>KZ111524.1:418903-763684 GCA_002120315.1 Hypoxylon sp. CI-4A
CTTTATATATATATATATCATTGGCGTGAAGAATCCACAAGACTATGGCCAGTACTCTTAAGTGACAGCTTTGAGGGGGCTGATGACCTTGAATTGGAGAATTAGAAAATAGTGGGAAGATAATGAATAAAATATTGAAAAAGATGTGAGCTACAACCAGGCCATGGTGATGTGGTTTTGAATCGAATGCGGGAGACATATTCATACAGAGGTCAATCACCCACAACCCTGGAACTAGGAAGTTGTTGCTCAAAAAAAGGGTGTACATGCCTTCTAACCAAAAGAAGGGGAAAATCGCTTCTGCCAGTTGGCGCAACAAAGCTCGGGCCTGTCTGGCACCTGGATACGCACTCTGCAACTGTTGCGCAATATCTACTCTCTCATTATTTTGAGATTCAATTCTTTCGCCCCGAGTCTTGCGGTTTTCCTCGAAAGGAGTTCCCGTCGAACGCTAACTTCTACCGAGCATCACCTTCGTATTGACTAGTAACGTTACCGCTTCGGCTACGACTCTTACAGTCTTTCAGACTGATCACCTATACCATCAAGACCTTCGAATCCAAAGGCCTCTCAAGACCGACCGCGCTCGCGTAAGTATCTGATTACTTACTTTTGCTCCAACTTTTTCTTAGCATTCTCCCTTCCCATCTCACTTTACGTACTCCTCTCCTACAGCGCTATTGATATCTTACCATCAATCATCTCTCTTTCTCGCTAAACTCCTAAGCCCGTTCCGGCTCCCTTCCATCACTACCCGTATCTACTTAGTTGGGTTACTAATCGGAAGTCTGTAGGACTGAAAACTACGTTCTGTGGCAACATGAAGGGTACCGACACCGCTGTTGCCCGCGCCGAAGAGCTGCGCTCCCTGAAGGAGCAGCTACGAGTCGCCATAGAGGAGGCATGAGTCGCCATAGAGGAGGCATGAGTCGCCATAGAGGAGGCACGAGTCGCCAAAGAGGAGGTACGAGTCGGCAAAGAAGAGATACGAGTCGGCAAAGAGGAGGTACTTCAGGAGCGACAAGGACGCCGAGCTGCTGAAAGGAAGGAAAAGCAAGCTGCCAACAAGACTCTCATCTCCGACAAAAAACTTCGAGAGGCAGAAGCCACCATCCGCATGATGGGCAATGAGATCGCCGACCACGAGATCAAGGAAGCCAGCCTCGAGAAGAAGATCGAGAAGCAGGACCATCTTGCTGCAAGGAGACGCGACGCCGCCCGCAAGGCCCGCAATTCAGGAGCCGATGGCATGGCTACCGAGCAGGCGCAAGAGATGCAGAAGCTCAAGAATGAGAACCGAAAGCGTACCAGGGATGCGGAGTTGAAAGTCGACGCTGCCGAGCTTCGTTGCTCTAAGCTGGAGACCGAGAACGCTGATCTGAAGGCGAAGGTATCGGAACTGGGACAACGAATTGAAGTTCTGGTTTTGAAGGAGGACCAGATCAGAGATGTGATTACGAAGTAGACTACCCAAGAGCCGGTTGACGCACAATACCACTATGAGATTGTGAGCAAACGAGTGGAAGGACGGCATCGCAAATAAGTTCTACGCAATATCATGATTACGGAACTTCTTCAAGTACCAGAAAGAGTCCATAGCATGCCTGAACACGCATTTTCTCTCCTTTGAGTTTCTAGTAATCACTATTCTATAACTAATCTTTCCCTGCGTAGATTGTTTAAAACTCCTCTGATAGTAGATCATCCATTCATCTCGAAACTGGTATTATACACCTATGTATTAAGGATTGATAAGCCCACGCTCTCTTGTTAAATCGAATACTTGGCTTCTAAATGGCTTCATCCAAAACCACTGTCTCGTATGGTACTCCCTGCATTGTCCGCACGAAGGATTATGGATTAGACTTCTTTCCATCATAACAATATCTCTAGAGCTGCCACAATATGTCGTGGGCTTGATCGTTAACTACAATCAGCTTTTCGGTACCTAACAGTTGCTGGTGATATCGTTATAAGTCCCACCAAAGCGCACCTAAAGTGGTTATGGCTGGCTATGATCCCTGTTAGAATTCTCTATGGGACAAATTACTTGGCAGTAGTAAAAAGCTGACTGTAGTTATCTCACACTTTATCTAATAACGGAAATCTTGCGCAGTGAGAAGCTTTCTATCAAACTAGTAACCAGCGGCAGTATCTGATATACCAAGCTCATCTAGGATGAGACAACGCTACTAAAAGCTAGTGGCTGCTGGCAAGCAGATCCTTAAAGCCCGAAGGTGTTACAACCCATTTCGCGCACAACTTAAGCACCAGGAAGCCGTTGCCAATCACGCTGCAAAAACATGCACATGCCTTCCGAATGTAGGTAGGGAGAATAGTTTTTTCCTGCCAGCTGGCACGACAAAGCTCGGACCCGGATAAGCAAATTCTTTTGATTACGCCAGTAGTTAACCAGCCTACCTACCTACCTACTTACAGCTGCCTGGTACGCCACATCTCCTCTTCCATCATTCGACCAGACAATTCCGCGCAAAACAACTATTTTGCCTGGAATATTGCCAGCCTCCCCAAAACAACTTGTCATCAGTTGCCAAACTTTACCAAGCATCAATCGTCTCCGTATCGACAATCAACATTCTCGCTTGCGCTTCGATATTGAGCAACTTCCAATACTACCTACATCATCGATACCCTTGAATCCAGTGCTTCGGCTTAAGCTCGCTGACTGCATCACACGGTTACTTGAACGTAAGTAGGTTTCAATTTAGTAATTTCTCCCCATTCAGCCTTCTACCATCGCCCATGCGTCGCATTGCGATTTCATCCTCCCTTTTCGCCTCAACCATATCGATGCTCTTTACGCTTAATCTTGTCGCTGCTACCGTAAAGCATTTGTGCTTACTAACTTATCAACGATACAGCGATGACCTGTGCCGACATGGAGACTTTCGACGCAGCCTATGTAGAGGCTCTGAAGAAAGAGTACGATACCAAGCTCGCCGAGAAGGACGCCGAGATCGCCAAGAAGGATGCCGAGATCAACGACTTACGAGCTGAACTCGGCGCACTCTCGAAGACTCACGACGAACTGAGAAAGAACATGATCAAGAAGCGCGACCGAGCCCGCAGACGTGGAAGAGACCACCACGAGAACATCGTTAAGGCAGACAACATCATCGATGGTCAAAAGGCCCAGGCTTCTGGTTTGAAGGCCCAGAATTCTGGCTTGGAAGCCCGGGTTGCTGATTTGGAAATCCAGCTCTCTGATTCGGAGGCCCAGGTCTCTGACTTGGAAGAGAGACTGGCCACGGTTAGGCGAATGCTTGACTAAGGGGTTAGCTGCAGAGGTGGGCTCTATGAAGGAGCAGGTCCTTGGTTTGCTGGAGGAAACGACATTCTCCTTAACGACATCGCTGCGCTCAAGTGGTTGACAGCTCTGCCCAATAAGTCCAGCAATCAAAGATCAGCAGGAGGGAAGGAATGGAGAACAGTGTGTTGTTGACTCAGGAACGCTTCCATGCGTTGTCTTTGCTGTTTCCCAACTTTGCCCCCTAAATAGATACAGAGAACTGAATTGATCCCATCTTCGCCCCCGGAAACCAAACAGTCTTGAAATTATAAACGGTGTGAGTTCCTCTTATAATCCTGCTTTTATCATGAGTTGAAGAATTTCTCATTTTCTTTGTCCATCTTGATGCTGTGAACAAAATGTTGTAACCTGAACAATCATGCATACCTCAGGGGTAAATTGTCGTCTGCCAGATCACGTGTGTACTAAGTAGATGCTGCGTGCTGCAGGAACGGGCGTTCATTCAGAACATTGGCACATGCACCGCCACTCCCGCGTCTCGCGCCACAAACCCCCGCATCACGCTAGCAGGGACCAAGGACTCTCGATACGGCAAGCCATTTCTCTCCGGAGCCAATCACCTCCCGTCGAGTTTCATGCATCATGCTGCTCATCTCTGCGCCTTCCCTGCAGCGTTCGTTCCTGTCCGTCCTCTATTAGGTACACTCCCCTTTTAGTTCGCCAAGGGTCCAAAGGGAAGAAGATACATTTCGCACTTAACCAACATACGCGAAACAATAACTCCTTTGATTATTGCATGTATTCTCCCCACGCGTCTAATAGAGTAGATCTCCAAACGGCTGAACAACTCATCACCCCCCACATCTCACCATCCCAAGCCTACATAAAGCATCTCATCCAAACGGCAAGCACAACCCCGAGCCCATCATCATGAGCGCCAACGAAAAGAACCCTGGACTCAAAAAGTACGCCATAGTCACAGTAGGAGCCAGCGCCAGCTTCAAGTCGCTGATCGAGGAAGTGCTCTCCGAGGCCTTCATCGACAGGCTCGTGGCGCTAGGCTTCACCCGCCTCGTCGTCCAGTTCGGACCCGACCTTGAGTTCTTCAAGTCGGCGAAGCCGCATCGGGAGGAGCTCTCCGTCACGGGGCTGTCGTACGACAAGGATCTTCGACGGCTGTTCTCGCTCACCGCGCCGGCTGCCGAGCGAGCTCGGGGGTTGATCATCACTCACGCTGGTATGTATATGCATAGTAGTTGGGGGGGCACTTTTCACCTTGAGCGTACCAATTATACAGGTCATCAATACTAGTCTTACCTATACTAATGACTATCCCACAGGCTCCGGCAGCATCCTAGAGGCGCTGGACTTCGACACCAACGTGATCGCGGTGCCCAACCCGACGCTCATGGGCAACCACCAATCGGAGATTGCCGAGGAGATGGAAAGACAGGGGTTCCTGATCCACGGAAGGCTTGGGTACGTCCACCTACATACATAATTAACCCATCTATCCCATCCCATTCCATCCCACTTGCTTACTCACTGCATCTGCATCTGCATAAAGTATGCCCGTCGACTGAACAATCTTCTAACCTGCATTAGATCTCTAACCGATCTTCTCAACGAGGAGACCCTCTCCGCACCCAGGAACAAGTGGCCTCCGGAGCCTGACCCGGACTCCGCATACCCCGGTGGTCTCTGGGAAGTGATCAACAGCCTAATGCCCAGACGAAAATTAGGTGGCGAAACTGGCGATGGTGATGATTCCGAGACGCGCGCCGATGATTCCAAGGCGCACACTGAGTAAAGAAGAGAAGCTTTGCATAGAACGGGTAGTTTGGAATGAGAAGTTTCTCCCTGAACCCACCGGTTGATTTTGGCGTTGGAGGATGGGTAAGAAAGATACCCCCGATTGTACACAGTTTGCATTTTCTTTATCTCCTTGAATCGACGTGTATACCCGTAGATGGGTTTCAATTGCATCTTCATGAGTCATCTCTTACATTGATCACCTCATCATCGTGGCTTCTACACATCATGGATCGATATGAGGTTCAGCATTAGATCTTGCAAGCACATCCAAGATTCGCTCATCAAAAAATAGCAACCACGTCTAGGACCAGCTAAGCGATCCAAGTCCGTTTATCGAATTTTTTAATTCATTCCTATCATCAGCAAACCTTCGTAAAGCGGTAAACGCAACCGGGTCTCATCATAACATTTCGTATCATCCTACCACCCATTTCTACACTCATTGCAAACCGGACACAGTCCAGATCTTGATCGCAGCATCACCACCCGCACTAGCAACCTTCTTCCCGCCATCGACCCAGGCGACACCATTAACGCCATCCTTGTGCGCATTCAAAGCCTTGACTCTGCTCCCGGGCTTCGCCAGGCTCCACACGAACACATTGGTGTCGAGCGCACCGCTAACAGCATGCGTGCCCTCCTCGTTCCACGCGATGCTCGTGACGCGGCCCGTGTGCGCTGACCACCGATCCGTCGCGATCTCGAGCGAGGCCGTCTTGTACGCGTAAATCTTGCCAGCCGTGTTGCCCGCGGCAAGAAGAGAACCGTCCTTGGAGAATGCCAAGGTCGAGATCTGCGCCGTCGAATTCTTGGCTTCGTGGGCTTGTGTGAGCTTGTTGCTCGAGTCCGCCTTGTACAATCGGACTGCGTTGTTGCTGAGTCCCACTGCTACCAGGGATCCTTGCGCTGCGACGGCGGTGGGTTGAGAGTCGGTAATGTCAAGCTTGCCTACAAGTTGATCCTTGACGTAGATCTCAACACCGGATACTGTTGCGACATACACCTTTCCGTCCGCAGAAGCAACACCCTTGGGCTGCGCCGACAACTTCAGGCTCTCGCCTGCGAATGTGTTCGCAGACTCGTCCACTATGCGCAAAGTATCGTCCCAGCCAACACTATACGCTCTTCCAGTGCTTGAGGTAAATTCCGTTACTTGGTTCGTGTGGCTTTGGCCGTCCACGACGGTACCCACTCCGGAGCCGACATCCCAGTTGCAGACACGACCATCAAAACTTCCGGTCCATAGCGTTTGGCCTTTACCGTCAGATCCTACTCCTAGAGCAGTGATGCTCTTGTTGTGCCCTTGAACAACCTTAATGGGCTTCAAGTTTCCTTCAACCAGGTAGTTTAGGTCTCCACCAAGACTAAGACTGATGATCAAGCCATCGCTACGGCCATTTGGCCATACAACACCGACCTGTTGATCTTGGACGCTTACACCGCCATCACCTCCAAACCTCCACGTTTGCGTGACTGTCCCTGCCTCTACATCCCACAACTTAATAGTCTGGTCTGCGCTAGCCGTGACAAAACGTTTGGAATCTTTGGACCAGCTAACGGCAAATATGCTACCGGTATGTTCGCCCTCTCCAATGGATTTGGTGGGTTCTCCAGTCTTTCCATCGTATAGCTGAATCCGCTTGTCTGCGCCCACTGTGACGAGCGTGTTTCCATCGGGCGAGAAAGCCGTTCCTTGTACAAATCCCTTGTGAAGCCCCGTAGATTTCGAGTTGAACTTGAACGGAGCACCATGTAGGAAACACATAGCCATATCATCGCTGACGGTCGCGGCTCGGAGTGGTCTTTGCTGCCTGATGGCAACTGAGTTGATGACCTTGGAGTGTCCCGACACCTCGCCTACACTGTTGCCGCTATCTGCCGTAATGCAGTGCCCGAATCTCTCCCGTCCATCACCAACGGCGATGATGCGCTGAGAGTCCCCATCCCACGCTATGTCGTTTATGCGGCCCGAGATGATGTGATATTCGCCTAGAACGGGGCGTCGAGTTAGTCGGATGTTCAGACGATGAATAACGCTCTTCGGGCTCAGTAGCTGGTACCTTTAGTGTTCACAGCTTCTATCGAGTCCCATACGCGAACGGAGCCGGAGACGTCACCGCTGGCTATGTAAAATCCGCTCGGGGAAAACTTGGCTACTGTCGTTTGGGCAGTGTGGCCGGTATATTGTTTACTATTGGAAGGGTCGTCGATGGATCGAACGAAGATAGATTTTCCGGACTAGAATGGTGTCGGATATAACAGTTAGACTATATACAATATCAAGACGCAAAGCGCAAAGAAACATACGGCATAAGTTATTCTTTCCCCCTTGGCATCGGTAGACAGCTGCGTCGGTTGCCCTCGAGCTGTGACCGGAGCAGCAGCCAGGATCTTCTCTACTGTTATCGACATCCCGATCGATAGTAGGATTCTAGTCTTGATGATTCGGTAGAATATAAAGTTGAACAAAGGTCTACTAATCTTGAAAATATCTAGGATCTAAATAGGCAGTAATAAACCAAATCTAGGGGGTGTTTTATGCTAGGAACCTGCGAATGCGCAAGAGCAGCAGTGTTGTTTTAGGTATGGAGGGGCAGCAAGCTCCATGTAGCCATTGGGGGTGCATTGTGGGGCAGCTAACATGCAAGCTGAGACGCCCGTGTGCCAAGATTAGGCCCCCAATTTACCTAGCATCTCGGTCCAATTATGCGTTAGAGAGTGACATACCATTAGCACTAGAATATGCAGGATTTGATGTACCCCTATATCACCATTAACCCCGCTCGCTGCCTCCGCCATTACCTACATCCCCCTTTCCCCCAACTCAACCCGCTTCAAACAAATGGCTTGTACCTAGGTACCTACCTCTCATAAACCGTCGATAGAACCATACGCTGCAGAGTCTACGACAGTAAGCATTGAAGATTAGCGAGAGTATTCTCGCTTTAGGGAAGTTAGTCAGATATCAGGGATGTGCCAGATTAGCTACCTAGGTAAGTCCATCAACGCCTACGAGTAGATGAATATTAATCGTATGAGGCCACGATGCTCATGATTCACTATGGACAATGGCAGATGTGCCAAATTGCTATAGAATGTACCACCCCGACTATGAAATAGCAATCCATTCTCATGAAATTATTCGTGGCAACTATGCTTTACCACCTGTGATTCATAAATCGGCCTTCAGGCCGTAGTGCTTGCCAATCCATCGGAATCGAGAACAAAAGGAAAAAACCCCCGTGGTATGATTGCCAGAAATAAACCTGAGCATCGCAGAAAAGAAAGGATTGCGAGACTCAAGAATTCTAGTCAGTCGTGGTATATCTACCAAATACTGTTAGACTCGAATTGGACCGGCTGAGCTGGCTGGGCTGCGTTGTCTTCAACCCCCCATCCGCTGCTGCCTCCGAAGGCGGGAGCCTGCTGTTGCTGTTGCTGCTGCTGTTGCTGTTGCTGCTGCTGCTGCTGCTGCTGCTGCTGCTGCTGCTGCTCCCAGCTGTCTGAAGAGGGTTGGAAGTCGCCTCCACCAGTGGCTGCACCCGAATCTCCAGGAGCGCCAAACGTCTGCTGCTGGTCGAAAGCCGGCTCGTCTAGAGGGGCTGCCTCCATCTTGCAGCGGACTGGGGTATGACCCATCTCACCACATCGGGAGCACTTGACGCGGCTGTCTGTTATGATATTAGCTATGTCACCATAATGTGTTGGTCGGCAGCTTGGTAGCACTTACAGTCGCGGGGCTTGGGGCACTCCTTCGAGACGTGACCGAACTCGTCACAGTTACGGCACTGCATCTTCTTCTCGTTGGTGCAGTCTCGGGAATTGTGGCCCTCTTCACCACAGTTGAAGCATGCGCGGCTTCGGCCGGCTTCTCCCGCCTGAGGACAGTCCTTCGCAAAGTGACCAGCTAGGAGATAGCGTCAGCTACGTTCATCGTCAACTCCAAGGAAGAGGAAATAAAGGACTTACTTCCACCACACTTTCGACACTCCATATCATCGGGAGCACGACGGGGCTCGGTGCCTATGCGACGGTTAATAAAGAACTTGGGGTTAGCAATGTTGGTTTCTTACAATCAGCTGCGATGTGTCCATCTTGACTATAATTAGGCATATGGTTAGTGATGAGCTATAATGCAATGAGGGGGGCAACAACTTACCCGCAGTTTCTGCAACCACCCTTGCTCTTGCGCGGCTCTGGGCCTTGTATTTGTTAGTGAATATGAAAACCAGGAGCTACGATGGAACTTACAGTCGCGGATACGATGACCAGGCTGGTCACAGTTGAAGCAAGTGATGGTGACTCGCTCGATCTCCACCTTCTCCTGGGGGCAATTCTTCGTGATGTGACCCATCTCATTGCAGTTGTTGCACTTGGGAACGCCACGATTCACGATCTCACCAGCATCCTTAAGACGCTCCAGGTTCTCCTTGGCTGACTGGGGCCAAAGGGGCATCTCCTTGGGACGAAGCGCCTTGTCACTCCAGCGGAGATGGACACGGTACTTCTTGTCGAGCTGACCTTGAAGATCCATGTGGGTGTGGGTAGGCAGAATGGAAGGGTTCTCAAGGGCGATCAAGAAGAGACCCATTCCCTGCGCACGGAACGCGCCCTCGAGGTCGGCGTAGGTGACGCTAGGTGCAGTCTTGAGATACTCCTGGATGCCCTCCTTGACATCATCGAGTTCCTTCTCCTTAGCTCCCTTGGCGATCTTCTCCCAGGCCTCCTCGGAGGAGACATGAAGGACGGCAGAACGATCAATCTTGCGAGCATTCTTGCACTCGGCTGCCATGTGGCCTGTTCAAACAAATGCATTAGTCGTTTGGTATATGAGATCATACTGGTTGCTGCTTTTCTCACCTTCCTCCTGGCAGTTTCGGCAGACGGAAGGGCCCTTCTCGGGGCAATCCTTAGCCATGTGTCCCTCCTTGTTGCAGATTCTGCATTCTCCAGTGAACTCTCGGGGGGGAGCAGTGGGACAGTCACGGATGACATGGCCCTCCTGGTCGCAGTGACGACACTTCATGACGCGAGGCTTGGGGCAGTCAGCCTTGTTGTGACTGGATGCCGCGTTAGTTGGACCGCCAGCTAGTAATAGACATGGATTAACTTACCCATCCTCGCCACAGTTAAAGCAGGCTCGACCTCCTCCAGCTCCATCTCCAGCTGCGGTACCAAAACCGGTATCACCTCCATGGCCACCGCCACCGACCCATCCGCCGCCATTGCTGCCGCCACCACCAACCCATCCACCGTCGTTACCACCGTTCCAGTCAGCCATGCTGATCAGTAGTCAAGATCTCCTAGGTGCTTAGTTAGTATAGATCTATATCGCAGCAAATATAGGTGCGATCGATCCTGTGCAGAAGATGACAGACAGCAAAATGCCGCCCGGGGGAAGAATTGGTAAGGTTAACAAAAGAAAGGAAGTGGTTAAGATGGGAATATGTGTTTGAATGCTTGTCGCGAAAGGTTGAAGTTCCTAGAGTAGGAAAGGGAATGAACTGAGAGGCGATGTGAAGATTCAACATAAATGAAACAAGTCAAGTTGATGAGAACACCGCAAAACGAGAGAGAGGGAGGGGGCAGTCAATCGACTAGTAGCTCGGCGCCCCTAGGCGTGCGTTCGATGGAGGAGCAGGTGCAAATGCGAAGGGTGCGACAATGGGAGACAGTGAAACGCGACTGGTGTAGGTGATGAAACTCGGGGATGAAGGTAAAGAAGATACGACTCAATGAAAAGGTGTCAACTTACCTTGAGTTAATCAAGAGAGACTGTTTGGTAAAGAGATGGTGTAGTGTCAAAATGAGGACTTGTCACTTGCGTGGGCAGTGTACAAGAGTAGAGAGGGAGGTTGGTCTTTACGCAAAAGATTGGCAAGAGGAAAATAGGAAGATCGCGAACGAGTTCCTATGAAATAAGGTCAGTGTGCTTGTCGCAGTTGACGTATTGTTGGTAGAAGTCAAATAGGCTTCCAGTCACAGTCAGATACCTACAGGATAAGAAGGGAAGATTGTGTTGGTTCGGAGAAAACACCACGCGGTGATGTAAAATTTAAAGAAGAAGGGAGAAAAACAGAAGAGACGCACTGGGAGGAGGATCTGTTTAAATAAATAAAAAATAAACAGAAGTGTGCTCCGGGCGACAGGGCAAGTAGGTAGGTGGCTAATTCCAGGGTTCGGGCAGAATTTATGTTACAGGCAGTTACGTCTCAGGTTAATATTAGCAAGAGGCTGGATCAACTGGGAGATGCCTTCCTTAAACCTCCTACGATGTGGGTGGTGATGCTTCGATCCGGTTATAAGTGGGCATTGTGACTGCTTCAGCCAATGCTCCTTATGAGGGATCCAAAAAGGACCACAGGATATCATACCATTTGCTTCCAGCTACCTGATCTGGCACTGACCATATTAAGGACAAGCCATATGCCAGATCTATAGACTACCTCATGCACCTACCTGTCAAATAAGGTCATACAGGCAAATAGAGTATGGCAGCTACCCAGTGAACCTTTCCCCGGATGTGAAGAAATGGGAGTGTCGTTCCGTCTCATCTTTGTTGGACGATATGGCAGAGTGGGCCCCAGGTCTATAGGTACCTAACGTAGGCAATTAAAAGACCATATTGTTCAATTGTAGCCTGACTTTCTTGGGCTCTCTTGTATTCCTTGCTTTCTCCATACACAATAGCCCCTTATTTATTGATTTCAACTAAGTATGAGCAGTTATCAAGCTGCTGGTAAAGAGCTATGTAAGTCATAGAGCTACTTCGCTACGTCATTGCAAAGCATTTGTCTTGTAGGAAAGCGTTAGGTAGATGAATTCATAAGATTAAAGAACACTAAGAGATATCCTTTCTCGCACAGAATGCTTGGGCAAGAGCTCGAGTCGGGTTGAAGTCGAAGGCCGTGTAACTCTTTTGTCTATTAATCAGAATGATAACTTAGATTAGTATTCAGCTCTTGGTATTTTAAGTTACGTACAATGTATGTTTTGCAATTGTACAAGACAAGATGCGAGAGGTAGGACACCTCGATATATCGGATATGAACAGCTTTGATGGGAAGGCTTATAAACTATGCCCTCATCAGGAATAGGAGTAGAATGAAATTGGTCCGGGGCATGTTGTTAGCCAAAGCTGATGAATAAGAACCAGCGCTTAGCTCTCATATCATCATCACATACAATAGTAGTAAAGTTACCTCGCTTCACCAGTCATCCGGGAAAGTCCCCAGTCTCTTCAGGTTGGCAACCCTAAGAATTAATTAGGAACCGGATAGCAAACGTCTAGCTATCTTCTGTCTCACCGGTGTAACCTGGCATCGATAGGCTGACGTCTTCAGCTTTTTTCGTGGAGATAGAAAAGCTTGGCTGCATTAACGCCGATACTGCGAGACATCAAGCAGGTAACAGCTAGAGTGGGGGTTGCTGCAGTCCGATGTCGTTCTTACATGTACTGGTATTGGAGATGCTCGGTCTGACTCTGAGCTATAGCGGGGGTGAAATGCAATAGGAAACTACCTAGGAGAATCACGACATCTGGTCTTATACTTATACAGTCTAGCCCTAATACAGAAGGGAAAAGACAGGAAACAGACGAACAGCCAAAGACTTATAAACAACACCATACCTCTCACAAGAGTAAATCAGAGTCCGATTCAGTTGTGTTGGAATTATTAGCAGCATATTTCACCCAGATCTATCAAGATGTCGACCCCTCCTGCCCTCCCGAAAATGACGTACCGCTTCCTTGGCCGATCTGGCTTGCAGGTCTCGGCGATTTCTTTGGGTGGTTGGCTTACTTATGGTGGACATGTTGAAAAAGGCGAGTAACTGATACGTCTAGATTTATTGATTAGCTACTGACTTGAGATGAAGAGAATACATTTGCGTGCATGAAAGCTGCCTACGATGGTGGGGTGAACTTCTTTGATTGTGCTGAGAGCTATTCAGGTAAGATAACCATGTTACACAATCCCTTCGACCAGCTTCGGGGTCACAAGCTAATGAGGTGAGAAAATAGAGGGCAAGTCGGAAATAGTAATGGGCGAGGCCATCAGGAAGTTTGGCTGGAAGCGAAATGACCTCGTTATATCTACGAAGGTATCTTGAATTATCTAGAAACTCCACTGCTGTCTAGACCTGCATTGACTGACACAAACGTAAAGCTTAACTGGGGCGCCGCTTTCGGTGACAACCCGGTGAACAACAAGGGCCTGAGCCGGAAACATATCATAGAGGGTACAAACGGCTCTCTGGCTCGTCTGGGACTGGAGTATGTAGATATTCTCTACGCGCACCGTCCAGACAGACTCACGCCGATGGAGGAGATCGTGCGCGCATTCAACCACATAATCAACACCGGAAAGGCACTGTACTGGGGCACTTCGGAGTGGAATGCCGACGAAATCGCGCAGGCGTGGCGGTATGCTGACAAGCTAGGTCTCATCGGCCCCGTGGTCGAGCAGCCACAGTACAACATGCTGGATCGGGAGAAAGTGGAGAGGGAATACGCGCATCTGTACCGAGAAGTCGGCCTGGGGCTAACGGTCTTCTCCCCACTGAAAGCAGGCCTGCTCTCTGGAAAGTACAAGGATGGAATCCCCTCTGACTCCCGATTTGCCCAGGAGTCGGTTGAGTTTATCGCTGGGTACTGGAAGCGAACAGGCAAGGAGCAGTGGGACGGCACTGTCAAGCGGATAAACGAACTTGAGCCGATCGCGAAGGAATTGGGAGTGAAGCAGAGTCAGCTGGCTTTGGCTTGGGTTCTCAAGAATCCAAGAGTCAGCTCAGCCATCACGGGCGCGAGCAATCCTCAGCAGATCTACGAGAACCTGCAGGCCTTGGAGGTTGTGGACAAGCTGACACCAGAGATCTTGGATAAGATCGATGGAATTCTAGGCAACAAGCCTCCAGCTATCATCGAGAGGTTCTAAGTGGGAACTTGGTGAGCTGGGCGCTGATAGAAATCATACATCTAAAAAGGAGGCGATAGTGACGTAGACAAGACGAGAAAACTAAAAATTCATTAGAAGATGATACACTGAATGTCTGCAAGGCAAGGAATACGTGAAACTTTTTGGAGTAGCTCAGTTGTGTGGAAAAGCGTTGATAATACATTAATAGTAACAGTAAAACGCCTCTAACAAGCCTGGGCCTGAATCTGGCTCGAATTAACATGTGTGCAGATTCTGTCCCTGAACACAGATATGCATTGCGCAGATATGCCATAATTCTAGCCAATACAGCCCAACCCACCAATATGTCGGATTGCCGTTCAACGTCATCATATCCAGTGTCGATGGGCGCAATGTCCCCATACCAATAAAATGCCTACTTAATGCTGTCCCGTAACTCCGTTGCCATGTATACCTATATCCAATCGTTTCATCTCATTATCCCTTGTGATTAAAGAGGTAGCTTAGTTTGAGCTTAAGACCGCTCTCGGGGGTGGCTGTGGTACATTCGAAGTTGTGATCGGCTCTGTCGATGGGACACGATTTACTCCTTGACCACCCTGCTGTATCTCTTCGTATGTGGGTGGCCTGCTGGTGCTGGCTTCTTCTGTTGCTACCGCGCTTGTCGGCTGGGGTAAGGGTCGCAGCTCCATGTCTTCCGTGTCGTCAGGTCGTTTCTGTGGTGCTGTGTAGGCTGGTGGCGCCTCGCCCAGCTCATTTAGACCTTCCTCTCTACTACCAATTCCAAAACCCAGCACTCGTCTTTCTCTCGTCCGCCGCTCGTTCGGCCTTGGTCGCAGCCGATTCCCCATAGCTTCTAGATCTTGTTCTAGAGCATTGGTGCCGTACAGCATGCGTAGCTTTCTGCGACGGCGATAACGGTAACACATGAGAAGGGTCCCCGCACCGACGAATATGATAAGTGGAACAAGCACCCAAGAAAACGGATATGTCGAAAAGATACTGTCGGAACTATTGTCGTTATCGTTGTCATTTGGATCCATTTTGGGATCCCGGTTGCGCCGGTCGCGTGATTCGAGACGAACAGCAAACTCAGTGCAAGAACTGAATAAGTAGGCAATGCGGTGAACTGGACGCGGCGTCTAAGGCGACGGTCTTAGAATCGTTCGGAGGCCGGGCGTTTAGTCGATCGTGACGAAATGGTGTATGTCAAGTGCGACAAAGAGAAGCGGAGTTTCTCTGTGGGACTTCACAGTCGATAGAGGGTGATTTCATCTAGGGTATGGCGGGTGTGAGTGGTATCGTTTGGCTGTTGGCTCTGCAACGCTGTGTGCTCTTGTATGCATCACATGGGAGGGGATCTACAAAAAAGCACCCGATATTGTCGACGACAGCTTGACTGCATTTGACGGGATGGGTTGTACGAAGTATCAGCCAACAAGAAAGTGGATGTGATGCGAAGCGAAGCGAAATTCCTCTTGGCTATCTCGGGATTGCCAATCAACCTTTTGTTTGGGACGTCGTGATAGATTCGGTTTCAATAGGGAAAATGTTAAAAAAGCACAATAGAAGGATGGATTCGAAAGTGAGACCCGGTACGTTCGGAAGCTTGCGCTGACAAGTACTATGTATGTATGTAGGTAGACCCTAAACCAACCGTCCCTTAAGTGATGAGGCTTTGTTCCTTGCGACGCAATCCATTTGATACGCTAGCAGCAGAAGTACGTAAACGTCCAGGTTTAAAAACTGGGCTAATTTGATGTCACTGCCCCGCAGCCCCGATACGCCGGGTAGGTACCTAATAAAGGCTAACCCTTAGAAAGCTATCTGGAATACGAAAAAAGGGCCCTGCCACGATGAATCCTGATTGCGTTCAGTTTCAGATAACTAGTTGTATTATATAGACCTGATTAGTATATGTGCTTGAGTCTGACAGGGTTATTGGAATTATTTACTATTACACGAAGGAAACGTGGATGATTCCAGATAACGTTGAATGATTGAATACAAAGAAAAAGGTACCAAGATACATGTACCTAAGCATTTGCCAAGTGCTTCCCGCAAACTTTATTTGTAGAACTCTAGATCTCCCAAGTGGGCCCCAGGCAGGTTGCCATTCAAATTCCTTAGCGCATCCAAAGGTACTTTCACTTTCTCTACACACATTTACGATTCCATCTCATCGTTGTTAACATCCACCAAGAAGCATCCGGATGCCCAAGCTTCTGTTCTACTAAATCCATAAACTCGGGATCATACACGTCAGTCAGGGGCAAAAGTGCCACCCAGCTACCTGCAAAGAGACGTGGAAGGATTAAGGGAAACGCAAGATGGTGCGCGCAATTAAAGGTTGCTCCTCTCCGGTTTACTACATACATACATGTATCCATAAGTTCTTAGGGCACTGATTTACATTTCTAGGTACCTTGGTCGAGTGCGACCCCTCGATCAAGTCCATCATCGTCAGCCTTGACAGCGAACATAATGAGTACATAATCGAAGACCTCGACGAAACCCATCTTGTGATCAAAGATAATATGGTGGCCAAGCTAAAGGGTGAACTCGACAAAGTATGACTAAGCTATCACATCCCCTTCCAGCATTAACTGCTAACATAATACTGCAGCGGTTGAAGGAGAACGTCCCCGAAGTAGACGATGACTCGGATTCGGATCAAGATGCTAAATAAGAAGGCATTTTGACACTCAACATCTGCTTCACTAATTGGTACTCTTTACTTTCGAAAGGCATAGGTTACACACGATTGTTATATTTAATTCACAAGGGTATCGAGCCTATCCGTCTAAGTCATAGATTGATATTGCACTCAACGCGTTACAGTACATTTTTAGACGTCTCTTGCTAGCAGTTGTCTATAGTTTCGCAAATATTGGCTTCGTCTTCTTCAGACCCGACATCAACGCGGTTTTGAAGTCATCGGATTGGAGCATCGCCGCGTTCCACACGCTAGTATATTTCAAGCCTGGCCTCGTTAGCTATCGGGTCATTTAGTGCATTGAAATTAAACCTACTGTCTGCGACTGTGTTGTCTCTTGAATAATTCAGCAGCTCTTTTGTGCCTTGAACAGCAACGGGACTCTTGGAAGATATTAGAGACGCCAGCTTGAGAGCAGTCTCGACAGCCTTGTCCTTGTTTTCCAAAACTTGGCTGACGAACCCAGCAGCAAGAGCTTCGTCAGCACCAAAACCCCGAGCCGTCAAGCAGACATCTTTAACCCATGAGAAGCTTGAGACAATCTTTGGCAGTCTGCTTAAGGTTCCGATATCCGCCGCCATACCAATATCCACCTCCTTGACAGCAAACTTGGTGTCTTTGGAGCAGATTCTAATGTCTGCACAGCAGGCAACATCGATAGCCAAGCCGATAGATATGCCGTGCATAACAACGATCACAGCTAGTTTCTTATTAATTGATGATAAAATTTAACTTAGCGGGCATTTAGTTCACTTACGCTTCTCGCACTTTTCTATCTGACTTATACAATCTTGAAAATCGAGAATCACACGTCGGTGCGTGGTCGCTCGTCTTGCTCCATCCCCTTCACCTTCCAGGAGGCTTCCTTGGCTAGCTGCCTGTACATCCAGACCAGCCGTGAACGCTCTATCACCAACTGCTGAGAGGACTACGGCGCGAACGTCTGGATCATAAGATAGTTTTGCAAATATCTTGCCAAGCTCGGTCCACATCGCTTCCGTGAACGCGTTCAGTTTGGAGGGCCGGTTGATTTCGACATGAGCCACATATTCGGATGGCGACGATATGAGGAAGTGCTTGAAATCGGAATACCCCTTTAATTGAGACATGATTTTTTTTTTATTAACGTACAACTTGAAGTTTACAGTCAAAATAACTAAGAAATAACTTGCTTCGATATTCCATATGAAGGTAATATTTTTAAAATGAAGTACAACAATCACAATGACCTTCTCAAGTTCTAACTGCGCCCCTTATGTTCATCCCATGTTTGTCATGAGTAGCCGAGGTATCTGTGGGGCTCGGATAGCTACATAGGTACATGTACGACCTCATGCAACCAGCCACATGCTGCCACCCGACCACCGTTATCGAGATTCTTATCAAGCTAGCTATTCCATAACGGGTTTAGACCATCGGTACGAATTTGCTTGATTGACCGACTGAAGAAAAAAAAAGTTGATTGGTTTCAACTTTCCAATTCTTGTACGATTATTCTCTAACGGAAGCCAACTCGACAGCGACATTTTACGATGGCGGCAGAAGTTGCGCCACTCCCGCAGTTGAAGCTCCCCTCGGGGCCCTCGCCGATCACCGCCGAGCAGCGATACTGGAAGACGTTCAAGAACCAGCTCGTGCTCCCGTCGCCGACGCAGTACCCCATCACACACATCACCGTCCCCGCGGCGAACCCGGCCACGGTTGGCACCTCCAACAACGACTTCTTCGCCGTCACGACGGGGACGCGGGTCCAGATCTACTCGATACGAACGAGGAAGCTGGTCAAGACGATCACACGCTTCGGCGACATCGCGCGGAGCGGAGATGTGCGACGGGACGGCCGCATCCTGGTGGCCGGAGACGACACGGGCAAGATCCAGGTGTTCGACGTCGGGTCGCGCGCGATCCTGAAGACCTGGGCGCAGCACAAGCAACCGGTGTGGACTACCAAGTTCTCGCCGGCCGATCTCACCACTCTCATGAGCACAAGCGACGACAAGACGGTGCGATTGTGGGATCTGCCCAGCCAAGAAAGCACATCCACGTTCGTGGGCCACGGGGACTACGTGCGAAGCGGTAGCTTCATGCCCGGGACCATGTCGAACATGTTAGTATCGGGAAGTTACGACGCGACGGTGAAGCTCTGGGACCCTCGGGCGCCGGGCACCGCAGTCATGACGTTCAAGCACGCGGCGCCCATCGAGGACGTGCTGCCCCTGCCGTCCGGCACCACCGTGCTCGCCTCCTCCGAGAACCAGATCTCCGTGCTGGACCTCGTGGCCGCGAAGCCGCAGCACACCATATCCAACCACCAGAAGACCGTGACCTCGCTGTCTCTCGCGTCCAACGGCCGACGCCTCGTGTCCGGCGGTCTGGACGGACACGTCAAGATCTTTGAGACGACGGGGTGGAACGTCGTCGCCGGCGTCAAGTACCCATCGCCCATCCTCGCCGTGCGCGTCATCACCTCGGGCGCCAACGACGACGACCGCCATCTGGCCGTGGGCATGCAATCAGGCGTGCTGTCGCTGCGCACGCGCCTCACGGGCCCGGAGGCGACGCGCGAGCGCGAGCGGGAGAAGGAGATGGCGGCGCTTCTGTCCGGCACCATCGAGGCGCACGACAAGACCAAGAACAAGCGCAAGCGGCGCCAGGCGACGACCAAGCGACTGGACATGGTGGGCGAGGGCGCGGACGTGGTCATCGCCAACGACCTGACGCGGCCGAGGCGCGAGGCGCCGTGGCAGAAGGACCTGCGGCACGGCCGGTTCGCGGCGGCGCTGGACCGCGTGCTCGACCCGGCGGCGAAGGACCACAGCCCGCTGACGACGCTCACGCTGCTGGTGGCGCTGCGGCACCGCAGCGCGCTCCGCGAGGCCCTCGAGGGCCGCGACGAGAACACCGTCCAGCCCGTCCTCAGGTGGGTCCAGGGCCACATCATCGACCCCCGCTACATCCACGTCTGCGTCGACGTCGCCACCGTCCTCCTCGACCTGTACGCCGAGTTCGCCGACGGCAGCGCCGAGCTCCAGACCGGCTTCAAGACCCTGCACCGCCGCGTGCGCCTCGAGGTCGAGCGCGCGCAGACCGCTGTTCAGACCGGCGGCATGTTGGGGACCTTGTTGGCTGCGACGGATTAATGTGAATGCGAGGCACCTAGGCAAAGAGGAGAGAGAGTCACGGGTTGGTTGGTTGGTTGGTTGTTCGTTTTGCATGGCGATGGCGTTTTTCAGGTTCGGAAAAAATTCAAGAGGTTAGTTAATACTTCATTTGCTTGCTAGGTCGATTTAGGATCGGGCTCTTCTTTTATCTATCTGGCTGGGTACGAGCAAGAACGAGAACATCGCCGCCGCTGTGCGTTGCGAGTTCCTGTAGTACGGAGAAAAAGTAGATGAAATGAATGCATACTATTACTGAGTTCACCTGCCAGGCCGCGTGCCTTTACAGACTTCAAATCTTCATGGGAGAGATTAGGATAGGAGTCTGTTCCAATCAATCGAAAACTTTTCAGCGACAAACATACTCGAGACTTGGATTACAATATCACTTTGCGCAATGTAAAAGGGAGGTAAGAGGTAGATATGATTTATGATTCTCAACTACTTCGTGTATTTTCAGATACCGAAATTGGTCCTATCAGACTTACCTGAAGAAGTCGCCTTTGAAATTCCTAGCCTCTAACTCGCCTCAGTGAGGCATGATACTCTTTGATCTAAACTGAAGTTTAGACTTAATTTCCACTCAAGTCCCCAACTCATTTTTCCACACGCCAAAAAAAAACCCCTTCCATGCGTTTTTGTCTAGTATACGAGCATGGCCAAAACACGGCAATCCCCCCAAGGGAAAGAGAGGAAACAATAACTCCATGTCCTCCTCCGAAATTACAAGACAGGAGGACTTAGGGAAAAAAGTGGTAAAATAAGAAGGCGAAGGAGTCACTTGCACGTCCTTTTCCTTTACACATTATAATATACAACGCCTCCTCTTCCGAATTCATTATGCTTCGTGTTCTCAATATCCTCCATGTCGTCGTGCTCTACCGCTGCCGAGGTCAATACGGCTCATCTCTTCCATCAGCGCCCATTCCTCGTCTCCCCGTACAGGTGTTGAGCCTAAACCACCACTCATCATAGGTATCTTGGCTGGGATCGGCGGGCCACTAGCGTACCCCGTACGGGGGGCACCAGGGCTATGATTCTCGTAATCAAAGGTGCTCGCACGAACAAGAGCTCTTGGAGGTGTGATATTACGCTGATAGGATGCTGAAGGGCCTAAGGGACTGGGCCCCGACGAGACGGGTGCTGGCAAGGCCGACACACGATGCGTCTTTTTCTGCAGGCGGTTACGCCCAGCGCTTGAGGGCGGAGAAGGCGTAGGCTCGGAAGCCATATATGTGTGGGGTACAACGGCCATAGACTGCGGTCGTACAGATTCACGGGGTGCACGCCTAGTGGAGGGCGGCATTGGTTGCGCACCTGCGGGTATCGGACGCGATCGTGTCTGCGCAGGCTCAACTGGTTTCTTCGGTTCTGGCTCCGGAGCCCAAGTATCCATAGGTAAGTGATCCGAGGGATCAACTTCCCGCCCATCAGGTGTTACGATCTTGCCATCGGCATTTGTGTATTCGGAAGATTTTCCTGCATCCTTCGCTGATGACACGGTTGGGTTCAGGGCATCGTAAGAATCGGGGCCAAACGGCACACCTGATAGTCGCCTAGCTTCAGTCAAAGGAGGGGCTGGGCTGACTGATTTGCGTTTAATGGTGCGATTCGGGTTTGGTGAGACACCTCGAGGCCCAGAAGCAGGTGGTTGTCTCGAAGGTGTGACTGGACCACTGGAGTAAGGAACTGGGCTCCTGTCATACTGTCTAGGGCTATTTTGCTGGTAACCACCAGAATATTTAACAAGATAGTTTGATGGGGGTTCGCTCTGCTGCCTTCCTCGAGTCTGGGTGCTCATCGGTGGCGGCTGAGTATATCGACGCTTCTTTTCTTCCTGGAACCGATCTGATATTTCGCGCGCCAAGGCCGGGTCGACTCCCGGAACTAGGGTGGCGGGCACGGGTGCTGGATCATAATCAATCGGCGGATGGACCTGATTGCTTTCTAACTCGCTAGGATGAGAGTATGCGTAGTCACTCTGCCTCGGATACGATCGAGATACGAGGGTGAGGGCCTGAGAGTAGTCTTCAGTCGGCAATGGTGATGGCGAACGGCTGTAGCCGTTAGGATCATATTGATGTTGAGATTGGATAGGAGAAGGGCTATAATGCCCAGATGCCACGCCACGTCCATTCAAATTTAATGGTGCGGGGCTCGAGACGTGATTATACTCCCGTTCGTCATACTCGAGTGCTCTAGATGCACTGGCTCTGGATCGGGCAGTGGGTGGTGTCCAGGACTCTGGTACATCCTCCACTGTTGGCTGCATTGATCGGTGGTGTGGGTCATAGGCTGAATCGTAAGAATAATGTCGTGAGGTAGGTTGGTGATTGAGATCATTCTCTTGATACTGTAGGGCATTCGGCATATCCGGTGCTGAGTCATATGGACGATATGTAGGGCGACCTGGGTATGCGGATGCCGGGGTAGACATTGGAGTAGACATTGGGGTAGACACCGAGTATCGATGAGCTTCATTTCGTAGAACATCATGTCTCATAGGCGGCGTAGATTTGTGTTGCGACGCATCAAAGCTGCTACGAGCGACCAGCTCATGCGAGGTCCCGTTAGAGTTCCTAACTCTATGAGCAGGTGGAGGTGGCGGCCGATCGTCGAGATCAGATGGTTGTCTTGGAAGATGAGGTAACGGCGCGGGAGACTCGTACGCCGCTGGACTGTGGCTAAAAGACGTTCTGGGGTCTGGCTCATATCCCCGAACGTAAGCAGGGTCTTGATGGCGGGGGTGCTCGTTCTCCTGAGTGGGAAACTGGTAGTTTCTATCTAGCGTCCGATATTGAGGGTGATCTCGGTGGGGTGGCGTTGAGTATTGACTTATACTAGGATATGCTGCGGGTGAATATTGGTCGAGCTGGTTGTTAGCTCGAGCGGACGGAGATGTGCCATACTCGATGGCTTGTAGTGGCGGTTGAGCTGGAACGTGTGAAGATGGAGGGATCGGTTGAGGCCGCGGCGGTGTATGAACATGCTCGGGTACAGGTGAAGGGGCTTGACCGGTAACCGGATCAGATGGTAATGGACGCCGCTTTACTGTAGTCTTCTGAGATGCGGTAGGGGCTTCTATCTCGGCGCTCGTAGCCACGGGTGCTGGCTTTGCTGCCAGTTTTTCAGGCTTAGGGCGGCTGTCGTAGTACGTAATCTCGATCCGAACCTCGCCAGCGTATTTTCCTTTGCAATTCAGGCTATGCCATTGATCACTCTGACCACCACCTCTTACTACAATATCCCGTAAATCAATCCAGGTTTCGCCAATTAATTCCGTCTTCCTGTCATCGTTGAATACTGAGAGTTTCAACTGGTAGTAGTCTGGAGAGTCATGAACATCAAATCGTAGCTCTTGGTCCCTGTTGCACGAAGTGGTTCGTTAGTTACGTCTTTAGTTCCAGAGCTGTGATATTTCGAATACATACCATTTCGGAGTTTGTCCACCTCGAATATCTGTAGTTGTCTTCTTCGCTTCCTTTGCTAAACGCGCAGCACAGTATGGATCCTGTTTACCGATCGTCTTTCTGTTCGGTAGATTCTTTGCTCGGTCGACTATAAGGACGAGTGTTCCAATATCGGGGCCATCAATACTCATATCAGAGAAGATTCCAGCCGTGTGCATGCCGTTCAACGGATTCGATAACTTTGTTTTGGCGGCCATTTTAGTCGAACTTTTATTGCCGGCTCACATGAGAGGCTGAAGTATAAGCCCAATTGACTTCCAATTGACGAATGATAGGTAGATAGCGGTTTCGAAGGTAAAAAAATTTAAAGGTCGTGGATTCGTAGATATGCAGTTTCCCTGGTTACTTGGCTCGACAAAAATGAGGGCGAGTGGGTGGTTCTTTGTTGACTTTCGTTGGACCCAAACTCGATTTCAGCGCTAAGCTTCACCAAGCTTAGCTAATAAAGGTTGTCAGAAACAGTTATTGGTATTAATTAAGCGACTAAAGTCGGGATAAAAAAATAAGAAAAGGAAAAAAATAAAATAAAAAGAGATTATATTTCGACGACGTCAACGAACGGGAGAAGGAAGTAAACAACCAATATTATGAATTGTAGAATACCAATTGAACTAAGGATTCGGAAGCAGGAGAAGATGCAGAATGGAAATCGATGACTTGCAGGTTTGCAGCTGTAGTTTGGCTGGAGACCCATATGGATAGCTAATTGAGGCGGGCAGCACCTGCAATTGGAGTCAATTGGAGTGGCTGGTGACGAAAACAATGAGGTTGGGCCTTTGGTTGGCTAAAAAGCCCTTGTCCGTTCCTGGTTCAGCAAGGGATTCTCCACCCTTAAGCACTAGACCACCCCGCCTCCCGCTAAAAAAGAGATGCTAAGAACTTCAGGGCAGCAGGCCTGACAGGGGCTTTGTTTAGCGGGGCTTCAGCCAATAATCGTGTTTGATTGCAACAGCGCTGTATCGATAATGGCTTGCCTTAGCCCCGAATAAGTATAGTTTCCTTTCCCTCACCCTTATGCGACTCCGTATAGGTAGGGGTTTTTCAGCACGCCTCGCAAACTTCTTTAATAGTTCAAGTCTCAAGAAAATCGAAACATTATCATGCCGAATTCTCTCATGAGGAGGTAGTATTATGGAAATTAATTCGCACTACGCCTGCCTTCGGTTGGTAGTTATGCTTCTTTGTTTTCAAGAAATATCGATGCCTATTACACAGCCTACATATGTAAGTAGACGCGCAATCTGGGAGGCACTGCACTGTGCCGAGACACCTAAATGACGCGACGGCGGATATTTTCCGACGACTAAGATCAATGGATTCCGCGCAGTTGGTTGAGCATTATATCAGCTGATCCTGAAAACTATCGGTACAATTCTGTGGCTGCTCATCTCTTCTCTCTCCTCTTTTCTAAATCTCCATTCTTGCTACGGCACCCATTAAACGCGTGTTGCGAAATTAAAAACGAGTAAAGTTTAAACTCGTCATTTCAGAATTACGTACCATGTTTTGCAGACCGGTACGGATCTAAGTTCCGTAGCTAACTCGGATTTTCGTGAAATGATAACATACCTAAAACCCCTTTCACGGTTAAGTCGTTGCCGTACTTAACAATGTATGCCATCCTATAAATAGAAATATGCCGATCAACCAAACTTGCGAGGGTTGAATCTCAGCAATCGCTCCTATTTACCGAACCGGATACGAATATTCGCGATCCGGTGCCGAACTATCATACTGACACAGATCTTGATAACCTTGGGTGCCCAGGGGTAAATGTCAAAGGCTTTTAGCACAGCACAACAGTATCGTCTCTTCACACCAAATACTGAAATAAAGAAATTTTCAATTCAACTTCCCGATAATTATCAAACTCAAAATCGTCCGAAGATGTATTGATAACCAGCTGGACAATACTCGCTATACCCAGGTCGCGCTATCTACCAAGTATCCTAATATCGAGGCGCCAACTCCGCCAAATCACTTTACATGCCGTCAAGACGATCCTTCGCGCTCTGTTTGGCTTCGTCGGAAACATTCGGGTTCTTCAAGGTTCTGTCACACTGTCAGCAAGGTCTACAGCCTCAATGTACATCATGTAACCTACGCCTTAAGTCCACCAGCGACGTTGCCAGGGTTCTTGTTCTCATCATCGCCAGCTTTGGCAACTTCTTGACATTAGCAATGGTACGTTCCGATCTCGAGTTAGACACTAACCGTCACCACCGTTGAATTCGGTTTCAAGAACCTGTTTGGAGTGTTCTTTGGCTTCCTGGCTAGTGTTGGGGTTGTTGATGTTAGCCTTGTGGCCACCGGCGATCTGAGCTTCAGTAGGCATGTTGAACGGTGTGAAGACGGAAGATTATTTAAAATAAGGTTGGTGGGTTTGTACGGATTCGGTAATATGCAGTTGTTTGGTTGTGATAAAGAATATATTCTCCTCCAGAAAGTAGCGGGGAGTTATCCTCTTTATACACATATCCCTCTACGATACGACTACTCGATTTCCCTAGTATAGGATAGCCATTGCTGATTTCCTCGCAGTCCAGCACATAGATTGTCAAGTCATGACGACAACGACTATGCCGAACCAAGGATCACAACATCATTACTCAAGCCACTTGGGGCTACCTATGTCTGAGATGCAAAGAATCTAGTAATGCAGAATACGATAGATGATTCATCAAGCAGATGCTTTCTTAGCTGAACCCGGGGTTCGACATATGCGAGTCGGGGTCCTGCAAAACACCCACCGCCTTCCCAGCCAACCAGTGTTAGCTCAAGGAGTTGTCGTCAAAGCTCATCCTTGACATCGGATCTCTAGGCACTACGGATACTTTTCTCCGCTAAAGTTGAACGATTGGCTACAAGTCAATCCCACTAAAGAAGCTTTGTTTTTCAAATGCCGGTCTGGCCCACGCATCCCTTCACCGTTGGCCTGAAGCACCATTCGATTCAGCCTCAAAATGGGTGACGACAATACCATTCCATGGTTCCAATCACATCAACTCCCATTCTGATGGAGCCTCGATATATTGTGGCGGTCAGGCGGTGTATTCCTACCAATTTCAACCAAGTTGATATCATTTTCATCAATGTTCATATCAGCCCAAGCCCAGCATCGGCTTTGAGGCATAGAGATGTACCGTACGCTGCAACTCAGGGATAATTAAAAGACAAGCATTTGCGAACCGTGGTAAATCATCATCATCATCTGAAGATTTGTAAATCATGGATCGCTAGAACTTTGTCCAATTAGTATTTCACTATTAGGTAAACCTCCTTTTTTGCTGGTGGTATCGCCCTCGTGTTGATAGCAACCCAACTACACTCAAATTGAATCATACGTAGTTGAGAGCAGGACGGCATGAAACCCGAATAACAAATTGCAAGGGGGGATACTGTGCAGAAAAAAAAGTAAACGAGACGCCTTTCCCTCGCTTATGACGACCTATATTCAATCGTGATGTCAACAATAAAAGAGGGATGACTACTAATAATGCTAGGGATAATTACTAGCAACTTTTGATGATTTGGTACATAATTCTGCTGGTGCGCTGTCCGAGATGGGTATGAAATTTTCTGACACTCTTATGTTGCGTTGAGATATCATAAGTCAGAAACTGGCTGTCAAATCAATTGTCATGCCCACGATGTCGTTCATATAGAAATCAACTTTGTGTGATGAAAGAGTTAATTGTAGGTACATATCTAGGTACACACGTCCGTAAATGTGATATCTGCGCGAAAGCCACATCACATTGTGGCTTGCCCCGTCGGAACTGAAACGCCCCGACCGTCATTGATGGTGTTGCCATTTCTCATTCTCCCAATTCAAGTCATCAAACAAATCATCGACAACTTTCCAAAATGTCATCTTCCGGAACTACACCACAACCACCAACCATTAACTATGTAGCCGGCTTCTTGCTTGTTGGGCTTGCTTGGGGACTCACTACACCATTTATACGCCGCGCGGCCCGAGACCACAACCCCCCGGCTCATCCGTTGCTCGCAAGGGATGATGTGAAAGGAAGCTGGCTCAAGAGCAAAGTCTACGGCGCATTTTTCTCCGTTCTAGACCTATTAAAGAATCCAAGATACGCAGTACCATTACTCATTAATCTGACCGGGAGTGTATGGTTTTTCCTATTAATTGGTCAAGCAGGTATGTTATCTCCTACGACCCTATGAGTGCAAAATTCCAGTTGCTCACATATTGCTACAGAGTTGAGCTTGACTGTTCCGATCGTAAACACGCTGGCGTTTCTATTCACTGTACTTGGTGACTGGTGGATTGATAGAAAGGTTATAAGTAGAGGTAAGATCCGGATGCTTGAGGATCAGTGCAACAACTTACTAAATGTCCTCCAGATACTTGGATAGGGATGCTTCTTTCACTTTGCGGTATCGCATTGTGCGTTCAGAGCAAATCACGTTGATACTTGGTCCTCCTGTACTCCGCAATAAAGATATGAATGACATGAATCTATTGTTTCTGTCTGAAAAGGAAGACATCGTTGCAGATACCCAAGTACCTCCCTATGTTGCCAGAATCCATGAGAGTTCTCCCAATGAAAGCATAAGGGGTATAGTGTATAACGTGAGATATGGCCTGAAGTAACACCACAACTGCCATATACGGCACAGAAAAATCGAAGTGATTTCCACCTACCTTGCTAAGTAGCGGAGGATTAGACTGGTGGTATCTGACGGACAGAGTTCCTGGTTATTTTCGACTTCGGTGTACCACATGGGTAATTGCTTCGGCGGTCGCTTGCTATATTCCGAAGATGACAAGGCTTAGGATGTTTGCCTCGGCGAGATTGACAACCTATCGGATTTTGTGGCATGTATTTCTGTGCTTACGCTTCCTAAGAAAAGCTCCTTCGTCTGTACTGCTACTGCATGCTTGTATGTGAGTCTCGCTAGACAGAATTGTCATGGGCCTCTCTCGTGAATAAAGGCAAATCGCTTTGACAAAGACCACAACGACATTCAAACATATCCCATTCTTCAGTGACTCGGGAAACTAAGTCAAGGAAATAAAGCAATCGAAAAGCATTGAAAATTGAAGCACAATGGATGCATAAACCCAAAGAATAGGTAATCACAATGAGATGGAAGAATCATGAGAGGCTTAGTCCAAGTACATCAGCAGGTATCCATTTGGTAACTCTTCAACTCAGCAATACGAGACTGGATACTTGCTCAATACCTGTGTTCTTACAAATGCGGATGTACCTCCGTCCCCTGAAGGAAGCTTAAGACTTCCCCTTTTATTTCGTCTTTCAAAATTTAATTCCCCATACGAACAGATCGGCGGCCATTGAATAAAAATAACCTAGCGCCATCACTCTTGGCCTTCCCACTTCGCCAATGACGCACCTTGGATTCGCTTTGATCGTCAGGAACCACAGGGGTATTGACTAACATTCTCCATATCACCTGCAACCTCGTACCGGTGATCAGGTCCACCTGAATCCCTTTCAGTAGACAATCGCAGGAACCAAGCAGCCCAAAATGTCACTTTCTACAAAGCCTAGGAACCGTGCCGGTTGGTCTAGTTGGTATTTAAAAAACTTAGACTCTTCTCCTTCTATTGGTAGGTGTCTCCATTGGAAGTAATCGCTTGATACAATATCAACAGCCTCTTGCTGCCGTTCAAGTTATACCTATCAGCATATCAAGACCCTAAATCAACTACCTGCCTATTTAACCAATTTCGACCATTGCCACGATGCGTGCCTCTTCCCTCTTAACCACCGTAGCTGGCGTTAGTGCTGCATCTGCGGCGGTCATGAAGATTGCTTCGGATGATGCAGGCTGGGATTGGGCCGTGACAGGATGGAGTGCCGGGTGCGCGAGAGCCGGATGCTATTACGGTACGATCCCAAACCTAATAAATGCTCCGTTCGATTTACTTATTTTAACATGTTGCAGACTTCAACGTTACTGGCGTCGGAAGCACCACTGCGTATCCCAAAACACCCTCATTCAAGGCCTACTGCAGCGGAGAAGGCGAGGGTGCCAGCTACAGGGCCTGCACCACGCTCCAGGATTCCGAAACGGATTACGAGGTCGTTGCGAAGCTCCTTCCTAGCAACAGCTCAACCAACGGAACATCGCACAAGCCTAACATCCAAGTCAGCTTGCAGTACACAGACCTGGACTCCCCGACGACGTGGTGGAACTACAGTGGAAAGGCCGAGGCGTCGTATAACCAGTTTGTCGCGCCACTGATGAACTTCACAATCACCCCCGATACCATCTATGGTGTCGCATAAACGGGTAAGGAGGAAAGGGACAGCGCATGAACGGGCCGGGTGCAACTTACGGGCAAGCGGGTGCTTCGTTGTCGGCGTGGGCAAAAACGTACTTGTGTGCTGCGGATTGAGTTTGCTCGACGGCTGCACAAATAATCGTTTGTAACGGTGATGGTGGGTTCGAAATGAATTCCATCATTATACCCCGTCTTCCTTGGGTCGCATATCGATTCTACGGTTAGGGAGAATGTCCTGCTGCGGAGCGTTCGCATACGGAAAGCTAGGGATTCCCATTTCCAGAATTGGAGGAGAAATGAGATAAAGCCGAATGGTTTATCTCCGCCCGATGGCTGTCCCAACTAATAAGGCATCGGTCAATATTAAATTGATGTCTCTCGGGCTGCCGATTTCATCGAACGGATTTATCAAATAACTTACCTAGGTATATCATAATGATAATCAATAATCTCTGAAAATTGTATTAGATGTGTTTCTCGAAGATGTATGATTTTCAATAGATCCAATATTCAAATTCCCCACCATACCCCGAATGGCGCATTAGCTTTTACGGAATATAAACTACTCCAAAAGATCGTTCGCCAATCACAAGAGATATCATCCTCGGAGTCATAGCTCAGTGGTAGAGCGAAGGATTGCAGTAAATCTTTCATGATCATGAAGTAGTTATCCTTAGGTCGCCGGTTCGAACCCGGCTGGCTCCTTGTTTTGATTATAATGGTATCTTTTTTAATAATTTTTGTTGAATTAGATTGGCGGTGACAGATGGTGCATTTTCGATTCCTGATTCACGACGTAACTAACCTTCAAGTAGAATTTATTTTTTCTTGTTCACGCTTTCAATACAATTTGCCTGTTGCCTGTTTGTGTAATTCAGGCTGCCTCGATAAATCTTGCTTGCGTCGAGCCTTACGCAAGTAAATGTGGCTGGTGACTTTGCCAAGATTTGCCAAGACTCTAACACAGGGGGCATGAATGAAATTACATCAGTGTCGAAGCTGTAACGTTCGGCGCTTACCCCCTCCCCCGCCGTACTTCCTGCGCGCCGCAGCTTCGGCCCAGACTTCTAAACTTCTACCTAACAGCGGTAGCTGCAAGGTAGCCTGATCTACCTAGGCAAATACTTTTCGACTTTTCGATCGAGGCGAGCTTTTTTATTTGATTCTTTGCATAAGATACAATAACTCTTCTCTTGACTTGCGAGCTCCTCACCGAGTATTCGCAACCAGCTCTATTTGCAACTATTTGCACTACTAACAAACAAGAAACACCGACTTATTAAAAAACGTCGCGATTTATCACCACGTCTTTTGGTCCAATCAATCGTCACCACCAGTTGTCCAGATCCAGATCTATTGGTCATGAACGTTATCAAGCTTCAGAGGTAAGGTCACAGCAACCGCTTCGAACTCGAATCTTCGATCCAACCGACGAACCTAACAACTATAACTAGGAAATATCCTCAATTCCAACAAGGCGACATCTTCGCCTTGACGGATGCCTTCCGTAGGCTCGATGTCGACGACAAGGGATACCTCGACGAAGCTACCGCCATCAAGGCTACCCAGCAAAGCGAGCGACAACCGTACGATGTCGTCAGACAAGCTCTGAAGGAAGTAGAGCTTGACTCTTCCAGAAGGGTTGAGCTAGAGGACTACGTCAGCGTAAGTGGCATAGACAACCCGAAGTAATATCAACTATATGATATGGTGCTGATATTGCTACAGCTAATCGCCAAACTACGCGAATCATCTCCCGCCCAACAGCGCATGAATACTGGCGGTGCTGCACCGTCTTCTCCCGCAGGCCTGGTATCCCAGAGGACCGGTGGACATTCCTCCAAGGGAAGCATCGGCAAAATTCACGTACAAGGCTCTAGCGCCAACGTTACTCACACTATCAACGAAGATGAACGAACCGAATTCACCCGCCACATCAATGCTGTCTTGGCCGGCGACTCCGATATAGGAGATCGACTGCCTTTCCCTACCGACACCTTCGAGATGTTTGACGAGTGTAAAGACGGACTTGTACTTGCCAAACTCATCAACGACAGCGTTCCCGACACCATTGACGAACGTGTATTGAATGTGCCTGGAAGGAAGGTGAAGAAGTTGAACGCATTCCACATGACAGAGAACAACAATATCGTTATCGAGTCTGCGAAGGGTATCGGTTGTTCCGTCGTGAACATTGGCAGCGGTGATATCATCGAGGTCCGAGAGCACCTTATTCTAGGTCTGATCTGGCAGATCATTCGCAGGGGTCTTTTGGGCAAGATTGACATCAAGCTTCACCCTGAGCTCTACAGACTACTCGAAGAGGACGAGACGCTAGAGCAGTTCTTGCGCTTACCTCCGGAGCAAATTCTTCTGAGATGGTTCAACTATCATCTCAAAGCAGCTAACTGGCAACGTCGAGTCAACAACTTCTCAAGCGATGTGAAGGACGGTGAGAACTACGCGGTCTTATTGGCGCAGATCGGCAAAGACTATGGCTGCAGCCGAGCTCCTCTCCAGACGCGCGATCTGTTACAACGAGCGGAGGAGGTATTAGTTGATGCTGACAAGCTCGGATGCCGAAAGTTCTTGACACCGAAATCACTCGTAGCGGGTAACCCTAAGCTCAACCTGGCTTTTGTTGCTAATCTGTTCAACACACACCCAGCCCTGGATCCCATCACCGAAGAGGAAAAGCAACAAGTGGACGACTTCGATGCCGAAGGCGAACGAGAGGCTAGGGTATTCACATTATGGCTAAACAGTCTTGATGTACAACCGGCCGTAGTGTCTTTCTTCGACGATCTCTGTGATGGTACCGTCCTGATGCAGGCCTACGACAAGGTTATCAAGGGATCCGTGAACTGGAGACATGTCAATAAGAGACCGGCACACGGCGGCGAATTGATGAAATTCAAAGCCGTCGAGAACACGAACTACGCTGTCGAGCTCGGTAAACAGAACGGATTTTCCCTAGTTGGAATTCAGGGCGCAGATATCACAGATGGGAACAAGTTGCTCACACTGGGTCTAGTGTGGCAGCTAATGCGAAAGGATATAACCCTGACTCTTTCGGCTCTGGCGCAACGCCTTGGAAAGCGCGAGATTACCGATTCCGAGATGGTTAGATGGGCGAATGACATGTCTCGAAAAGGAGGCCGAAACTCGTCAGTTCGGTCGTTCAAGGATCCCGCTATCGGTAAAGGCGTCTTCCTACTCGATGTGCTCAACGGCATGAAGAGTAGTTACGTTGATTACGACCTTGTTACCGCCGGACAAACCGACGAAGATGCGTACTTGAACGCCAAGCTCAGTATCAGCATTGCCCGAAAGTTAGGTGCAACAATCTGGCTTGTTCCCGAGGATATCTGCCAAGTCAGGAGCAGACTGGTGACCACCTTCATCGGTAAGTATACCGAACCTGAATTCAAATATAGTAACGAATACTAACCAAAAATGCAGGTTCGCTGATGGCTACTCATGAGAAGATGCAGTAGATGACTTCTTCCTTTTCCCGTTCGGCATCTCTCGTAGTGCAGCAAGCCGGGCGAAGAACTTAAGGTTATTATAAAAGCTGGGGGATGTTGATGAGGATACGTTTGAGCTTTATTGCGTTGCCTACTAGCCAGGGTAAAATCCTAAAATCCGAATTCTATCGTACAAACGTTCCGTAGAGACCAAAAATAAATAATGCAATGAGTGATTATTCTGTATTTTTGCATTTATCTTACGTTGGACGGTTAATATATTTCCATATATGCCCTCTAGTCTATAGGCTGCTATTTAAGCCTGTAAGCATATATCCTTAAGGCTGGATTGTTGGTTCTATAGCGAGTATGCGGTGTAACAGTGCCCCACCATGACGCTCGCCAGCGGATTACCTAGTAGCAAGATGACAATGCCATTACGTCGAATGTTTCCGCTGTCTGGTGCATTTTTTCTCCGGATTTTGTCTTTGTACTGTGAGAGGAACAAAGACATCTCTTTTGATGGAGTTGGTTCCACAGGCAATTGTTGAATTAGCTAGTGTTTCGACCCTATCTCGTGTTCGGATCCGTCGTCTATCAGACCTACCAACAGTCCGGATTCCAAGGAAAGACTATATTCTTAGGTAAGAAGGTCAGGAGAAGTTCCTCGGCGGACGGGAGCGGCGACGCCAATTACCTGTAACCAGATTCCCACCGGGTTTATCGGAAGCTTTGTTACTTGCAACGCAGCGGATTGGCTCCGGTTGCGCCGCTTGTGTTAGAGTCAGGTGGCGAGTTTCGATACGACCGATCCGAATGAGCGAGATATAGTATGGAAACTGGGCAGACTTTGACATCTAGCCTTATAAATGGTCACGTTTTCAACGTCATTCACAAATTAAAATCTTAAAAAAGGATATACAAACCGGCTTCCAGGCTATTAAGGTAAAATGGTCAATGGGCAACACTGATTATCAGATAGTCCAGCTATTACAGTATCATCCGATTTAATTCTATCACTGAGAAGGAATCGTGGTGTCAGCCATCCGTGCCATTCAAATACACCATGTCTACAGCAGTGGAACGCCGCTCCGGCTCTAATAACCGTGGTCGCCTTGAACATCCAGCAGCTCTAGCCGAAGCTTTAAAAGCTGTACAGCGTGCACCTGATACACCATCGGACAGTAACAGCGACTCGGGATATGAAGTAAAGGATGATTCGCTGCAATCAGTCCTATTGCGACGGAAATCCGGGTCTGATTCATACGATAACTCGGCCTCTGATACACCTGAAATCTTACCCGCAGAGAACTTGGAAAGAAAACCGAGCCCCGAGCAGACTCGCCAGTCACTATCTTCGCTTGAACTCCGATCCAATGATAAGGGGAAGAAGACATATGTAGTGGCAAGCGATGATGCAGAGCTTCGCGAAATATTAAGAAGAGGGTTAGAGCGGGTAAGCTACCTATTTTACCTCAATCCCTTTTAAAACACTGAATGACGGTACTAATAATACGAAGGAGAAAGAGAAGAAATCGCCAATTCGGCGTGAGAAGCTTCGGGACATGGTTTTCACTAGGCAATTCTCAGCCTTCGATAGACAGAACCAAATTGCGGCAAACAGCCCCTTTCATGGCTTCTACGTTCTTTTCTGGATTGCCGTGGCTATCTGTATAATAAAGATGGCTGCTGAGAACTGGAGGAAAACAGGGAACCCGCTCGGAACTAATGAGATTATGAAGACCATGTTTCGAAGAGATGGTGAGTCTTTGTACGTATCCATCGCTAAAGCCCTAGGAACTGACTATTGAAATAGTGGTGGTCCTACTCCTCTCCGACGGCATTATGTGTGGTCTGACTGGAATGAGTTGGGTCATTCAGCGACTTGTCTTCCTTCACTACATCGACTGGAATAGGTCGGGCTGGATCATGCAGAATGTAAGCTTCTGTCGTCGAGTCGTTTAATCACTTCTCTTTGGCTAATGCACTCATAGGTTTGGCAAACATCATTCATAGCAGGTGTAATTGGCCTTACGCTCGTAAGAGAATGGCCATGGACGCGTAAGTAGGCCTTTCGGTCATCGAGGCGAATCTAGCTACTGACGACCCTGTCAAGATACTGTCTTTTTCGTTCTACACGGGCTCGTGATGTTGATGAAGCAACATTCCTACGCCTTCTATAACGGCCATCTTTCATCCGTTTACAAGAAGCGGCAGGTTAGTATTTACCATATTGTTCATATGACCAAATTGCTGACTACAACCTCACGCAGAGCCTACTCCTCAAACTGAAGCAGCTAGAAAACATATCACCGGTAGAATCACCATCGCAAACGAACCCACAAGTCGCTACTCTTTCCACATCTCATCTTGCCTTGCCGCCATCCGCGGATGAGTATCACGAGCGGCGACTCTCATTATCTAAGTCACAAACTGCCGATCAGAGTGACATCGAGAACATATCCCGCGCTATTGAGGCTAAGCAACCTCTCGACATGGAGCAGCTGCACGTGTTTGAGAGATTGATTAAATGGGAAGCCGATGCGCTCATGGATGAGCTCCGAGGCAAAGCTACAGACCCTACACACTATTACCCGGATAACCTTACATTCCTCAACCACTACGAGTACATCATGCTGCCGACGGTGGTCTACGAGCTCCAGTATCCCAGATCCGAGACCATCAATTGGTCTTATGTAGCTGAGAAGATCTGTGCTCTCTTCGGCGTTATATTTGTCATGATTATGATTTCTCAAGCGTTCATTTATCCCGTCGTTATGAGGACTGTCCACATGAAGGAGGCCGGGTTGACTGTTGCTCAAAGATTCCAAGAATTCCCATGGCTCCTAAGCGATCTTATCTTTCCCTTCATGATGGAGTATCTTGTAAGTATCACAGCATGCCCTTACTTTACATTGACTATACCAATTCTGACAGCTGGTATTAGTTGGCCTGGTATGTTATCTGGGAAACTATCCTGAACATATTGGCGGAGCTCACGTATTTCGCGGATCGGAGCTTTTACGATGCATGGTGGAATAGTGGTATGTGGCTCTTTATCTCCTACTGATGCTTCTGTCTACGTGGCCGGGCTAAACTAATGTTCGAATAGTTTCATGGGATCAATACGCTCGTGACTGGAATCGACCAGTTCATAACTTTCTTTTGCGACACGTTTACCACAGCTCAATCTCGTCAATGCGCGTGAACAAGCATACGGCCACACTCATCACGTTCTTCTTGTCGGCATGCGTCCACGAGCTTGTCATGTGGTGCATATTCAAGAAACTCCGCGGCTATCTGCTCTTTCTGCAGATGTGCCAACTCCCCCTTGTAAGGATGAGTCGCACGAAGTGGCTTCGAAACCAGAAAACCGTTGGCAATATGATATTTTGGATTGGAATTTTCACCGGTCCTAGTTTGTTGTGTAGCTTGTATTTGATCCTTTGATGGGCTCGGGTTGTTGGCGTTAAGGCATATTAGAAGGAATCAGGGGCTACTACAAGCAAGTATGATACGATATACGGAGGCAAAATTTGGCGTTATTCAATACGTGCAGTATGACGATATGAGATCATGTCTAGTAAAAAGACATTGTAAATTGGATTATTTGGTGGCTATTTTCTTCTCAGTTGAGTGTGTTTGGGACCGCATTCTCATAGGATGTTGATGATAGCTTCATCAACCTCGAATAGGAACAGCAGATTGTTTATCCGCGACGAACACCGGCTGACACGGACCAATGATAAATTTCCCTTCGTTGTGCATATGCAATAGCTTAGAGGTCTATTGGATCGAGATCCCTGAGTATTCGCTGGCAGCTGACGACTCGACAATGGATTGCTCGGATTAGGTGAGCACTGCATCCGAATACATGCATAAGAGCGTCACTTGTCAACGCTTATGGCTGCGTACCGCCTCCCGGCACCATGGGCTCATGCAGCTCGCATGCATCACATCAGGATTTGCAGGTTGGTGATATCAGTGCGTTGTAGCGAATTGTTTTCGAACTGCCTCGTGGAAATGTTTGCTTGGTGTCGGATGAATTTTTTAAGACGAGGATGAGAATAAAATAGAATGATTGTTGGGTGGATGGAAGTTGTTACACACTGTACCTTATTTACTTATATAATCTCATAAGGTACCTGTCTTCACTTGCAATTGCATGTTTGCACCTGCCTATCTTAGGTATCTACATTAGGTACGTGTAGTCAATTCTAGTTTCGAAACTGTAACTGAGAAGCACTTACCACCTTTCAGTTTCAATTGCATTGGATGTGAATTGGAGGTAGGAGTCAGCTCCGTGTTTGCCTTGAATAGCTACCTACCTACATACCGTGCACAGTAGTAACTGCAAAAGAAGCAAAAAAGGCAGCAAAAGCTACGTCATATGGCCATAAGTGGTTGGTAGCTGCCTGTCAATCTGCGGGTCGTACAGAAGGAACGCATCCGAATTGCCACTGTGTTACAAGGGGCACGGTTCTTCCGGGGATTTTCCGCTCCTTTGAAAATCAAATTTTGTTCGCTCCAGCCAACCACCGGACAAACTTGCCAACTGACCAAACTACTAACTCCATTTTCAACCCGGTTGCTGGGGAATTACTTCTATCATCAATTCACCCCCAACAACACGCGATTCTTCTCAATTCGATTTTACTACCATTCATCATCTTCGAGGTTAGCCTTGAAACCTCGCTATTCCGTTTTGCATTTTGTCTTCTCTTCGCTTTATTCTGCTGCACCATCAGTCTCAGCCCGCCATCATGTCTCGAGGAGGTACTACTCTCTACGTGACTGGCTTCAGCCATGGCACGCGTGCTCGCGACCTCGCCTACGAGTTCGAACGGTATGTCTCTAATCCACGTCGGTGAAATCGATCGACCGTCCTGCGTATACGGTGTCCGGTGTCACCTACCTTCTCCTCGTCCTCACCCCGACCTCGCTTCGTCGTTCTCGGCTTCGTTCGAGTCCTCGATCCGTCTTCTTAACCTAACGCATCCACCTTCCACGCCCTCCGTCCTCTATTTCAGTATTCCATCTCCTTCGATCGAGCGGTCGTTTATAGCGTCGGAAGATTCTTCGTTCCACGTCCCTCTGACCACCGCCATGGGATCTCGGACCTTGACGCCGTCGATACAAAATCATTGGGAAAGTGCATTCAATTTTCGGGGATTGCTGACATAAAATCTACCTATTTAGCTATGGCCGCCTTGTTCGCTGTGACATTCCTGCTCCTAGATCAGCTTCGAGCAGACTGTGAGTCAATCCTTCCGTTCTGGTGCTTGTTGCCTCGACTAACTTGTTCCAGGTTTGCGTTCGTGGAGTACGAGGATCGTCGCGATGCTGATGATGCCTATCATGAGATGCATAACAAGCGCATTGGCCGTGATGATCTTCTGAAGATCGAGGTATGTTAATTCAAAGCTCGCTTCTCTGCAATGTTTATAAACTAATGCGCTTAAAGTGGGCTCGCACACCTCCCTCTGCTTCGTGGCGTTTCGACAGTGGTCGTGACCGTGATAGACGTAGTGACCGTGGAGCCCGCTCGCCGCGCCGTGGCCGTTCTCCCTCACCTCGCCGCAGCACTCGCGACTACTCACCACGCAAGGATGACCGCCGTGACCGCGACAGGGACCGCGACTACGACCGTGAGCGTCGCGACACGCGCGATCGCTCGCGCAGCCCGGACACTCGGTACAAATCCCCGTCTCCTGGCCCCGCTGACTTGCCGCCTCTAAAGTCGGAGAAACTTACATCTCCCACCAACAGTGACCGCGACCGCGAAGACCGCGACGACCGCGATCGTCGTGACAACGGAACTAACGGTGATGATCGTAAAGGTAAGCTGTGTTGTCAGTCCGTCTTAAAGGCAATATTGCTAACACCCCCTTCAGCTGTTGACAGTCCCCCCCCTCAGCACGACGATCTGGACGTCGCAGAGTGATAAGTATATCTGGTCATCCTCCTTTTCGGCAAGGGTTGCATTGCAACGTAAAATCTTCTCCTTTGTCGCACGGGTGTTTGGTTTTGCTTTCCATCACTAGGCTGTAACACATTTTCTAGTTGCGTTTCTCGACCGACGTATGATAATCATTTTCGACTAATGGAGAAGGAGGCACAAGAAATCGATGCGTTTTAATGCCATAAAGACTACGAGGAGTTCGTTCTGGAGCTAGACATAATGAGGCAGTAGCGCAGCTAGGTAGTCAACCATGTACCTAGACAAGAAGTTCCAGGTATTCTATTTAATATAGCAAACCCAACGATGTTTTCCGCCAAATCGGCCACTGTAAAAGAATACTATTGTGATAAATTGCACATTCTACCTTTCCTACTCGTTCACAATAACCGCGACTCGTCTCTCATATTTACGGCAAATGGGAGTGATGCTGCAATGTTGACAGCTATCAGGGCCGTTCTTGGAGGAGAGCTATCTCGAAGGTAGCAATGCTTATTACCAAGGTACCCAACTGCCAATAGAGTGTTAATCAGCTGAAGATCTCATGCATACTTCTGAGTCGAATGACCCGAGCTGTAATCCCTCCTTTATGTCTGGTCACGTCATCTCAATACAGGGGTGTTTCCTGGAGAGTACACTTTCGTGCCTCATTCTAATTGGTATTTATTTTACATGGACCCCGTAGTAGTTGTCTGTTGAGATGCATGTTGAATGATAGGCTGTCTTGACTTAGCAAAGGAGATCGTTTATACAAGCATCGAAGGTATGAATAATAAAACTAGCATATCCTCGCTATTGTCGTGTTATTGGATGACGTAGATACCTAGGTAAGTAATTGTTTTACCCAGGTATCGTTCAATGCTTTGGTATGATCTATGGCCTATACCCGCCTACTAAAGGTAAAAGAAGGTCGACCCCTTACTTCGAAACCCTTGAATGGATCCATTGGAGTTAATTTCTTAAACAACAACAACTAATCCTAATTTTCTACTATGCTTAAATCCCCACGTCCAGGTACCTTGCCCCTAACTTTAATTCTTGGGGAAACGTGATATGGTGGTCATCTACAAGTGGTTATCCGGCAGTGAAGATTCAGGTGAGCTCAGCGAGTGACTGGTCCCCCGAAACAAACCGATTTTTTCTCCTAAGCTCCGACTGGCCGACTTCACACTAAAAAAAAGCCGGCTACGGCTACATCCTCCCACCCTATCTGCTATCTGCCAATAGCTAAAATCTCTAGCTCTGATTTTTCGCCCGCTCCCCTTTTCTTCGTCCTCTATCATTCCTCTTTTGAGTTACACCTTATTATACGCTCGCTTTTTCTTTCTGGGAAAGATAGTGCCAATCGAATTAGAGCATATAGTCAGGAGGCGATCGATTATGCATGTCCTATGTACATTTGCCAATCCGATGATCTGACCGATTAGAACGCAGAGCGACGCCGACGAACAAACCGAATGATAACCTGAACATCCTGCGCAGTTACCGCCGTTACCTATGTTTGCCCTCGATAAACGGTCCCGCGAGTTCGACTATGTCGCCCAGATCGTTAAGAGCCTCTCGATAAAAATTGCATTGTCGCCGTAGCCATATCTAAAAATATCTCTACTCCCCGATATACATGCTCAAGCATCAGTCGCGCGCAAAATATCATATCCTCCTCCCTCGGTTCCGTACGAACCACACGTCGCTACCTAGTCTCTCTTCCGTCGCGTCGGTCCGCCTGTCCCACTGTCTCACAGCTGAAGTCTCAACATGGCTGCCGTACGTCTACTTCGCTTCTACAGTGACCCGCCCATAAGCTAGGATGTGTTCCGGCAACAGCAAGCTGACCCATATCCTTCAGAGCCCAGAAGGAGAACAGGCCTCGAAAACAAAAGATTTCGTCTCTCAGCCGGTAGTTGCCGCCTTCTGCGCTGGTGGTGTTGCCGGTGCTGTGTCGCGAACCGTCGTCTCCCCCCTCGAACGTCTGAAGATTCTCTTCCAGGTGCAGAGCGCCGGCCACAATGAGTACAAGCTATCCGTAGGCAAGGCGCTTGCCAAGATGTGGAAGGAGGAAGGCTGGAGAGGCTTCATGGCTGGCAATGGAACCAATTGCATTCGCATCGTTCCCTATTCCGCTGTGCAGTTTGGTAGCTACAATCTCTACAAACGGGTAAGTCCAACAGGATCGCTTTACTCACTCACGGATTGTTGCTGGGCCTGTGGAATATTGAGCTCGTTGCCGAGAAAAGCAATGACGAGTGTGTCTTGGCTGACAGACTGGATAGCATTTCTTCGAGAAATACCCGAACGCACCCCTGAGTCCTTTCCAGAGACTCATATGCGGTGGTATCGCGGGCATCACATCAGTCTTCTTTACGTACCCACTTGACATTGTGCGGACTCGACTGTCCATTCAGTCCGCATCGTTTGCCGCACTAGGCAATACGCCAAAGGATAAATTGCCGGGCATGTGGACTACGATGGCCGTGATGTATAAGGAAGAGGGTGGCGTGCCGGCATTGTACCGTGGCATAATACCAACAGTCGCAGGAGTGGCCCCATATGTCAGTTACATTCCACCAAAATGCGTGATGTCTATGGACCATAGAATGCTGACAACCATCTAGGTGGGGTTAAACTTCATGACATACGAGTTTGTGCGCAAGGTTCTTACTCCTGAGGGTGATCAAAACCCTAGCGCGGCGCGGAAACTGCTTGCTGGTGCCGTGTCTGGTGCCGTTGCTCAAACTTGTACATATCCATTGTGAGTATGCCTGTCTCATGTTCCAAATTTCGATTTATTAATATCCACCCAGTGACGTCTTGCGGCGGAGATTTCAGATCAACACTATGTCTGGCATGGGTTATAAATACAAGTCGATAGGAGATGCTGTTAAAATGATAATAGCCAAAGAGGGGCCTAAGGGTCTATACAAAGGCCTTATCCCGAACCTGCTCAAGGTAGCCCCCAGCATGGCGGCTAACTGGCTTAGCTTTGAGGTCACCCGCGATTTCTTAGTCGGCCTAAAACCAGAGCCCTTAGTTCTATGAGACTGAGCTATAGCTGGATACCTTCTTGGCCCCAGATCATAGCCAGATTATACCTGGCTACGCTCAGGCAGGTGCACGACACAGATTCTGCATAGACTTCTAGAGAGGTCGCTTTTGGTGCTCTGCGGCAAGATACGCTTTCATGTGGAATGGAACGGAGGCTCAGACATATTAAAGAAGGAAGGGTAGATAAACAGATAGAGAGGAGTATAGAAATCCTAGTTTACCTAGCTAGCAGTGATGGCGACGGACTGCACGATTGGCTTGGGTGATATCACCTCAGATAAACAACGAAATCATGATTTCGTTATGATTTCGTTGGAAGTATAGGTTCTAGGTATCCCTCATATCGTATTTAATAGATAAATAAAGCGTATATGAAAATAACGTTAGCCACATAATTATCATAATCCTCCATATGTTCGATATTTCTCAGCATATTTAGTAGTGATAATCATGTGCGTCCCAATTCCTAGAGTCAAGAGAAGCAAACTGTACATTACACAGTGTAATCATTGAATACTCTTAGCCATTCCACACTGTGCATTTCATTTCTTACATAATCCACATTCGCGCAACAAAAAACGCTTTGACCACTTTAAAACGTACTAGCACTAGCAGCCCTAACTGCCAAGAGCCACCGCTCAACCGCACATTTCACCCAGATTTACAATTTTTCTGTGGCTCCGAGATATTTCCCATTTTTTCCTCCCGTCAATACTAACCCAACAGCAAAATAACCTTCCCTCTCCCATCGACTCTCTTTCTCAATTACAAAGAGTCACCGTCAAGATGGGTACGTTCATTATTTATTTGGAGATCTCTATGCGAGTGGAAACTTGAGAGACAGGCCAGTTTCTGCTGCCTCGTCTTTTCTCGTTCTCTGCGAACAAATGGGAAATCATTCCTCTGGGATGCACCCAAAAGAGCATATTTGAATCAAAAGCTGACATGGCTTTTTCCTCTGAATAGGTATTGATCTCGACCACCACCACGTGCGCGGCACTCACCGCAAGGCGCCCAAGAGCGACAATGTCTACCTCAAGCTCTTGGTGAAGCTGTACCGCTTCTTGGCCCGTAAGTAATCCGTCGCCCATTCAATCCGCCGGGAAACCGCATACTAAATTTTTCTCAATTGTCTAGGCCGAACCGACTCCGAATTCAACAAGGTCGTTCTCCGCCGCCTCTTCATGTCCCGCACCAACCGGCCCCCGGTCTCTCTCTCGCGTGTCAAGAGCCAGCTCTCCAAGGACCAGGAGGGCAAGATCATTGTCGTTATCGGCACCGTCACCGACGACAACCGCCTGTTGGAGGTTCCCAAGGTCTCCATCGCCGCTCTCCGATTCACTGCCACTGCCCGTGCTCGCATTGCTGCTGCCGGTGGTGAGGCTTTGACCCTCGACCAGCTGGCCCTCCGCGCCCCTACTGGCAGCAACACTCTGCTGCTCCGCGGCCCCAAGAACGCCCGCGAGGCCGTCAAGCACTTCGGCTTCGGTCCCCACAAGCACAAGGTATGCCGGATTGGATTTTTATCTCGACGAATACGGAACCAGCTAACGATTGATAGAAACCATACGTCGAGTCCAAGGGCCGCAAGTTCGAGCGTGCCCGTGGTCGCAGACGCTCAAGGGGTTTCAAGGTCTAAGCAAAATTGGCGATGGGTTGGGTCTTGCGTTGCGTCTCTTCGGTTATACCATGAAAGCAATTCTGAACTGGAAGGGAATTGCATTACTTCGAGGGTGGTTTCTACATGGCTTGGCGTGATACGGGATAACAAAATCAGTTCATACAGAATAAGATGCATTGCCACTTCTTCTGACAACCGTATCCGCTTTCAATGCATTTTTGTGACTGATGAAGATGCGATACCCCGGTGGACCGAAACCCATAGTGCACTCCACAGGTAGCAATATAATGGCAAGACCCAGAATGGCAGAATGGCAATACCCTTTCCTTCAATAACTCGTAGAATTTATCATTTCAGTGATATTATATTCGAACGAAGCAGATCGCCCGAATTCTTAGTTGTGCCTACGGATACTATGACCTGAAAGGAAAAATATGTCACCTGACTCCGCGTCTACGGCGTGATGCTCAGCCATTTCGTCATGACCAACCTCAACTTATCCGCTTCATACTGTCACAGAGTAAAAAGGTCATTTCAGCTTGGTCCTAATAACTTCTTTTTTTCTATGCCTGAGTTCTATTTTACTTCCATTTATTCAGCAACATCCATGACACAAGATGTGTGGACGTTACGCGTTAGCCTTGGTAAGTTCTAAGACGTCGTTCTAAGTCCGATTCATGGTTACTGACCCCAATCGAACTCGTAGCGGCCGGCGCAAATTCGTGAGATGCTGCAGCAATATGACATGCCAGTAGACGATGCGCCGGATGATGAAGGCGATGGTGCGCCCAGGCAAAGTTACAATTTCGCCCCTGGCTATCACGGCGTTGTCTACCGCGCTGATGTGCCAGACTGGGGAGCCGGTCCGAGGAGATCACAAACGAACACTTCTGACGAGGATAGGGATGCAAAACGCGCCGAGGGGGAAGAAGGGAATGATGATGCAAACAAATCTCACCCTGTCGGATATAAGCTTCAGAGCATGAAATGGGGATTGATCCCATTCTGGACCAAGCGCAACCCGGATTACGGTTCAATGATGAAGACGATCAATTGCAGGGACGACTCTCTCGCTCAGAGCGGTGGAATGTGGAGCTCTATGAAGGCGAGAAAGCGATGCATTGTTGTCGCTCAGGGGTTTTATGAGTGGTTGAAGAAGGATGGCAGCAAGGAGAAGATACCCCACTACGTGAAGAGGAAAGACGATAAGTTGATGTGCTTTGCCGGACTATGGGACGCGGTGCAGTATGAGAGTAAGCAATTGATCTAGTAATTGCAAAGAACTTATGATACTAACTACATGATAATAGATGACGATCAGAAGCACTACACCTACACAATCATCACTACAGACTCAAATAAACAACTAAATTTCCTCCATGACCGCATGCCTGTCATTTTAGACAACGGGTCCGAGGGTTTACGTACCTGGTTAGACCCCAAGCGTCACGAATGGTTTGAAAAACTACAATCTCTCCTGAAACCATTCGACGGCGAGTTAGAAGTATACCCCGTCAGCAAAGATGTAGGCAAAGTCGGCAACAACTCCCCCAACTTCATCATCCCGATAAATAGCAAGGAAAACAAATCCAACATCGCGAATTTCTTCTCCAAAGGCTCTACCGCGAAGAAGAATGACGTGAAGAAAGAACAACCAGAAGTGAAAATCAAGGAGGAGGGTTTCGTGACTGAAGATGTAAAGGAGGAAGCTAGGGATGTTAATAACGATAAAGCTTCAGTGGGTGTCAAGAGAGAGGCCGACGATAAACCTATCGACGAGGAACCCCCCAAAAAGATCCCCGCGACGTTATTGTCTATGGCGTCGAATAAATCTCCGTCGCCGCAAAAAGGGGGTCGGCAAAAAGTTAGCGCTACAAGCAATGGGACCAAGAGCCCGAGCAAGGGGAAGCAACCCGGCACGCAGAAGATTACCAAGTTCTTCGCAAACAGCTCCTGATAGGATGTTGTGTAATATGACTACAACTGGATACTGGCTATTTCATGTAAAAAAGAACTAATGCTTGACCTTCTGATCCCCCCCTTTTCATCCCTTAACACCAGCATATCGCCGCTTAATTCGGAAAAGAACAATGAGAACGAGAACAAGAACTGTACCGAATACCCAGTGTCAATGAATGACCCCCCAGGATCATTCTGTACCTAAGCCTAGATTTTACTGTTAGATTCTTTCCACTGCTTTACCCTATGCGTTCCGCAAGAACACCCAGAGTCGTGTCATCATCAAGAAGCAACACTTGCTGCATCCTTCCACAAGTATAATCCTCGGTGTTGTCCCTCGAGACCTTTGGAACCATGGGTATGTATGTAAATGAAACGGCAATCGATTTCCTCAAGCCGATATGGTCTTGGGGGGGGGAAGCAAAACTCACCTATGATGCTGCGACCACGGCCACGGATCCGTTCCGTGTTCAGGGCAGTGATGAGATAAAATATTGTCGTCAACGCTAACAGCAGCTTCTTATTATAAAACAAAATACTCCGGGCCGATTTTTTTTCTGGGTATCTGGAGATTTTTATAATATTCCCAGCTTGACGCTCAGACCTGCAGCGGTACGGCGAGAATTGAATAGAAACTTACTAAACTACTAGTACCCCTATTCTTCCTTTTTTAAAAAGGAATAGCCTGTCGAGTTTGCTCAGGATCGGATGCAAAGTCAACCTTGGGAGTTGATCCCACCGCAGATTCAGTGTTTAGGTTTGTCCTATTTGCATCCATGGCCTGAACCAACGCATTGGATGATATTTAGGCGTACGAACAGCGTTTAAGCCCGAAAGATCAGACATAGCGCTTTAAAATACTTTCTGCACGTGTAATAGTCAACAATAGACGCCATATGTCCTGTCTAGCTTACATACCTAGGTACCTACCTACCTACATAGGTACCTACCTACCTACATAGGTACCTACCTACCTAGGTAGGTATACATAGTACCAATGCTATAGCGAGCGCTACAGAGTTTGTTGCGCTAATGGAGGGGACGACTTGAGTTTAATTAGGTAACTAAAACAACTACTTTCTTCAATATTTGCTGGACTGAATGATACCTACCAACAACGAAAAAGAGCGTGATCCGTCACGGCCTGCCATGGAGTGGGAACATCGTTCAAACAATACTCAGGAGACTCCACATTCACGTCTTCAAGACCATCTAGCACGTCCATACCGAAGGTCCAGGGACGATGTACGAGTTGAAGTTCGTGTAGATGTTCGCGGTGTCTGACGAGATGAGTCCGATTAGCATAGAATATCATTATAGGTAACAATATTCATAAAATAGATAGGGAGGGATGCTTACAGCCTGGGTCAGTCGCCTTGAAGGCGCCGGGGATCTTGACCGTAGGGGAAGGCGAGGCGCTGCCGCCTCCGCTGACCTTGATCTGACCACAGCCGACATACCACTGGGGTGTCGCACCCGGGTTGTGAATGGCCAGCGATTGGATTCGGAGGAGATATTCGCCGCTGGAGACACACTTGGGGACGGCGAAGGAGTAGGTGTCTGGAGTAAGGTTAGATTCATCAAGGGATTGCTATGTTTCGGAAAGGAGTAGAGTATAATGGTTCATACCCTTCATGGTCCAGCTAGCAGAGCCGCCGTTGAAGACGGGGGCCCAGTCGTTAATCTTGAACCAGTCTCCACTGCCGTCGTAGTCGACAGCCTCGCCGGGGGCCTTGGACATGTACAAAGAGATAGGGCCCTGGTGGTACACGGCCGTGTCGAGGGTAAACGTGAACTGGTCCCCTGCGCTCAGCTCCAGGGTGCTGGTGTTTCCTCCCGTGGCACCGCCGACGTTGCATCGGAGGTCGTTGGAAGAAAGGTCTAATTTTCAGTTATTAATACAAGATACATAAGACAGACAGACAGACAGACAGGTCTGGAAAATCAGGAGAAGAAAGAGTGTGACGAACCGGTGACGGGAGAGTTGTAGTTGTTGTTTCGTCGGACGTATTCGTACGGGGTACCCTTTGCCGCCCCCTTGGCTAGCGACTGGAAGATGTAATGGGCGGAAGCGCCCTGGGCAGCGAGAGCCGCGGTGGCGACGAGGGCAACTACGTTCTTCATCTTGGTCTGGTCAAAGAGGTATGGCTGACTGGTTCGATAGCTACTACGTGTTTACCTAGGCAAGCAGAGTCGGTGATGGCGATGGCGATGTGGCATAGATAGATGTCCCAAGCCACCCTTAAAAACGAAAAAAAAGGGAACACGATATCCTTCGACAGTTCTAGCTCGCTGTAGCTGATGCCCACATGCCCCCATACCCCAGATTCCGTATATGACGCGGGCCGGGGCTCCAGTCATTAAGGTGACAGGACGGCCAAGTCTTAATTAAGGCTTGGGACGGGTTGGCTGGACCAAGCGGTTGGAGGGATTGGCTGCAAGATGGAATGAAGTCGTTAAAAGTTAGATTGATTCACTAGTTAAGACACCATCATCGTTGGCTGACGATGCTTATTTTGGTGTATTGTGCTATGCCGAGTAATTTACATCCTAAATAGGAATATACGTATATGCATAATGCTCTCACCATAAACAAGACTTCGGCACTGGGACCCCCGGAGGAGCGGATGCAAGATCTGGCTGGCAAGGATGCCATAGATAAACTCAAGCCTTTTCCGCCGCATATGGAACCTTGTGACCTTCTAGAATTTGAAATACCATGCCTAGCTTTTCTTGATGCTCGATTCCTAAGCATTGAAAGAGGATGAGTAATGAGAAAAGGGGTTGGTGTGAGTGGCTATCTATATGGTAGCTGCACTCAGCTTTCAGGTCTTCATTTAGACCATGATGTTATTGATATCCGGATCAAGATAGCTCAGCAACCCTGCTGCGAACTAAGCCCTTGAATAGCTGCATAGAGATGTCGCACATATCTCAAGCCACTTGATCTGGGGTTGACGACATCGCATAATTCCCAACGATCTTACTAGGTCAAGCAGCTAGACCAAAATCCCCGCCCACTTTATTAATGGGAGGATGCGGCTGCGGCCTGGATTGTTGGATATTTTCGAGTTGTTCGATGCGATTCACAGAATACGGATGTCCCCTTAGCCATCCACAAGTTGAATAAGGTAATCTTTCACATTTGATTAGAACATCGCGACGGATACATGCGCTTTTATAGTGAATCGGAAAGCCATGATGGACATATCCTTCTTGCGTTATCGATGTATATCTGTCTCAATACCGGATACCCACAGTAATAACATAGGGGGGAAGATCAAGATGCTAGACTGGGGCATCTCTCAAGCTTCCTCGCCAATAACGTCAAACGCATTCTTACTGATTTTTTCTAGAATCGAATCAATAGTGGGGCCCCGTTTTCACGGGCCTTGAATGCCGAAGTATCTTGCTTAAGGAAAGGAGGCTGTCGAAGGCAAGATATGCTAATCCAGCTTGGGTCTGTTGTCTCCCCTCTCAATCGACTAGTAGAAAGATTTGTAATCAAAGACGACCACCTCGTGTGTGATGCGATCTTATGATAACAACCATAGTCGGCCCTTGTAACCGGCTGGTCTCTTCGGTAGGACAAGGTTAGTCTCGGGTGAGGAGACCAGATTGGGAGGGTTCGGAGCGGAGAGCGGAGGAGATAGGCTGGATCGGATGCTTACGAAAATATTGAGAAGGATTGTTTCGAAGCAGGTGCGGAATATAGGCTGAGAGGTGGGAATGGTTGAATAAAAGGAAGCGCCGACGACAAACCGGGAAAGTGTTCTCATCTACTATATTTATCCATATCAATAATCAATTAACCTTATACCTGGTCGGGAATAGGTCGATTAGCGAACCCATAGAGGGCCTGGAAGTGTACATGGATCGCGTACGGGGTCCCATGTGTGATGGCGAGTTGATGTTGTAGCAGAGAGCGAAGAGGAGAGGAGCATTTCCAAAATGCTGAAAACTATAGGGGGACAGGGGTAACGAACAAGCGGGGGAGGGTCACTGTGGGGGAGACCACTGGAATCACGGCCCTTAAGAGCTCTGAATGTGGGGAATATCTCAGCCCTTTTGGCACTCGAATTACTCCGTGGCACCGCCAAGACGGGGGTCAAACCGCTCAAGTCATCAACTAAAAATCTGCTCAGATTGGGGGGGTTAATGGGGTTAATACCGTAAAAGGACAGCCATCTCCAACTTTATTGCCCATGCCTGACCATTCCGTGCCTTGTCATTGGTCCACGGCTTAGGATTCCTGCTATTGTTCATCTGTCCCTGACAGCAAACCCCCCCGGCTTCGTTTAGTTCCCGTCCATCTCTTCTATTGCCCCCCTTACACATCCGACTTGGCTTATTCGGCTTCCCCCTTACAATATCTGCAAATATGTTGACCTTTACCTAAAATCCCTTCCTTCACCTTAGCCTAGGTTCATTGTTTACTTTATGAAATTGTGAATGATCTTCAAGCCGTCTCAGGCTCAAATGACTTGCTGAATCATGTATTCTACCTCAGTCATATCCCTCCGTGAATCAATATCAGCTAGAGTATCGCCAGTCGCTTTTGGCTGACAACCATGGGCGTCTATCGCTTATTTCAACCAGTCGGCTCGCGTGCCTATCCTCTTTCCTATTTGAAACAATATAAGAGCCCGTGTTATAGAGGCGCTGGCATCGATCGTGCTAAGCCTTTTCTATACGAATCTTCTCCGGTACCATCCTCCGCGATCTAGTTTGTGCTTTAGCCAGGTCCCTTCAACGTTAGCAGCTAGCTATACCAGATAACTCTTGTAGATCATGTCCTATCACGTTTACTTCCCGAAATGCCGGGCGAGCCATGAGCGTTCTTGGCTTCGCCCATGCCACAACGTGGTACTATTTATTAATCTACCCAGATCTCCTCTATAGCCCACTAGCCACGCCAGCCCAGGTCTTGAATGTTTGGACATTGGCCTCAAAATGCCGTCTTCCACACGTATTGCGACTGCTGTCTTAGCAGCCGCTGCTAGTAAGTGCTGGGTCTCCTTAACGCACCGAGAACACCTACACTAATCAGTACATGTCCGTAGCTCTCCGGTCTTGTCTTGCCCAGGAAGCCACTCCTTATACCGACCCAGATACGGGAATCGAGTTCGGAACATGGCCTTCAACCAGCCAGACGTTCGGCTTCACACTCCCTGAGGATGCCTTAACGACAGATGCTACCGAGTATATCGGTATACTGGTACGTGAGATTGGTAGATATGGCTAGGTCGGGAGCAACATACTAAAACTATTACTAGCAATGTTCCACTGGTTGGTGTGGTGTATCTCATGGAGAGTCCGGACAAATGACCGACGCCCTGCTACTCGTCGCCTGGCCATACGAGGATCAAGTCTTGACGTCTTTCCGATTTGCGACTGGTTACACCCTGCCTGGCGTGTATACAGGAAACGCAACCGTGACACAAATCTCATCCAAGGTTACAGATACTGGCTTCGAGGTTATATACCGATGTCAGAACTGTTTTGCTTGGGATCAAGAAGGTACCAGCGGCCATGTTGAAACCACCAGCGGCACACTCGTCCTAGGACGAGCTTCGGCGGGAACAGTTCCTTCTCACCCCGAGTGCCCTACCCAGATTACCTTCGGCCAGCACACAAGCTTTGGGCAATTCGGTGCCCCTCTTGAGGGTATTGGAAAAGCTCAGTACGCCGAATGGGCCGCGTTGGCAACAAAGTCCGTCGAGGGTGAATGCGGTGACACTGGCACCCCGCCACCGGCGACTCCCGTCTGTGCTGCGGAAATGGCTAACCAGACTTTCGACTACATTGTTGTTGGTGCTGGAGCCGGCGGTATTCCCATCGCCGATCGACTCAGTGAGAAAGGTCACAGCGTTTTGCTTCTTGAGAAGGGACCCCCATCTGCAGGAATATGGGGTGGAAACTTGAAGCCACTCTGGCTGGAGAAGACAGATCTCACGCGATTCGACGTTCCTGGCTTGTGCAACCAGATTTGGGTTGACTCCGATGGCGTTGCTTGTCTGGATACCGATCAAATGGCTGGCTGTGTTCTTGGCGGCGGTACGGCTGTCAATGCTGGTTTGTGGTGGAAGGTAAGGCTCTCTCTTTTATCCCGCAAAAATCATATTATAAAATCAAGGGAATTAACATGTTCTAGGCAAACCCTAAGGACTGGGATGAGAACTTCCCAGCCGGCTGGCACAACTCGGATCTTAAGGAGGCCACGGATCGAACATTCGAACGCATTCCCGGGACTACGAGACCGTCCCAAGATGGCGAAATATATATGCACCAAGGACTCGATGTCATCGCCAGCGGATTAGAGAGCGCAGGATGGAAGAACGTTCCAGTCCCTAACGATGCCCCAACCGAGAAGAACCACACCTTCGGTGCTACAACCTACATGTTTTCTGGTGGTGAGAGAGGCGGACCTCTCACTACCTACTTGTCTACAGCGGCCGAGCGTGATAACTTTGCTCTGTGGATGAACACGCCTGTCAGAAGGGCTCTTCGAACTGGCGGCCACATTACCGGTGTGGAGCTAGACTGTACAGTGGAAGGTGGCGGGTATGGCACCGTCGATGTTACTCCTGACAGTGGTCGCGTTATCGTCTCTGCAGGCACATTCGGCTCGGCCAAGTTCCTTCTGAGGAGTAGGTTTTCGTGATCTAGTCCAATTTCAAACGGTGAACTAATTTCGATAGGTGGTATTGGACCGGCTGATCAGCTTGAGGTTGTTGCTGCATCGTCCTCCGATGGCAAGACTTTCATTGACAAGGAGTCATGGATCGATCTACCAGTTGGTTACAACTTGGTAGACCATGTCAACGTGAGTAGTGCTTCCGTCTGCTATTATCTTTATCTAACGATCACTCTAGACCGATACCTTCTTCACTCACCCCGATGTTGTGTTCTACGACTTTTACGAGGCATGGTCGACACCTATCCCCTCAGATAAGGAGAGGTACCTCTGTAAGGCAAACCCAGGCATGCTCTTTGTCATCTGACTAATTTTTAAAAGCAAACCGTACCGGTATCCTTGCGCAAGCTGCCCCCAACATTGGTCCTGTGGTACGTTGGACCGATTTTTCTTTTGAAGACATTTCTAACGAGAGATCTAGTTCTGGGACGAAATCGAGGGTGCCGACGGCGTAGTCCGTCAGCTCCAATGGACAGCTCGTGTTGAGGGAGCTGACCAGACTAACAGCACCAGTAAGTCACCACGCAATTCAAATTCAAGACAGGCAGCTAATACGTGTAGACACTATGATCATGAGCCAATATCTCGGCAGAGGTCAGACATCCAGAGGCCGGATGACCATCAACGCCGGACTAACCACGGTCGTCTCGACGCCACCGTACCTTCGAGACGAAAACGACAAGGCTGCTGTCATCCAGGGCATCGAAAACCTGCGAAACGCCCTGAGCCCCGTGAAGGATCTAGAGTTCCGATTCCCCGCCACGAACGAGACCACGCAAGCCTACGTCGATGCCATCGAGACGACGGCGGCCAAGCGTCGCTCCAACCACTGGATCGGCACAGCGAAGCTGGGCGCGGACGACGGCCGCGAGGCCGACGGCACCGCCGTCGTCGACCTGAACACCAAGGTCTACGGCACGGACAACCTCTTCGTCGTCGATGGATCCATCTTCCCGGGCCAGGTCACCGGAAACCCCTCGGCCATGATCGTGACCGCGGCGGAATTTGCCGCCGGAAAGATCCTCGGATTGTCGCCGCAATCACCGGCGAAGACGCCGAAGAACACCGGGGCGCAGATCCTGACACTATAGACTTTACTAGTCCAGATAAAATCGTCTTATAACTGACGAATATCTATATATATATATACTTGGACGAAATTCTTGTACATATGTTTCTATTTCCCGGATCGTCTATCTGTCGATCCTAAAAATTTATATACATTATACATGTATGCGTGCGGATATCCACCATGAAATCGATATATATATCTAGATATATGCTTTATCTTCACAATTGAAGTGATTCATGCATTGATTGATATTGCTTATTAAATAGGGGGGCGATGCTCTGGTGGCATGAGGCTCTCAAAGAAATTGGCATCGAAGCCTTGGAATGTCCACTGATCCACGTCTGCAGCGAGCTCGGGGAACTGGTACGGAGAAGAAATGTCAGGCTCAAACTGCATAAAGGAGAAGTTGCTCTCCTCTCCGAGCCAGGACATTAGACCCGGGAAAACTTGAGAGGCCTGCTGCTGTAAGCCTGTATCTATGGATGTACCATCCAGACCGTCTGGAACTTGGTGGGCACTGTCGAGCATGGCAGAGCTCTGCTCGGGGTATCCTATTGATTCTCCCATACTGTAGGTAGTTGGTGCCGGCGCAATGTTATTAGCGCCTCCCTCTCGCCGACTTATCGGGTTGATGTTAATGGTGCCAAGAAACGGAATTTCGAGCTGCACAGGGGTACTAAAGGCCCCATTCCCCGCCATCGTTTGGTTAATGTCTATCAGAGGCAGAAGCCGGGTTATGATATCAGACGTCTCGCGCGACAACTTGTCATCTTCCCGGGTTGCTATCCCCTTCATGATGTCGCGAACGGCGACGACCAGCTCGCGGTCTATGTCACGCTGCCGCGACGTCTCCGGGTCGCGCGCCCGCAGTCTCGGGTCGAGATAGCCGAGCAGCAGGGTCATGGCGGCCGTCAGGGAGCCGTAGTCCACGTGTCGGCACGCGTAGGCGGCGTCCGTCAGGTTGCGGTAGATGAGGTAGACGCGCAGCAGCTCGCGGGAGGCGTGCAGACACGTGGTCTTGCTGTAGTCCCAGCGGCGCTCCTTGGGGTCCCGCATCATGTAGGGCAGGTGGAGAAGGATGAGCAGGTGGTGGTGGTTCAGCTGCATCATGATGTGCGTGTGCGTGCGCACGAACTGGCTTGCCGTCGCGCTCGTCACGTCGATGGGCTCGATGGGACGCCACCACTCCTCGCCTATCGACCGGGCCGCCTGCTCCAGATCGCAATCGATCGCCTGCGTGGTGCCGAAGCTGGCCTCGACCGCTGCTTTGTTGGTGCGCAGGTTCCGCTTGATGATGGCCTTCGTAACCACCGAGTGCAGCCTCTCGATCCGCTCGCACGGTGTGAGGTGCGCCATGTGCTCTGGCGACGCGAAGTTGTCGTCTTCGCTGGCGGCAGGGAGTCCGAGGAGCAGCGATAGGTATCGGTCCGAGAGGTTGATTCTGTACCAGAAAGACATTGCCTTTGTGCGCGTCGACGGGTTGGATTGGGGATCGACCGACCGGATTGGCTTGTGATCGGGCCACTTATCCAAGCCCATCAGTAAGGCAACAGAATGAGCGCGGCGGAGTGCCAGCCAAGATTTTCGTAGGTTACCAGCATTGCCACTAAAGGATTGCGATTGTCAGTACTTAATTGTCTAATTGTGTTAGGTTTATACTGTAGCTACCCCTCTCTGTTTATATGACGGGCTATCAAGCTGTTAGTGTTATGTCCGGGCGTTAAAGGGGTAATGGGGAGGATAAAACTTACGGTGGGGCTTCTCTTGAGGACATCCAAGTCCTGGGAGCAAACGAACAGGGAAAAAGGAATATACTAAATATTGCTTACTGATAGAGCCCGATAAAGAACAATGTCTCGAGACCTTCGACAGAGCCGACGAGGTCATCATTAGATGCCACTAGTTCCGATACTAGACTGACGTATCGGTTTAGTTTAGGACGGAATGCCTCCTTCGAGAAAATATCGGGCGGAAATGCATGACAAGATATCTTTTGTGCAGACATTACAATTTGCATCAACCGCTTCGCCAGCAGAGCTGGATGGCTAGTCTCGGGTGGAACCTCCGAGACAGAGCATGGTGGATCGCTAGGCTCATCGATACCGTTAAAGTAGGTCACGATGAAGTACGCACTGGAATCCGCGGCTAATATAGCGTCAATCTCTCGTTTGCTTGGAAAGGATGCATGCAGGATCTTGGCGACCCGGGTCTGCCTTGAGGTGAGGGGCGATACCGCCTCAGTCTGCGTCGAGCTTGGGGTGCGCACAAACGATGACGTGTTGGAAGAAGAGTAAGGATATAGAGCTTCGAGAATGTCGATATCAGGAATCTGGTCACCGGCCGGCCGGCGCACGACCGCGGCTGAGGAATCCGGCTCGTCTTCGGCCGAGGCGGACGAAGTACGGTATCTCTCGTCAGGACTATAAGAACGGGGCGTAATATGCTCGACCAATCTCTCAAGTAGACCCTCCACCCTACTCAACCGCTGCGAGAGCCCTCTCTCTGATGCTTGGGGCTGCTCGTCGGGGAACTCCTGGCTCACGCAGGTTGTTCCTCGGGCCTTGCAGCCAATGCATATCTCCGCCGTTGACGAATCAAATTGACAACGGGTCTTCCTCCTTCTGCCTTAAAATCGACTGCAGCTTTAGTATGCATTTAGTGATACGTATACTTAAGATGCTTACATTCCCAACAGCTATGTGTCCCCTTGCGAATCTTTCTTCTTTTTGCTCCTGAGTCTTCTTCCTCGGGTGGATCCCTCATAGGTATCTGGGACATTTTCTAGTACTTAGGGGACTAAGCTGGTTGGCTAGGTGGGCAGGTAACTTTCTTGTGACTTCAGGTGGTTTAGCTGGCTCTTTCTCGTAGGGCTGCGATATCAGCGGCGTATCTACCGTATATTGATTATAGGCAGTAAGCAAACAGCGTAGACCCCTCTGGGCATCGGATAAGAACAATTGGACGCAGTTATTCCCAATAGAGTATAGCAATACGTCAAGACAACACATAAAATAATATAATATAATAAAATAAAATAAAATAAAATGGCAAGTTAGCATTGCATTACTTTCTCATGTCGACTGATCTCCTTCAGAAACCGATGGTGATGCCAAGAAACTTCGGCCGAACTGACGGACGGACGAATAAATTTGTCAGCACAGGGGTGAGCCGTCCGCTCTTCGCCAGCCAAGCCACGTGGAATGATAGTACGGATGACGCTATCAAAGGTTCTTTTCGTCGTATATTATACAGTAGAAACGCTGTACTATACACAGTATAGAACCCTCATCCCTAGACCACCCGCCAGGTGTCACCAGCTGATGGAGCAGGATGTATCAGCTACCAACAGCTGTGGCACTCCACGGCAGCTAGTAATTATAGTCTTGTACAATACAGGAAATAACTTTTGATAGCGTCGTCCGTCTTGTTGGATTTGAATGACTTGGGGGTATAAAAGATGATGATTAAAAGTTCTAGATGTTGGACAATAGCCCATTTAAGTAGGTAATAATGCGCACAGATCACTCGGATCTTTTGCTATATAAACTAGGCTATGACTAGACATCTTATGATAATCTTTAAACTAAAAAAAATTTCAGCGCAATCCTAAATGTTTTTACGATTTCAACAAGTCGGTCTCTAGGGATGGCTAGCACGTCGGCACCAGGGTAGCAGGCTAGCCCCAAGATCAAGAGCAAGGCTAAAGTCTGTCTTCTACCTAAGTAGTAAGAGATATCATTTGGCTTAAGTGAAACCTCAGCAGTCAGTAGCCGGCTCAACAGCCGGCCAAAGACTGGGCTGTGACCAGCCTGTGCCACGAAATCGAGGAGGGTACTTGCAGAACGAGGCGTGATCCTAAGCTCCCGGTCTCTTCGCGGTATTTATGCTGCATGTTAGCCCCAAATATCCGTAACCACGAGCTTGACGGCTTCACTCCTGCAACGTGACATGAAGAATAACAAACTTACCTAAGTTCAGGCTATCCAGTTGAGCTGAGATACATACCTACCTAGGTAAGAAACAGTGGTATCGATGCGGCAGTTCAGCCTCGCGTCTGTCGCAATCAATTCTTGTGTCGGGCGGCCATAAGTGACGAAATCAGACACCGGACATCGGACAACTTAAAGCGCTTAAGCCATCACCCGGTCCGGTCAGGCGGTCCGTCCAATGACCGGATTGCAGCAGGATAGCTACATCTTGACAAAGCAACATTGAAGGTCATAGCTTTACTTTCCCTAGAAGCGTTATAATTATTATTCGCGTGCCGTTTTTTGTGTACGACCCTTATGGTCTAATGACTGAAACGGCCAAGGTAGCTTTTATCACTGGCGCGAACTCATAATACGTCGATTCCTCCATTCTGTGACACGAGTAAGGCAGAATCTTATTGATGCTCTTTTTTTAATCATGGGGAACTTCGCAAAAAGCTGCTAGAATAAGTAGGACGCATTTTCATGTTAGCCATAAGGAAATAGTCTAGGTTATTATTCGTAACTCTGGAGAAAACCAAATAGAGCTCTCATAACAGCGACAATAATTACTGTATTCTGCAATTAGCTTGAGGTTATCATACAAACCCATAACAGAGCATCCTGGACATGCAGTGATGTTTCGTTATGTAGAAAAGAGGTTTCCTCGATTATGTCGATATAATCGACGCTTTCCATAAAGTAGAGAGATTGGTAGCGAGCATGAATCCAAAACGTGGATGCAACAAGACTTCGCAGAGATGAGAAAAGTGGCGTATTCTGGCGTTTCCCGGTTCGAAATGAACCGGCGGGTTTGTCTTAATTCGTCGCAGGCGTCGGCCTTCACAGCTTCTTCGGACACAGTGGAAACGTTTGAGATGCGCACTAGGGTGAAGCTATGTGGTATGTACTGCTCAAGAGTCGGAAACAAGATAATGCATGGTGTAGTTAATGCAACTTGAAAATTACCACAACACAAGAAGGATAAAATTAATAATGTATCAATGATATCGTGTGCTGTTGTTTCTCTTTGAAGAACAAATTCGGTTTTCAAGGTTCTGGTGTCCGGGATGGTAAAAGTTAGTGGTCTTCACTCACCCACTCCTCTTACCCTTCAAGATAACAAAATACCTCTTGTATGCTTAGATTTATATAAAGCATTACATCGACAGAACGATCCAGCAACCCAACTCTATGTAACTTTTAGTATGAGGAGGTACCTGCTAATTATGAATTGAACATTGAAGGTAAGAACTGAATATGTGGGCCCACTAATATTTACCATCCCGGCGATGTGTACATATGTAGGTACCTATTTGGAGTAGGTACCTAGGTATGTATATAGAGTCCAATTACATACGGTACAATTGACCAATAAATTACTCCAGCTCTTGGAAAGAAATAACTCAAATCCATCAAACAAAAAACCTACATAGGTACCTACCTATTCATCACATTCATTTTTCAGGTATACTTGCCACAAAGTGTCATAGCATACAGCATACAATTGTTAACTAACCCAGATAAATCTAACTTGAACTCTGCCATCTCCTAATAATGCCTTTGCATTTGAAAGATGGTCAAGGATGGCGCAGCACTTACGCATTACGTCCGCAATAAACCGAATCGTTGCGACATGCCCCTTCTTATTCCGATGACACCTCTTCTTGGCCCCCAATACTTGGGAGTTTCGCCTCGGTACATCCCGTCGGGGCAGCAACGGGGGTGGCTGCATATCATTTCTTGTACCGGTCTGATGCCAATCCGGTTAGAGATCGCTGTTCCAAGCGTCAACATACTCTAAACAGTTTCAGGCTTGTCGCCGGGTCTCAGCTTGTATCATCTCGACTTTCCGCATGGATTAGCCACACAATGCCCACGGGAGCCTCAACCAAGAGGGTACATACGGGGCGAACGTCGCAATCCCATGACGATACGTCGAAGGGGGAAAGGTTGACGCTTCTGGCCTCTCCCTAGCTCAACTATTTACAACGGGGGGGTGTCACGCCCCATAGACCGACCCATCGTAGTATGTTCCAGATGTTCAGCCTGAAAATGGTTAGCAGAGCCCTTCCTAGATTCATCCTTGATTACGATATCCAGATTGGTTCCATCCCGACAATCTCTTAAGCCTCTGACAGCTTACAATCCCACAGCGTGCGATAAATGAGCTTGCTTGTGTGGGTCTCGGCCCCGGTCAGAGTAATATACCCTGCGAAGATCACGGAGGAACTGTTCAGATGGTGCGTTTTGACTCCATGATCTACTATACGTCGATCTAACACACGGGTGACTTTCAAACGGCTTTCAGCTCACCTCGGGAGAATTACCTTGTTGTTTGGCTCTTTTTTGGTGCCCCATCTCTACATAGCTCTACAGCTCTGAAGAAGAAGAAACGCGATCCTTGCCCATCTAACGAAGGGGGCTCTGTGCAAGGCAGGCTACCCAAGTCTTCACCCATGGCATCTATGGTTTGCCATTGACTATGCCGGATGTCTTCACTAGCTCTTACAGTACGGTAATTAGTTCGCTCTACTACAGAAATTACCCTTTCATCCTACAATAGTCATCTGTTAGCTATGACAGACACGTGGTTATCTAAGTTTTCTTATTAACACATTGAACCCTCCCAGGTGACCTCCGAGTCGGACTTCGAATATACTTTCGTTTTAGTCCTAAGAATTCGAGCTCAGGTTCGGAAATGAACAACTGTTTCTTTTCGGAAACCCCCAGTTACATGTCGTCCAGGATCCCTCCAGCAATCCACCAAACTTAGATACTCCTATCTATACACATGTAACTGAGCACAGCCTGCTCTTTCTGCATCTGGACCATCCCGTCCCTTGACGTCGTCCTATTGTAGCACCTGCTACCATCTCGTCCCTGACAGCTCCTGGAGCCCACCTTCCCCGTCCTGCCTCAGCATCTCCAACCTTTCGTTTTGGGAGCTTCTAGATGGGCCGGCCAAGAAGCCACTTTCTTCACTCTTATCCATCATTCTTACTTGATCGGGGAGTAGGATAGATCTACAGCTTGCTTGAAGTTTCAGGTAGATCCTGTCAAATAGAGGACACCCCAGCGTTCCTCCCGTTGCTCTGCTTCCGGTTTTCCTATACTCCGTTTCTGCCAGCTAGGAGAATAACCCCACTGCCTTTCCGCACAAGCGGGCTACCAACTTCTGTTTACCCTTGGCCTTCGGGTCCTTAGTTACATCGATCGTTTCAATCTTCTAGCGCCTATGATCAGTTCGGGAGACGATCAGTGCTATAAACCCAATACTCCTATTAGGCCCAGCTATTTCCTTCAAGTGAGAAAAGCCTAGGAGTCCCCACGGACATCGCAACTCGCCCTAAAAGACTAAATACTAGCTAAGTCTTTTTCGGTTGGGCTTTAAGCGAATGGAGGAAGCAATTTAAGGGCATTATTCCACTATACGGCGGAAGCAATTCAACAACAACGCAGACAAAATATATTTGCCGTATTCAATATCCATAATTCGACTCGCAAACGACAGGCTTTTCCAGCAGGCTGGTGTTTCTAAGCTGGATTAGGCTGCAGATGGTAACGGAGGGGTTTACTTTCCCAAAGTTTCTATCATAAATTTTCATCACCAACCTCAGTGCGGTTGATTGGCACTGAGGAACCAAATAACCTCGGTGTAGTTGGTCGGCACTGAGGAGGTTAAGCCTAGGTCATCTTTCTCAGGATTCATCGGTAGCAGAGCTGAAGATCCGAGGAATACCGCACTCGTCCTATAAACGAACAATGCGCTGAGAGGTTGAGGCCTTCGTTATATCTGGGACTTTCAGGGAAAGATGGAGAAGGTCATGAAGAGAGAAAGAACAGCGAGACACGAAAACTCAGACCAACCATCATATGAAGCGAGCGGCGGCTAATATAAGTCTCACGAGCTCTATTTCGTTTCTATCACACATCAACTCATAGTTCTAAGTCGACGACAAGCACGCACCGAAGAGAAGAACACAAACCACATTATTTTATATCCAAATATAATTGCCCAATAAGACGAGGATTAGGCCAGTATTGTCCAGCAGGGCTAGCCGGAACTCTAGACCGCCACGACGCAACATCCTTCGGCATCTTACACCCATCCTGGAGTTTGGCGAACCTCGAAGACAAGAGTTCATCTTCAGGTAAGCTAGTTTCATTGGGTTTTCATATAGTCCTTTTAGCTCCAATCGAATATCCGTCTTACTCTCTTCAGCAAGCCTTTAACGGGATATTTATCCTACCCTTTAAAAGGGTACAACAACGCCGATTTTTTTTTTTGGCTGCTGGGACGATGGACGTCACGTCACTTTTAAATTCGTCGTCTTTAGTAAAAGGAGAGTCAACTAAAGACACAGGTTCAGGAAACGTAGTGGACAATGGCGGCAGTCCAAAGTCGTCAACAGAAGCAGCAGCGGAATGCTCTTCGACTCCTACCTCGTCCCACGAGAAAACGTCGTCGAGAAGGACAAGCAAGACACCGTCGAGGAGGACAAGCGAGACGAAGGTACCTAGTAGGAATAGAACACCATGGGACGCCAATGGGTACGCGCTCCCATTTGTGTTGGACTTCCTCGAATCGAGTCAGGCACCAGCTCAGCCGAAATCTAGTAGCACGTCACCTGTGGACTCTGGTAGTCCCAAATCGCCACGTCACAAGTTTTCTGATAGCCACAGCAGCTTGTCTTCGTTTGCATCCTCGGCCTCTTACCCCCATTCGAGGATTTCATCCATGTCCACAGTCGGGGGCGTACCCCCTATTAGTGGGATGCCAGATACATCTTCACTCGAGACTCAATCCAAAAATGTCGAGTTTCTAGAGCCCAAACACTGGTCATTGGGGGTACGTGGGCGAGGATTGAAGGATACGAAAGACACAATCATGTGGCCTCCAACAGCACCCAGAAGAGAATCATTAGTCACGGATGTTACACGATCCAACTCACCATCAGATGCTATGCTGATGTCAATATCGAGAGGGACGCAGAATGCGGATCGGACCAATAGGCTTCTCAAGTAAGTGAGTTGAAGTAACAAATTTTTTCGGTCTTCATTTCCCTTAATTTTCATTTTCATCCCATTTAGCTGCATGTCCTTCTCCATGGGCTTCCACCTGACTGGCCAGTTCGCCGAGCTCGGAAATCACGACGTCGAGTTTTGAGGGAAGTACAGCTGGATAGTTGAAGTAACTAAGAAGGCACGCCGGTCACAATGTTCTAATTGGTGTCCCACCTGGGTGCTAGCAACCTTCAATATTCTCACCAATACATGCACTTCGCCCTACTATTCTCTTCACTTTTGTCTCGAACCTCACGAATATTATTCCTCGCTTCCGCACTATTCCATTCCTTTATTCATATTTACTATCCTCTATTCATATCCCCCCTATTCAGAGAATCCCATTGTGACTCGGATTCTATTTGATTGAAGTCTTCAATTCACTCATTGCCCTACATTTCCCTTCCTATTTAATAACCTAGGAGCAGTACAGCCAACTTGCACAGTATCTCTCCTATTCAGCCAGCACTAATACTATTTCAGCGTCAACGAAATACGACCTGGTTTCGGTTATCTTGCTCCTCTTGATTTCACCAAGGCACACAAAAGAGCAACATCAGCCCCGAACTTCACTGCCATAGACACAGCTGACCGACCCTATCCACCTCTCCCAGCTTTCCCACAGTCTACTTCATCACCGGCACATAGGGGTGAGTCCCAGCCAAGCTACACCATGGAGGCCGCTTCTCCGCTTGCTCCCATGCCATCTGTGCGAGACGATCGCATCAAGTGCATGTACAAAGAGAATTGCGATACCGGTTCTCAACTTCGCAAGGCCATTTCACACATATTTGGTCGCAACAAGACTTGCACACGAAACATCCCTCCCCATGTCTGGGTCCACTTCTGTCGAAAGCATTACCAACGCAGCCGCTATCGCAATGCTCACGAGTGGGCTCGAGTCCAATGCGATCTAGTCCAGACCCAGATCCAACGTGTTCAGGAATGGAGCGACGAAAACAAGAAAGATGGGAAGCCCGGCATTGTTCAGGATTGGTCGCTATCCATGAGGAAGCGCGAGCAGAACCGCGTTCAAGAGAGATCGAACAGGAAGCGCCCTTACCGCGACGATAGTGACGACGACGGTGATAGCATTCCAGACAATGCGATTCTGAATGGCACCGCCGTTCCCGATTGGTTGCGCAGCAAGTGTGCCGATGGCTACAGCACCACTGAGATTCAGGCTATTATCGCTCGTCTGAAGAAAGAGATGGAGGACACCCGTATGACTCAGATCCCTGACATAGAGATTCTTCCCAACATCTCCATGGACACCTCCAACGATGCGAGAGCCAGGCCGGCGATGAAGCGAGTGACGATGGCGAGAAACAATACCCATAAGAAATCCCATTCGGTTGGTGTAGCTCTCGGACCCGAATCACACTCGATGGCGCGCCGTACCAGCCAGCCCTCACAGTTGGGATATGAAGATGCCACGCGTCCATCTCCTTCTGAGAAGCGCCAAAGAATGTCCCACACATCTCCATACAGTGATCGTATTGCGCAAAGCAACCCGAAGCCATCCGAAAGCTCAGCCCAACGCTCTGACCTGGCTCCCTTGCGTGACATGTATCCTCTCCCCCATCGCCCTGCATTCGGCAACATTCAGGAGAGTCGTGCTGAAGACTCGTACTATGGCCGCGAAAATGCCGGTGCTTCTAGCCACAACTATGGTTCTTGGCCCGCGCCAACCACTCAGCGACATGGAAGCCAATCGACGGTCGCTACACTGGAATCTAACGTCGCTCGTGATTATCCTAGTGATAGACGTAACACGCATCAGAGGTCGTTTTCCGACGCTGACAACTTCCAGAACGGCTTTGCATTTCGCGCCCCAATTGGCTACCCGCCAAACCATGTACCAGAGGCGACAGCCTATGGCAGAGGATCAATGCATCCAGGACGCCCTCACACACCGCCTACCTTAGCTGGCTATTACGACTCTTATCCAGCACCGGCTCCACGAAGCTTTGGCGCCTATCAGTCATCTTGGCCCTCTCCCTCATCGAATCATGCTTTGGCATACCCCGGTCATAGACACATGCGACACCAGAGTACACCGTCGGCCCCTCAAACGAGCGCTCCTCAGGCGCCTAACGTCGAGTACGAGTATGCAAGTGGTGCTCGCACGGGGGCTACGTTCGAACAGTCGCCGCAGTACCATCCCCGCCAACGCCCCTACGCACCACCTCGCCTCTACCCGAACCGAATCATAGAGTCGGACCAAGCCAAAAACATCTATAGTGAGCGCCGTTAGGGGGGGCAAATCAACATACCTTCCTTAGGACGAGCGACCTTTTTCGTCATTACTTGCTTCTTTCTTTTTTCTTTGATTCGAACACGGCATATGAGATTATGATAAAGGTACCCCAATCCTTAATAATTATCAAACGGATTGAACAGCCTAGACTCTTAGACAGTACGGCAGTACTTAGACAGCATACCCCTCTCGAATGGATTGAAAATCACTGCAACAGTGTTTTTCATGGGTATTTTCGAGTGTAACATCACTGGGATACAGGGGAGTTAAAGGCGTTGCTGTTTTCGTTTCTTTGGGAAGCACGGCCTAGCTGGTGCCTATGAAGTGCTTTCCCTTTTCTCTGGGTCACTTACCAGATGGGTTATTGAAAGAAAAAAAAAAAAAAAAAAACTACACTTTGTTAACGTGTGGTTATCATGGAAAAGGAGAAGAAAAACAGGGAGCATGGAGCATGGAGCGGGTGGATACCATCTTCATTCACTACGGGAAGGGATTCATATTGACTATGAGCATGGGCATAAGCATGATCATGGCAGTTCGTTTGTTTCGGTTGATTTAGCACGGCGAGTTTATTAGATACCACTAAACGCGATGAATTCACTTACCATATAACCCATATACTTCTTTCATGCACGGATATCTCGTAAGCATAATAGGCGGCTTCGGTGAATGAACCATTGAAGTTTTGCGTAGAAAAGCTTGGTCGGTCACTGACTTATCTCTATCAATGAATCAGTCAACCCAGCTAAGAACAAATTGTCACCTCATGTAAGGAAAGTTCTGGACAATACCACTGGGGATAGCATGCCTAAACATTATCATTATGAGCCAGAGCAAGGTACTGTTTTGTCTTCGCTCTCTATGGATAGAATCGTAAGACATGGGGTTACATGAAGCATCGTGGATTTTAATTGGCTTATTTAAAGAACATATCCTCAATTAGGAAAGTAGCTAGCTAGGTATTTAGGTATTAATGGTCCACGATGATAGCCTCTGGGGGTGTGAAATGTTGATAGAGACATAACGGAAAGAGTTGACATGTGATGATCCGGATTAATGCAATGAGGCATCTATCTACGTATTCAGAGAGAATGACGAATTTTCAAGCTCAACTGATTTTGTATGCGGCTGCGTCGCTACAAACCCCCACGCAGGGTTAGAAACATTCCGCTATGTATATTCCTACGGTGACAAATAACGTTCCTTTGCTGGAGTTCAGGAATACTCACCGACGCCATTATATATGAAAGCCAGGATAGGTACGCTACTAGCCTGTTTGCTCTGACTATCTCTTCCCCACAACGAGTATATAGGCCTTCATGTTAATGAAGTAGCACCTAGGTAAGCAAACGTGCGGCAACACGTCTGCATAGGTATGTTTCATCATGATTCCCCGCTACGAATGTAAGTCAAACATATACAGCCATCCTTTATCTGGTTCCCTTCTATTGTAACGCGTGACACAGGTCTCAAACTCTGGCTCTGGCTGCTTCAGAGCTCGCGGAACAAAAAAAAGACTTCTTAAACTCGGTGAACGTCGGAAGAAGAATTTGATATCTCGTGGTCACGTCGTTTTTACTTACCAACCAGGAACGTCTTCTGAGGCACCACATTCACCAACCAGGCCATCACCAGCAGCAGAGCATTCCCACCTTGCTTTTACCGGTGGTATTAGATACTGACAAGAAACATGTCACCCACCAAGACGAGTGACATTGCATTTGCGTTCGACATCGACGGGGTTCTTTTAAAGGGCACCAAGCCCATCCCCCGAGCCTCCGAAGCCATCGAGCTACTGCAAGCGCTCGAGATCCCCTTCATATTCCTGACGAACGGCGGCGGGCACACGGAGGCGGCCCACGTCAACCAGCTGGGAAAGCGACTGGGTCTGACGCTGGACGCGCGGCAGTTCGTGCAGTCGCACACGCCGTTCCAGGACCTGGTGCCGGAGTACGGCGGCAAGACGGTGCTGGTGCTCGGGGGCCAGGGCCAGCAGATCCGCGAGCTGGCGCGCGAGTACGGGTTCCGGAACGTCGTCACGTCGTCGGACCTCGTGGCCGCCGACGGCTCCATCCACCCGTTCCCGGAGATGACGAGCGCCCACCACGCGCAGCACGGCCGCGTCAGCAACGTGCTGCTGGCGGCGAAGAAGACCGCTCCCATAGCCGCCATCCTGTGCTGGACGTCGCCGCGGGACTGGTGTCTGGACCTGCAGGTGGTGATGGATTTGTTGCTTTCGAAGGGCGGCGTGCTCGGCACGCGCTCGCCCAAGAACGGCGACCCCTCGCTGCCCAACTGCGGATACCTACAGGACGGCCAGCCCCGGCTTTTCTTCAGCAACCCGGACTTCGAGTGGAGCACGGGACACCGACTGCCGCGGTTCGCGCAGGGCGCGTTCCGCGAGGCGCTGCAGGGCGTCTGGCGGGCGGCGACGGGTGGTGATTGTGGTGGTGGTGGTGGTGGTGGTGGTGGTGGCGCGATGCTTTCGTACTCCATCGTGGGCAAGCCGAGCGAGACGACGTTCGACTACGCCGAGCGCGCGCTTCGCAAGTACGCCGACTGGGTCACGGGGGATCTGCGCAGCGTCGGGACCGTGTACATGATCGGCGACAACCCCGAGAGCGACATCGTCGGCGCCAACTCGTACAAGTCCCGGTTTGGTATCGACTGGAAGAGCGTGCTCGTCGAGACGGGCGTGTACGTCCCCGGCTCGGTACCCAAGCATCGGCCTACCCACACGGCGAGCAACGTCGAGGAGGCTGTGATCTGGGCTTTGGAGGGGGAGGGGGGTTGTTGAATTTAGACAGCAGGTTTTCTGGGAAACGGTGATAGGAGAAGGGAGTTGGGGGTTAGTGTTTTATGTTTTATTTCATCGGTGTATGAGTTATGTCCTAGAGTTCCTGTGGAAATCATATTTGCAATTTCTGTGACGAGCCAGCAATCCAGCTACTTCAACAACTTCATCCTCCCATGTGTTTTTCAGCTTCTCTGTGTTAAAGAAGGACCTTTTCTCTTCAAAATATCCTCAACCTCCTAGGCTATTTCCCAACATTTCTGGACTTGTAGTTTCTTTGAGGGATATATCATGCTGGTTCGATTCTTCAAAACGTAGTCGTCCAAGAGTGATTCTTGGTAAAACTGTGATGCTAAGCCGTGGGAACCAGTATCCACAATTTCCCATTGATAGAACGGGAGAGGATATCTTCTTCTATAAGTCCCTGGCAGCTTGTTCTTAAGAATGAGTCAGTACCTAAAGTAATGCTTATAGTTATTCCGATTTAAGTTCTATATCCAAACAGGACACCTATATCACACCCCTTTATTATTCTGTCAGTCTGTATATTCCAACCAATAATGAAGACATCCATCCACGAGGAGAAAAGCGGTCAAATTTACGGAATACGCATAGATGATAACTGCACCTATGTATCGTGGATAAAGACTTATGTATGTCGTTTCAAAGCTCAACTTTGATAACATTCGGAACAGTAAGTTGTTTGCCTACACTTGTAGTAAGTTGGCTTGGATGCATGGAGATGCTCACTTGGGTTGTCGCTTAAGTTCCTACAGATCTTAGTGTATGTTTCGTGAGTCCCCTTTCTGTGCGTCCGTCAGCGATGGCAAAAAGAAGAAACCAAAAACAGACGATCTTAAAAACAACAGTGGGACTAGCGTTGTCCCTAGACAAATAGATTCCTGCTGGTGAGTTGTTAAATGGGGTTGAACAACATCTAGGCCTCTGCACTAGGTAGCATTGACATGCCGCCGACTCACAGAGAAAGCAGGACAACAACTCTAGGGGACTTGATGACCTTAACATACATGCATGATATATGTGAGTAATGTATTCGAGTGGTGTTTACATTCTTTAAATGCAAGGAACAACAACAAGATGTGAATAAGTGTAGATAATTAACCTGTTTTGTTATCGTGGTGAAGGCATATGACGATGAGAAGGGGAAGAGGGGCAGGGGTTTTACGGCGTAGGAGTGGTGGAGGGGTTAGCTACCTCTGTAGGTTGCTGCTAGGCTGATAATCGACAAGGGGCGGTGTATCTAGTGGGGCACTTCACACCTCAGCCAGCCAGTTCCAGCCCAATCGTGCCTTGCGCCATTGCTGGAACTGATGAGTGATGGTACGTGCATGCATGTACACGCGACCTCTGATAGCACATGCACATGCCTTTTTTCCAGTTTAATTGACATTGAAGAGAGAAGAAGGAAAAAAAAAATTACTTTCTGACAATAAAAATAATTAACCTGGATCCAACCTTGAGAATAATATTTTATTTTTATTTAATATTAGATATTCAACCAGATCGGATATCCAGTAACAAGTACAGTAACAAATGAATTAAAGCGATATTCACTTTGCAGTGGTATAGTACTTATATGTTTGTTAGGTACTTTTATTAAACTGCTTCAGCTGTTACCTGCACGGTAATTTTCAATCTATTTCTCTATTCGGCAATACAAAAAAAAGGCCTGCATCCCAAAACGAACACCCACCGTCGTCATTTCCATAGCATCAATTTGCGAGACCATTTCCCACGTGCCGATAATAAAGCGATAAGCCACCTGGCAGCTTCGATCAATCAAGTTGTTGAAAACCTTGGACCTGGAAATATCCAAGCTTTTCTTAACTTCGATTATTGTCTACGTAGGTACATTTTTTTTTAGTCTAGTACATATTGGGGCCACCTCGATCGAAAAATTAAACCTTGCACTTTTTTCGCCTAGGAACGAACAGACGAGACAAACCAAACCAAAGACCCCTCTTCTTCGACGACGCGACAACTATCTATCTATCCAAGTTTCATCCCTCGTTCATGAACTCGACTTCGACGTATTAAAGTCAGTCATCTTCTATCAACGCGATCTTATCATCAGCATACGTCCACCACATTCGAACGAATCGGACCAAGACGGCGACGATAGCGACGGCATCCTCCGAAGACGAACCCATACCCATACCCATACATACAACCCTGGCTGAAAGCCTCGCTACCTCGGCGCGGCAGCAGCCACCACAAACGCGCCCATGTGGTGGTTCTTTCGCCTCGTTTCTAGTGCCATCTTCCTGTTGACCATCGTATTATCCATCCCTATATCCTTCGATGTAGGTGGACGCGATAGTGGCTTGGCTTACAGCCTTGCCCTCTTCGGCTTCTATCTGCTGTACAGCTTCGCCAAGCTTGCTACACCCGACAACTCGCGCGTGCGATGGGCTTTTACCAAGTTCCTCCAGACTTCCCAATGGGTTGTGATTCCTACGCTGCTGATATGGTCCTTGCATAACTTCGCTGTCGATGCTAACAGCACCGACTGGGTATCAAGAACCATCGGATTCGGCAGCCAAAAGCATGCGACCTGGACCGAATGGTTTTTCGGCAATGGGGGTGTAATAGAGTCCGTCACCCTAGGTGGTTGGGATAAGACGTTGCGCTATTCAAGTCCCGTCTTCCAGTTAGCTGAGGGCTTCTGCACGCTGTTGGTCATTCAGGCTGCAGGTAGAATTTCCAGAGGGCTTGTGAATAGAGGAAGAAGCGATACCTGGGTCGTAAGTTATCACAGTTTTGTATTGACAATTTGTTTCTAGCACCTACTAATATACTCCCAGCTGATTCTCTTGATCATATCCGCTTCCATCATCGCCAGCGCTGTCTACTTCCTCTGGCGGGTTGCCTTGTTCCCCTCTATCAGCAACGTGGATGCGGCTCTTATTGGTGTTACGGTCACCTCTGCTGTTTTCCTAGGTGCCATAGGAATCGGCACCGGTCGTGGCAACCCGGTCGAATCGTCACTGCTATTCGCCTACGTTGTCTTATGCGTCTACCAGATATTTACCGATTACGTCCAATCACCCGAAGCTCAGGCGGCCGCCGACGAGCAAGCTGCCAACCAGCCTGAATTCCCGCCGCTGCCACCTATCATTATGGCAAGCTATTCCACCATACTTCACTTATTCAACTTCCTACCGTCGGCCGTCTACTCTTCGTTAGGTTTCCTCTACGCCGCATTCCAGACCATCGCGCCCTCGGTCATGATATCTCTAGTCTATCGCATAATCGTATTCTACTGCGCAACTCGGATCATCTCGGCTCTCAGAGACGAAGAGTCGGACGATGCAAATCGCCTTCTAGGCTTCCTCTCATGGTTCTCGCCCTCGATCCTCATTTCCGTCTACACAAGCCTTCTATTGCATCATTTCTCCACCAGTAATGGTGACGAAGGCTGGACGCTCCGACATGGTGATGCAGGCGGTAACACTTGGCGTTGGATCAATGTTGCTGCTACAATGCTTCTCTATGCAAATGAGTTGCGCATAGGAAATGATGACATAGATGGCTTAGGCACCCATTGGAAGACCGACTAGATAGACATTGTCTATCGGTTGTAATAAGTGAGGATGAGGAGGAATTTCACCTGCAATATGATGCGTATTCGGAGCGAACGGCGACGAAACCTCGTAAAGAAAGGGAATCGCATACGTTTGGGCCTTCGTCAATAATTGTTGTGGTTGATAGTTAGCAGCAGCAGCAGCAGTAGCAGCATCAGGCAGGTTAGGTCGTCGGCTTGGGAAACGAAACGAAGGGTCACAGCACTTGGCGTTAAGGGGCGTCGGGGACAGTATACCATTCCATTGAATTCGACCATTTTTATTTGTTGCAATCATCAAGCAGGTCTTACGCCTGCATAGCCAGGCATATTGTGCATCTGCACAAAGTTTCCGGTACAGTTTAGGTACCTATTAGTGAAGGTGACGAATTACCTATCGGGGAGATGGCCATTTTAAAGGGGAGGAGAGGCATGGATCAGAAGATGAGTTTTCTCAAAATATGCAGCTGGACAGGCGGATTCCACCTAGTCCCTATTCGTCAATACGTACATAAGCTTCTGCACTGATTTTTGCCTAGTCGGTATGCCTTTTGGGCCTCCTGCTTCAGGTAGAAAGCTCAGCCTCATCCATCAGCGCTTCCAGCCCATGACAAACGATGTAACGTCGGGGAGCCTCGTCTGATGTGGCGCAGGTTGTTTGTAGGTCTTGCAGATAGAGAGACCCGCTTGACAAACATACATATGATATATCATTCATCAGGCTCCGTCTGAATTTGCACTTTCTTTCATTGGTAATTTCCTCTCCTTTTTTTTCTTGTCGTCAACCTAGATTATATACCCGCGTGGGAATTGTGTGTTTGTAACTATTATTTGTATTTTGTATCGTGAACATCATGCGACGGCCGACTTGGGAAACGCGGTGGGGAAATAGCGCCGATCAAAGCAAGCCAGACCCCAATGAATTAATTCCAGATCGAAAACTTGGCGGCGATTATGATGATTATAAAAACGGCGATATATACGAGGACGCCCACCCAGGTTGTCAGTACGAGACGGCTTGGGAGATTGATACGTTTGTCTACCCCAAATGACTACTAGGGTCTCAGCAGATTCATGACTGACGAGCTGCTTCAAGGACGAAGAGGCCCTATTTATTTCACATCAAATCCTTATCCAAAGGCTGGCCTCATCTCCGCTATCTGGCCCAATGGATGGAGGTAACGACATCGCCTAACAAATGGCAACTCATCAAGGACCTACCCCATCTGGAGGCCCTGCAAGCCGAGAGGGCTGGTCGGACTAATATTGCAGCCATTGACTTTGTTTCAGGCCAGCCGGCCCCGACTATGCAGCACATCACCACATCGATGGACTTGTTGGAGTGTCTAGAAGAGCCAGCAGCTCCGGGGTCTACCAGATTGTACGTCGTGGAGGACCTCTCGCGAGACGTGATCGAGCACCTGGGCTCCAAGCTAGACATCGATCCACTCTTCTTCCGCGAACACATCAACGACTACACATGGTACAACACGCGCGACCCGTGGGTCGAGCTGCCCGACCTCGACATCGTCTCGCGGTCCCGCCCGTACTTCCGGCTCATGTACATGCAGCCGCGGTACTTCAAGAACCCGGAGAGCTTCCGCAGGGCGCAGAAGCAGGCCGGGCGGTTCAATGTGCTTCGTCGTCTGGACGTGGATAACGAGCACGAGTCCCTTTTCGACGATAAGTCGGCTACGGTGGCGCTTGTTAGGAGCAAGGCGTCGCTGTGGATTCGACCGGCTAGTAATACGCAGCAGGCTGTTGGTAAGTTTCACGCATACGTACTTCCGCCTGGGCATATGTACCTATCTAGGTACAAAGTTAGCTAATGACAAAAGGGGTGCTACTTATTGATCCGTCAATAACGGAAGGATACCCTCTCTGGAGGGGATACCGATCTTTCAAGAACTCGCCCTCGCCCACGGAAAGCACGCCGTTCCAAGGTCCGCCTCGGACTAGTTTGTTTGATGATCTGCTTTTCTGGATCGGGCAGACGTCGCAGGAGGACATCGACGCGATCGAGAACAACCCCAGAGCGATGGCATTTCGGATCTTGCAGATCATATGCGCCGAGGTGAGCAAAAAAAAAAACACTTGGAGAAAGCCATTCCTACCTACCTCCTCTATCTACAAAACCCGCCATTTCGAGATGGATGGGTCCAGAGTTGCATTGAGAGCGTGAAGATTAGTAGTTACTACCTAAGTTACTAGCTAACCTTGGAATATTATTCTTCAGTGGTTGACGCTAAGCCGGTACATCACGGCGCGGCTGGGCCAGATCGAGTGGGAGATCGAGAGCCCGGAGCTGTTCCAGGTGAAGAAGCTGGACCTGCAGCGGGAGTCGATGAACTTCAACATGTCGCTCAAGAAGCTGCACACGTGGCGCCGGCGGCTGCCCGTCTACCGGGCCATGGTGTCCGAGACGCGCACGAAGTTGTTTCCGGACCATCACAGGGACGACGACGAGCTCGCGCCCCTGCTGCGCAGGAGGGATTGCATCGCCGGCATGGAGAAGGACTTCCGGCTCGTCGCCGACCACTTCAACGACCTGCTCTCGCGCACCGAGCGCATCGCGGCCGTGGCCACGGCCGTCACGGCCATCGAGGAGAGCCGGCGCGCCATCGAGCAGAACAAGACGCTGGGCCGCCTGACGTACCTGGCCGTCATCTTCGCGCCGCTGAGCTTCGTCTCCAGCTTCTTCAGCATGTCGGGCAACCTCGCCGAGCTGTCGCAGACCTTCTGGGTCTACTTCTGCGTGGCCGTGCCCATCAGCCTGCTGGTCTACCTGCTGGTCGATAAGAACTGGTCGAACAACCTCCAGGCCACGTACGAGCGCGCGCTGAAGGCTCGGAGGAAGGCTCAGGCTGCGGTTTGCGAGGCGAAACGATGATGCCTTTTTTTTCTTTTTGGTTTCTTGACACTCGCCCAAAATAATGGAATTCCGTCATATATACATATATATTGAGAGCGGTCTGGACGTTTTCAGCGGTGGGATGGATTATTTGAAAGATGGATTAGGGTCATATACTGTGCATTGGTGCAAGGGATGGAAAGGAAATTGTCATTTGACATGGTTACGAAGTCACGATGGCCATGAATTCACCGTAGATGGCGCATTATTTAATTAGATAGGCATCTAGAAGGAACCAGGCCAAAATTGTACCCGGACGTGGTGCAAATTCATAATATCTTCTACTTTACCTCTGTTGTGTCTACTAACTCGGACCAAGGTGCTTAGACGAGCAGCAATGTTTCCAGCGCTGGTTGTCGTTTCATGATTGGCTAATCGTCAATCCTCTACTATTACGATGGCTTGGTCTGTTGTCACTTGGATAGGCACCTAGTCATATCGGAAGCTGTTCGTCGGAAGATACCCTAACGGGAAGCCTTCCGATATGACTACATTCCAGTAATGATATTTGTTGAGTTCCCGGGTTGCCAGGCGAGACTTGGAACGTCAAGAATATACAACAATGGTAATCCTCGTTATGATGGCATTATCAAAGAATGGGGGTATCAAGGTACGTCTTGCCACCATTGTGGGATGAAAGCCATGTTCGTCATTTGTTGATGCCATAGAGTGAGTTATCCGAAGACGTGGCTTTTCCCATTTCATTCCTGTGCAGTATGCACATGCACATAGCTTCATTTAGATTGGATTTGAGCTGGCCACAATCAGATTTTTCTGTGCGAGCTTGAATTAATACACGAAACCGTCAAGGTCCTTACACGGGGTCTAATCCAACAAAGAATGTAGGCGTTCTGCAGAATGACCTGGCCCACGAGAAACACCAATACCCCTTGGTGACTTTGATTAATAAATGCAAATTTGCTTATAAAGCTACCTACCTTTTAAGCAGACAATCTGCGCCAAGTAAGCATCGTTGCTACCGAAGCTCATGGGTGTAATCCTGTCGATTTGATTCGTTCTTGGAAACTCAATTGATACATACATCTGTGTGCGTGGATTTGTCAAGCTACCTAGCAGCCTAGGTATGGAAATAAGACATGCAAGCATGGTGTCAGATTGATCGTCATTGATGGCAAACGGACATGTCGTCTTATCTGTCAGGTCTGTAAAACGTGTAAGATCTCAATCTGTTACTGACTAGTAAGCTATCATCGCTTGGCTGTGGTGATGGCCGAGGGTTAAATGAAAATCTTATACACAAATGTATCTATCTCAATATTAGATCGCCATTGGCATTCGGACCAAGACGAAACACACATCTATTCTCTATACTCGGCTCGGTGTTGGCAACTTGGCTCAAGTCTAGGCACATCATGCCGCGCGATTCGTCAGACGGAAGCATTTACAAGAATAGGTGCCAGAACAGCGTCAAAATTCACCGCCAACGTGCGAGCAACACTAACAAGAACTGTCTTCTGAACCGCCTGAAGAGGATGCTATCTGATAGTTCCTGCCCGCACTGTGGGGGAGAATTCTGACGCCTTTCTGGGTGCCTAGCAATGCTTCGGAGGAATCAGAGAGCATAAGCATGGTAGGTAAGCTCTATCGCCGAAGCACAACGTGGAGCTCCTTTCATTGAACGACGCGGAAAAGAAAGAGCTGTTTTGAAACTCCGACCAGCCCGTTGGAACGGGAATACCTTATCTGACAATCCCACAACCTTAATCGAGCCGGAGCCTCTTTCACTGCATCCATTCTGGGAAATTTACATTGGCCTTTCGTCAACTGGAAGAGGGAATGCGAATATTAACCCTTTTTTTCTTTCTCAGGGGGGGAGAAGGGGGGAAGCGTTCGAACTTCGAACGGGTTTTCGAGAACGGAGCTAAGCAAACAAACCAGGTGGACCTTTACATAAATAGGAGGTGGGCGATTCGACATCGTAGTTTTGTTGACTTGTCCGCTAAACCTGTTGTGGCTAAAGGGTCTTCTCGGGGATGGTACCGATCACTATCTGGGGTAATTTGTCTCGTTAGCTACATTACTGCTCCGCTTCTCAACGGATGGGAGTGCAAGGGGTCCCTCTTGTCGGTGAGACTGTCGCTTCCGGACCCCTATTGGTCTTTCTATGATCTGCCCTCGGCAACACGATGTGACCCTTTGACGATCTGCTATGCTGGTCATTCATTCCCTGTTGACAGACACATTGTCATAGGCGAATCGCCTTTTGCAAACAATCGGTACTATGCATTCCACTCCCCAGGCATTCTGATGCTAAACCCGTAGCACAAGTAAGCTTGTTGAACTGCTTACGAGCTGGAACTCATCGGCTAGGAATTCCATCTTGGCCGTTTTAAACAACAAGGCGAGTATTATAATAATCCATGACTATGAAGGCTTGGCACGAGACCCGCTGGTCTAATATTAGGACCCTATTGTACAGGGGCAAGGGTGCAAGTACCGCGAAGCTTAGGTTAGATGAACAATAGATTGAGGCCGCCAGATCATCAGCTTCAATGTTCTTACTAGTATCAGTGTATCATTGTGCCAACGCAAGCTGCTCGAAGCAGGAAGGTGTAGCAAGGTATCTGCCGCTCTTGGCTCTTTATATCCGACTTGCTTGGGTGAACTGTAGGTATATAAAATCCATGTTGACGGTATCTTTCCCGAGCGAATCAAGCTGTCGATAAAGAAGGCGATCAAACCCATCCATCCCCCTCCAGTCCTGCATACAACAGCAGATAACCAGGTCCTTGTCAGCACACCTCACCTCACCCCGGACCTCCGATCCCTCTCAACAATACGGTACCTCCATAGTACCTATAAACACCCATAAACCACCCTCCTCCCATCGTCCCATACTCCCCTCATTTTTTCCCCTTCTCTTGTTCTCGTTTCCACTTGAATCAAGCCATTGAACTTTCCATCCTTCGGACCATAGTCCAGTCCAACTAAAACTCAACTCTCATCACGAAGCAACCTACCTACGAAGCTCCCAGCCCTATCCAAAGCTTCACTCTAGAAATGGCCGGCCCCCGCCTTACAGCTCCAGCTGCTGCAAAGCTCGCCCGCTCCATCAGCACCACAGCATCGGCTTCCGTCCCGAAGTCGAGCACACTCCTCACAAGCTCGACCAGCTCGGCCATCTCGAGCAAATATGCAGAGCTCCTCAAGGAGAGGAATATAGATCCGGACGTAAGTTTATCCGTCATCGAATCACTGGAAAATTGAGCCTGGAGCTAACAAAAAGCCGGCAGCACTCCCGTCATCTGTACACCCGGTCCTCCAACCGCCCACACCCCCCTCCTCGCACAATGCGCCTGATGCAGACCTTCACGTCGAGCGCGCCCCAGGCCGCCCAGGTCGAGAGCGCCACCATGGACAAGATCGTCTTCCCGGGCTCGGCCTCCCTGCAGGGCGCTTCGGCGGACCCGTTCGCACACCTGCGCGTGCCTCTGCTCCCTGACAACTTCGCGTCGCAACACACCCCCGACGTCGCCGACGGGCCGGTCACCCAGCCGCAAATCAGCATCGTCGCCGCGAACCCGGAGCTCGTCCTGCCGTCGGCCCTGACCGAGGTGGAAGGCATGGGCATCGACGGCGTCGAGCTCAAGTTCGTCCACGAGGCAGCTGAGTCCGAGCAGCGGGAGCAGGAGCAGGGCATGCTCACGGGTCTGTGGAAGGGCCTCGTCGACGACGTGATAGGCGGCAAAAACAAAACCAACGTTGCTCTCTGACACGCGGCTGGCTCGTAAACTCAAATTCAATGAAGGTCTATTGGTATAGAGAAAGACAGAAAGAAAGAAAGAAAGAGGAGCGAAATGGGTGCGGCTTGTATCAACGGATGGATGTGATTTCGAAGCTCTCCGTCCCAGAGAGAGTTTATTTTTCTTTTGGACATTGAGCGAACGGTTCTGGAAGTGCTTCGGGCCGGTTTTTTTTTTAATGATATTTTGATTTAATGATTCTGTCTATTAGTTTGAGAGAGAAAGTCCCAAAAGGCCTATGTAGATATGGTGCCTATTTATTGAAGATGCGCTTTGGTATCAAAGCGCAATACCGTCAACCCTTAAATTCCCGAGCACATGTGTCCGCGTTTAATTTTCAAGTTCACTAATAGCTTTAGCTCGTTCTCATGTAACGTTTTGCTATATCTTACATCAAATAGTCGACTGGATACGTCATGCCTGGTTTACTTCAAGTATAAATGCATGTCCCCAAATCGTCACAGGTAGACTTTAATACTAGTCATCAACATTATCACTCATCGCTCACCTGAGTCTCGCTACTATCGCAAATCATCCCCTTCAAAAAGAAAAGTAAACTCGCAAACGATACCATAGCTTAAAAGAATAGCCTGATAGAGAGACCGAGTCTGACAAATCAAAGGCCACTCTCGTACATGAGAAGTTCTGGGCAACTTCCAGGGGCCAACAGGTCGCCAAGTTACCAAGCACTGTAATTCAGATGAAAGTGCGGGATATTCCAGCAGATTAGGCCTGACAGTCGAGCTTTATGGATACTCCGGTTTGTTTTATCACAATGCATAGATACCTACCTACCTATCTTCACCCCTTGGCTGTCACATCTACCACAGAGCAACCCTGTGTTGTTCGGCCTTCTCGGACCGAAGCCCACGACAAGAAGGGAACAGCAAGGTCCACGAGACAGAATGCGTGCCAGGTGGGAGGTCAGAAAACTGCGCTTATCTTACTTCCCAATGGTTGCCCTGGAAATTGCTTGCAGGCGAGATAGACCTGATGTCAAGGGCCATAAAGATATGCTTCGAGGCAACCTACGTCCTTCCGCCTCTATAAACATTAGACGCATTTATATATCAAGAGAAGATACAGGGGTGCTCTGTAGACGACTCTTCGTGACGCGAACACCAAGCAGTATTTACTTATCCACAGTTTTTTTTTTTTCCAGATCATATATGCTGTTAACTAGGAACCATATCCCAAAGCAGACACAAGTTTCTTGGTATACTACCTCAAGAACTTCACGCCAACGCTCTGTCTACGAGTTCATAATGAAACTCGTTTACCTAAAAGGCGACGCTATGGGCCAGCGACTTTGCATCCCTAATATCTTCGCAAGGATATGAATATGCCTCCCTGATACCTAAGAGAGCCATTAATCTGCGTGATGTGCCGTTGGTCAAGCCTCCAAATTTAAGTTGTCCTATGAGACCTTTTAAGACAGCACGACAATATCTAAGCCCATTGTAAACACTCGGCTGGTTGAACTAGATTTACATTGAAACAAGCGAGCAAAGCCCTATATATTATTTTCCATCCTTATGTACCTAGGCACTGGAAAGACGCCGGGAAGTATAGAAATGAACATATGTATTCCCGGTACATCGCCTTGATTTCCAACCGATAGACCCTTATCACCTGGTTTGCTTTAGTAGTTACCTACCTATGAAGATTCTTCTGATGTAAGTACCTAACCTAGCATGTAGTCGAAAGCTATCACGAGTTCAACCGTCAAATAAATAAAACAGTAACATAACCGGTAAGTTTGAAGACGTTAAGGTCCAAGTGAACCGTTGAAATAGATGCTGTCTAGAATCTCGTCACCGAGAGTAAGATAAAATACCCTTACTACCTAATCATCAAACTCGACTCTTGACAGGGTCATATTCATTCGCATATCACACCGAAAAGAACGTTTGCGGAGTAGTACTTGATTTACTATTTGCAATCACGACTTATTTGCGTCTATACCTACAAAGAAGGGTATCGTGTCTGGACCAACCCAAACCGCCCAAACCCGCGAAGCCGGATGATCTTTGTCATCTGGCCAACTCTCGCTCCCGCTGATGATGATGATGGGAAGCAGCCCCCCCCTTTCTCTCTAATAACACGATTTTACAGCCCAAGGATGGACGTCTTCAATACTATGTATAGGTAACTGCGAACTCCTATCTCCTGAAACTCTTTTTTTTCTTTTTCGTTTGTTCATGGTTCGCGTATCGCCGTCTCATCTAAATTCTTCTTTTGTTGCCCTTCGATCTTCGCGTGATGCAGATTCTTCATCACGAATTCGTACGTCATCATCGTAACCGTCGCCGCTGGGACGGCTCGCATCATGTTAACGCCCATACCGGCATAGAATGCCCTCCAACCTTCCTCCCGCAGTATAGTGCGGAAGGTCATGACTACACCCCGATATTTGGGCTCCAGGCTGACATTGCGTGCGCTTTCTGGGACATGGCTCTGGCTGCCTGGCGTCGACTCTGAGACTCCTAGGCCTTGTAAATATTCACTTCCGGGGGTTGGTCGTCGCTGTGTTTGCAATCTTGTCCGGATCACTTCATGGGGATATGTGGCCGAGCTAGCCATGATCTTCGACATTATCGAAGCAGAGAGCACACCAAGCCAGTGGCTGTCGTCACTTCCCATCTCACCCATGGCCTGACCGGTGAACTTTTTCCTTAGGAATTCGTACGCCGGGAATTGTACGGCGACATGAGTCAAGCCGAGAAGTGCCGGAGTGAGCCCAGAATAGAAGGATGTGATACCCTCCGAAGAGTACATCTTGCGCGCTGCGTCAAGCGTTGAACGATAATGCCAGGGAGAATCAATGGATGGTCTTGATGTTGGGGTATTTCCAGAACGCGGGAACACGGACAGGTTCTTGTTGTATCCCGTGCCAGATTGTGACATGAGCCGAGTCTTGATGACCCATATTGGATTGGTTACTACTGTGCTGCTTGCTCCAGCTACAATGGAAGACCAGAAATTGATGAAAAATTCGTTCTTTTGCACTGTGGAACGATTTGTTGTCAGTTAATCGGTTGTACTTCTGGCGCCATCAGAGGTCACTTACACTTATTCTCAGCTATGAACACCTTGCTCTTGTTGTAGACCGTGAACCAAACGGCCCAGGTCGGCAGGTAGCCGAGAATGATAGGCCCCAAACCTCTGTACATGCCCCGCAAACCCTCTTCTTTCCAAATGATCCTCGCCGTGCCTACCAGACCGGAATAAACCCTGTGATGGCCAACATATCTCCCCTTATTTACCGGCATGAACCCTCCCTGGGCTTGCAATTTTGTTTTGATGACATCAAGTGGACATGTGACGATGCCGGAGGTGAAGCCGCCTATAGCCCCCGACAAAGCGTTGAACTGAGAATCGGATGCACCTGCGGCCCACCTCTCTAGCAGAGTTAGACCTCGAGGGTCCTGCAGCTCCATGGCTGCTATCGCGGTAGCAAAGGTGCTCTGGTTATCTTTATGAGGGGGATGGTTTGGCGAGGAAATGGTGGATGTGGATGTAGTTGTCGAGGAAGTATGATGGGAGAATACCCCATATTCTGCAGGATCGTGCGATGACCGTCCTGTCGGATGGCTTTGAGCTCCGTCGTGAGACATGCCCTTGTCGATGGGTCGAGTCCAAGGTGGACAAGATATCGAATTCGGGGCCTCTGGAACTGTTCAGAGGCCCCGGGAATCAAAAGCGTGTCTAAGGTGAGTCGGCGCGAAAGAGAAAAAAGGGCAATGGGTTCGGATATGGGTATCTGGCGAAAGATGGGATGGCGTCGAACTCGGCTTAGAAGAGTCGTGATGGTGATGGTGTGCGGTGTGCGGGGAATGCACCCTCGCAAATCCACCGTCCCGTCGACCCAGCAGCTACCGTTTGTCACATGCCATTGGCATAAGAAGAAACGCCCGTCGAGCGAATAGAATGGTTGCTTCGACCGGCGATACTATTATCGTGTAAAAGCAAAGTGAGGGGATGCGATAAAAAAGGACAATGGTGGGAGTTGAGACAAATGGTTGTTGTATAGGTGAAGTCCGAAGCAGGATATCGATCGGACTTTTTGGTACTCTAGACTGGAGCGAGGCCAAGCGGGTCTTGGGGCACTCCAAAGCGACAAACGTGATTGGGATTAGATATGGATCAATCGAGAAGGAAGCTTAGGCACGATAGTCAAGCCTTAGCGCGCGTGCAAGATTTGAGAGTAGGAAGTTGGTCTACAAATGTAGCAGTGGAATAAAGAGAAACAAGATTGCGGCAATTATAAACTTAAATTTTTAAAACTGACAATTTTAGATGATGGCTTTGTTGAGGTTAGGAAGTAACACAGGATGACAAGCAGTAGACTTAATTTAGTCGATGAATAATAATAATAAAATAAGACGTAAGCTAAGATATTAAGTAATTGCTATGAATGTCATATATTCCAATCGTGCACTTACTTCATTGTCAGCATCCAAGGAATCGTAGCTCCGGTTTCCCCCCAACTCTGACGTATTTTCTCCATTGCCTTTCAGTTGATCCTCTTGTACCCCGTACCTACCCGTTTTCCATACGTGATCGCCTCACAAACCCCAAGTCTTAATTACATAGCTTCGCACATGCCTTATGTACATCAACTGATTTGGTATTATATAATATATAATTAATACAAAGTCATTGGAATTTGAGATTTACTAGAGTATGTTCTTGTGACAGGTATCGTAACTTGAATTCTTTGTGATTATAATTATTCCCACTAGGACAATGATTTCAGGTGATGGGATACACAGCATTAGATATCGGTTAGGGGGGCCTGGGTACATCCAGTTACGGGCTAACTTCAATTGATGTTCCAACCATTTAAGCCCCAAATTCCCGGTGCACAGGGTCAGCAAATCATCACGTGACATGGCCGAACCCGAAGAGCCATTTTGGAACTTCAAATCTGAAATCGAAGCTAAATTGCCTTTGATAATACATCACGAACCACATTCGCAGCACCACCATATTCCCCGCCAATTGTCACCATGGCCACCTCCTACCCGACCCTTGCGCCTTTCGTATTCAAGCGACCGTGGCTGCAGAACCTGCTCAAGCCCGTCGCCAACTGGTACACCAATGCCGCCGGCTACCGTCAGCTCGGTCTTCGGTACGCCGCTATTTCTTTTCTCCATTTAGAAGATCGATCCCGACCATAGATACATACATACATACATACATACATACATACATACCAATGAACGACCTCGAATTACTAATCAATTCTACTTCGCAGTGCCGACGACTTGATTGTCGAGGAGAACGAGGAGGTCATCAAGGCCTTGAAGCGTCTGCCGCCCCAGGTGGCCTACGACCGCGTCTACCGACTTCGCCGTGCCTTCCAAGCCAGCGCCACCCACAAGCTGCTGCCCAAGGACCAATGGACCAAGGCTGAGGAGGTAAGCTCTGATCAGATCTGCGATTTATTCATTTCGCAAGAACCAAGATACGAGACACAATGTTTTCCGAAAGGGCCAGTGCTGACACTAATTGGTGGGGGGAAAAACAGGATGTTCCATATTTGCAGCCGTTGATCGACCAGATCCAGGCCGAGGTGAAGGAGAAGCAAGCCTTGGACTCGTTAACCGTCATCCGAAACCATTAGAACGAACCCAATCTCGCGCAAATTTCATTGATACCAGACGAAAGCCGAGCGGCCAAAAACTTGTACAAATAAGATCTCACGGCGAGCAGAAGAATAGATTGGTTGGATGAACTTGATCGCAAGAAGTCCAGATGTAGCAATGAAAAAATTACAACGTCCTAAGATATCGTATTTGTACTAATATACCTAGACTTTTCCGCCTCTTCTCAAAATTGCATGCTTCCAGTCTAGGTGTTTATTCTGGGTGTTTACGGCATGTTTCGAATATTTGCTTTTGTTGCTTTTGTGAAGTGTTGCAGCATAATGTCTACCTATGTAGAGCATACTTTAATTAAAGTATTGGATTGATATGAGGAAACATTTTAATCTTATGTTCAACTGACAATGCGACTTTCTTCTCTGCTAGACCGAAAAGTCCTTAGGATATACAAACTGCTTGTATGATTGACAACGCCGCTACTAGTGAGGAAAAGAATATTACGACTACGGAGCACGGTCAAACTTGACATAAAACCATGGTTTGAATATGCAGATGATATATATTAACTTCACTTTGGTATCCGTTGTGGTCCTTTCGCCCCCAACAGACGATCCAGAACAACAGCTCCCTGCTAGCTGAGGTTCAGTTCCGTACAGGCCACCTTACCAATGCGATATCGCAGTGGCAGTTTACCAAAACCCCACGCAACACGCCCGGCATGCGCACGTCTGCGAGCGCCTATACCTACCCCAAAATCCACGAGGGTAATATAGGTAAATGGCCAAATCTATTAGCGGAAGTTCATGGACGCCCAGGTCATAACATGCCGTCGTGCCCTTTCCCAAGCACGACATAATATGAGCCCAACCGGCTCAACTCAACCAACCGAACATGTGTAACCAATGCGAGGCGTCGAGGCGGGAGAATAGGTGACCAAGGAGTAGAGTCGGCATCGAGATGATAAGTCCGAGGCGGAGATTCCCATGCATGAAGTTCGCGTGTTGGTATAAGACTTCACCTCCCCCTCGAACGCTATGCCAGAAAAAGAGAAATAAAAAGGAGAATGTGGTCCATGGCGTGAGAATTGGATATCCTTCCCTTTCCAACGCCCCTTTACCCAACGTGTCTGATAATTCTGATTGTTTCAATGCAGTAATTTTTGTGCACATGTCATGAGTTCCTCGTACCAGTATTACGTTCCCTGTCCCGCCTGGACCTCGATATGTCTGAGAAGCGGACCCGTTGGGCGCGCTCAATGCGGATATTTTAGACAAGAAAAATGGCATGGTTTTTGGTGAGAGAATACCCGCTGCTCTACGCATTGCCAGGCTTCTCTTCCGTATCGATATGCCAAACAACATAATTGGGTAAACCAACGACTTCGTAGCCAGCTCTCTTGGCCATCTTCGCGAAACCTTCCGTCTCGGCCTGGTTCTCAAACGGGTAGCAAGGGAAGTTAATTCCTAGTCATATATGTTAGTCTCGATGGGATCTTGCTCAAATAGGACATGTAACAAACCTGATCGGTGCACGTCGGCCTTGACGAGAATGTTAACACCACCGATACCATCAAGCTCGATTTCCTCGTCCGGGTCGTTTCGCCAGTCGCCCATTCGTGCCATGTAAGTTCTGCCAGTGTCGTACTGCTTGTAACCTATACGATGACATTGTGTTAGCGACGGTTGTTATAATATTAAAGAGAAGGCTGTGTACCTTCTGCTAGAACTATATTCTTGTCCAGTTTGGAGGCAAGTTTGAGACCCTTCTCAGACTCGACCCAGGAATTATAGTCAACTATTTCTCAAGTTAGCCAGACACCCCAAGCTACTTAGAATGTTTCATCTTACATCTGCCTTCAATATCGTACTTCTCGTCACCATAACCCTCGTAACGGTGGAACCAGATGTCTGGGATATGTCAGTCAAGGATCCTTTTCAGGAGAGAAAGTAGGCCATACTAGGAACGAGGATATCTCGGTCATGAGCAATGAAATCCTCGAGGATTCGCTTAGGGCTGTCAACGATGTCAACATCACGCCAATACACCCATGAATGATCTGGTTTCAATGCGGCAGAGAGCAAGTAGTTTCTGGCGCGACCCATGGCCTTTCGTCGTGGTCCTTGAGCCTCGAAGCTGTGACGATCCTCAACCGATTGGCTAAGATGGCTTCCGAAATCCCTCTCGACAATCACGACACTGTTGAACGGAATGTTATCCGGCCGCTTCTGGATACGATCCAGTTCCATAGCTAATACACCCATAGTGTCATCCGTAGAGTCGCCAACAAGGAACCCGAGGTCAATAAGGTGATGAGGGTAGCTCAGTTCAGCGATCAGCTCGAAGTACTTGGACAGATAGGGCGCAGCATCCTTCAGGGGGGTCAAAAGAAGAACACGTTCTTCGTTGTCAATGGCTTGGCGCGTCGATTTAATTCCGTTGAGGTTGACATGCGTTATCGAGGATTCGTTGACGGTTATTGGGGCGTGGTGGTTGAAGATAACAGGAGTTTGTAAGTGAGCATTCCATGCTTGTTGCTCGTTGAGGGTCATATCCATCGGCGGTTTCGAGGGACCCCAGCAATAGAAACTAATAAAGGAGAGAAAGTTAGTCAGATTCATATTTGGAATAGTTGTCATGTGAAATGGAACGTACCTTTGCATCTCACTTGCTGACGTCCGAATACCGCGCCATAATAATAGGATGATGCCGGCGACGGCAATGCTGAGGAGAACTCGTGTTCTTGTTAGGAAAACCCATACTGCTCTGGTGGGTGGAAGCTGAGCCTTGGCAGACTTCCAAGTGATGCCACCTTTAGGAAGAAGCATGGCGACGAGCTTTTCAGGTGGCCCTCGACACCACCTTGATGATGCGCAAAAGCAAACGGAATGGAGAAGTATGTAGATCGGTCGCAGATGACGGTCGGCTCCTATTTCGTTTCTAGATCGACCCTGCTCTGGATATTACGATGGATGTAATGAGACGAGACGATTAATTAAAAGGGCGGCTAAGCAAAATAGACAGCGAAAATCTACCAGATTAACGAGCGTAGTGACAGGACTAGTCGGAAGCGTGGACGAAAAAAGCGTCGTTCTCGATTGTTTATCGCGCGGTTGACCTTTTGGATGTGAGGATAGAAAATTCGACGCCAGGGATTGACTGGTAAGATGGCGCAGACAGACTCAAATTCAATTTGGACGAACCGGTTGTGTTGAAAAAAAGTCAAGATGGGGGGAGGTTTGTGGCAGCGGTAAGTTTGGTCGACACGAAAGCTTGCCTGGCCACTGGTGACTTGAGATGTACACCATGTACTTTGCCTGCAAGTGCCAGGTGCACAGCACAGCAAAGCACTGCACCACAGCGCACTAGGGCTCTCCCCCCCGAAGTCAGTTTTAGGGCCCACGGGGCTGGTGGTTTTAGGGGTGGGGATCTATGTACCTGTTGTACATGATGCACCTGTACGAAGCGGAACAGTGGCCACTAACAGCGATGTCAAGCACGCTATTACCACGCACGCAAGCTGGCTAGACAAATTCAATCAGTGAGATACAAACGTGGTACTTGAAGCACTGACGCGACCGGCCAAAGATTGTGCTTATTTTAGCACAACGGTCGCATTCCATATTAGTGGACATGTGCACTGTAGAATTACATATTGCATGTGCTTGCTAGGCCTAGATGTACCCCAATCCTACAATATAAGAAGTCGCGAATGTTCTCGGCTCCCTTTTACATGGAAGTTTTATTACATAGGGGAAAAAGGGAGTTATTAGACTTCTGCATGCCGAGAAATAATCCATGAAGAAAAAGGAGTTAGTTCATATTCAAAGCGATTACCTTACGGGGCAAGTCGCCCTCAGGGTTGTGTGCTGCAACGTAATTTGCATACATACTTCATAGAACGTGCTTTGTGTTCTACATGTACCTATGCGTATGATCTCGTAATGACAGTGAAATGGAAACATGGCAAACAAAAAAACGGTTTCTAAGTGGCATAGGAAAATCCCATCTGCGCCCCAGCGCTAGGACCTCCGCCTGTAAACCTGTATTTTCGAATGGATTATGCCAATCATCACAACGTAAGAAATGTGGTCGTAGATCCGACAGAATGGATTAGAGATCTGGTATTCTTGCGCTTTTGGTAAGCGCCGGGGCAGCCTTAAGATGAAAGGTCGTAATTAGGTATGAAATGAACATTTAAGATACTGTAGGCCATATTCAAAGAATCCCACCTAACTTGTTATGCCCTACATGATGCAACCCCTAATTATTTTTCACACTACATGTAAACGTAAGCAAACGTATTTTAAAGAGGAATTGTAAGAATTGAAAAGAGAAAGAAAATTACATTCTAAAGAGATTATAATGACTCGTGTAATCTTTATAGAATATTTATAGAATAGCATAGTTATCCTTACATCAAATAGATAGACAGAGAGATCCCCAGGCAGCAATGCGCCGAAGTAGATCATGCCCCTGTTGAATTTGTTTAGGTGAGTCAACCCCCAAAAATCTCATTGGTGCTTGAGTCTTATCTCACTGCTGGGTGACAAATCAAAGGCTCAATTCAAAGTATTCCAAAGGCAACACCATAGTTCAGTATATCCTTGACTTTGTTATAATAAATCGCATAGGCTCGGTCGACTCTTGATTCGACACCATAATCATGAAGTTGTAGAGAAGGAGTAGTTTGGGTATCTGGCTCCTCGCTCCTACAGTAGTCAACAACTATATACAGCGGATCTACATATCTTGCCACAGCACATCACATACTGTACACTCTGAAGGACCATTGTTCCTTCGCCCACGGGTCACGCATGTTCTTCCGAATTCAAGGATATATGTACCTCTTACTCTTAAAGCACAAATTCTATGATATCAAGTCAATTGGGTCAATTAAGCAAATAGCCGCCTATTCCACGACTCACAAGCCTAGCCTCGTACATACCTTCAACAAATCCGATCACATACATATAAGCTCACAAAGACATCGTCCTTGTCTCATAGCAATTCATCAACCCAACGGCCAATACATAGCAAACATGGCAACCCGTAGGTCAGCACGATTAAGCGCAGCCACAACAGCAGCAAAACCGGCAGAGATCGTTCCGTCTGCACCAGTCGCCAGGGGACGCAAGAGGAAAGCGGCATCAGATATATCGAAGCAAGACGATCAAGACAAGGCTTCGAACGGCGGAACAACAGCACCCGCGACTCCCAAAAAGCGTCGTGTTCAAAAGCCCATCAATCCGCCACCAGCAACCCCAACCCCAAGCAACGCCCAGCTCATAGGCGAGCCCGCCATATCCTACCAGACGCCCAAGCCAAAACCAGCAGCCGTCCGGCGGCTAGCCGACCCCAACGGCACCAACGCGACGCTCCTCTCGCCCGAGACATCGCGAGTAGTAACGCGGGGTGTTTCGCCGTCCAAAGCAGCAGCAGCAGCAGCAAGCACCAGCCAAGTCACAACGTCCAACATCCTCGAGGAGGCGTGCAAGCACCTGGTCAGCGTGGACGAGCGCATGAAGCCGCTGGTCGAGAAGCACCACTGCCGGATCTTCTCGGCCGAGGGCCTGGGCGAGAGGATCGACCCCTTCGAGTCCCTGTGCAGCGGCATCATCTCGCAGCAGGTCTCGGGCGCCGCGGCCAAGGCCATCAAGCAGCGGTTCGTCGACCTGTTCGAAGACGAGAAAAACGGCGGCGGCGGCAAGTTCCCGCATCCGTCCCAGGTGGCGGCTTGTACCATCGAGAAGCTGCGCACGGCGGGCTTGTCCCAGCGCAAGGCCGAGTATGTCCAGGGACTGGCAGAGAAGTTTGTCAGTGGCGAGCTGAGCGCGCAGATTCTCGCGGATGCTTCTTATGACGTTGTGCTGGAGAAGTTGATCGCGGTGAGGGGGTTGGGCAAGTGGTCTGTCGAGATGTTCGCATGCTTTGGCCTGAAGAGGATGGATGTCTTCTCCTTGGGTGACTTGGGCGTGCAGAGAGGCATGGCTGCATTTGTGGGACGCGATGTTGCCAAGTTGAAAAACAAAGGGGGGAAGTGGAAGTATATGTCAGAGAGCGAGATGAAGGAAATATCCGATAAGTTCTCGCCGTATAGGAGCGTCTTTATGTGGTATATGTGGAGGGTCGAGGAGACGGATATTAGTACGCTCGAGTAGGTGTTTATACACATATACTTGGGATTCAACTGTAACATCAAAACATATCAATACGATCCAAAACTACACCTCTTTTTATCGGTGGGCACATCACCCGTTGCAAGTCTCTAGAAATCGGCTACTTCAGCCTTTCCACAGGAGTTAGGAGAGGTTGCAGTCTTAGTTACATTAATATCTTGAACATAGGTGAACTTGGACATTCATATTAGGTGCCTACCGAAACTTGTATCCTTATGTGTACCTGATGGATTAGAAATACGGCACCGTCACATCAAGAAAAAGTGATGGTTGACATCAGTTGTAACATAATGAACGCAGTTTATAATAAGTAAACTTGATACTCTAGATATAATCCTAACTAGATGCTTTTTCTGCCTCCTATCTCATCTTATAGTGTTTGCGGTCGCTTTAGTGTATTCACGGGAGGACTGTGTCTGCGTATCTAAGGTATGTTTGAGGTTGCCTGGAAGAATAGCGACAGATTTATCTGAATTAGTACTCCACCAATACCTTGTATGAATAGGTAGCCTTGGGAATTGCCAAATGTATTAAACCGAACGGATCCAATTTGCGTGAATCTAGTTGAGCGTTAAGGCTGACGAAGCGTCGGCACCAAATCTGCTAAATATAATTAAATCAACTCCAACTAGAGCATGCAGGGCGAATACTGCTAAGTATGCACACGTAACTAGTCGTGTGAAAAAAAAATATAAAAAAAAAAATTCGGTGCCGTGGACGTCATTTGTATGAAACCTCTTCAGCAGTCGTTGGATATTTGATATTACTTTTCACAATAGCGGACGGAGACGGGGAGATATAGTAGGGTCCGAGTCGTTGGAATTTTGAAACGTTAGTATTGGGCAATCCCTCATGATAAGTTGGTAAGTTGGTCACAATTGGTATTTGAATCTTCGACCTTTCACACGCTAGTGAAATTGTTGATGTAGATCGCAGAGATCGGGTTTGGGATGTTGATCAATGACGCAAGGTCGGGCTACGAAGAAGGTGGGAAGTGGCCGCTAGCTTGGTGATGTTGTCGCAGGTCGTGGAATTCATGTAGATGACGAATGGCTTGAGGCGCACGCGCACGCGCATAAGCAAATAGTATTGCGAGTGGACATGACGCCGGTCAAAGCCGTTGCCACGATGGGGCGTTGGACTTTTCCATTTCAATACGAAAAGGAATAATATCGTGTTGCGCTTAAATACCCCCCAAGTTGGCCTAAGCCCAAGCCATAGGTTCCCCCCATTTGACGCGTAATCGCTGTTGTCGAAGAGACGGTAATTGGTCTTTGTCTGCCAGTTCTGCCCTGGTTTTCATCAAGATTGCGTTATTCTAAGCTGTCGACGCGAAGACGTGCCAAAATATGATAGAACAAGTGGGTTGTTATTGGAAAAAGAGCACCATCGTTGCCATCCAAACAAAAAATAAAACCGTCCCCAATCAGGTCTAGAGCTTAGGGCGAAGCTTTTTAGCCTCCATTGCCGATGCATCTAATGCTGCGCCTTTACCCAGAGCGAGTTTAGGCGATGTCACTAACCAAGCCGCTAAGCAAAGTCAGGAACCAAAGTAAAGTCCAGTCAGCTATTAACTAGTTTAATTGATGCATCTACGGTCTAGGAAAAGGGGGTGGATATTTGCAAGGGGGGGGTGAACGGGGGGTGTTCGCTGAAATGCTTAAAATTACCATAGCAGGTAGCTGGTCGGCTAGCAAGTTCGACGTGCCGAATACTGAAATGATGGGCGGCCATGGGATGGATGCAAATACAGTACACCCGCGACTGCACCGGGCTTGGGTTTAAGATGGAGATTCCGTGATGACTAGGTACATAGCAAGATTGGAATATGAATCGAGATTCTTTTTTAATCAAAGACACCGATAACCAACCATTTTTTGCTCACAAGCTATTGACTGCCACCAAGAAGTCGATGAAAGATTCGGTTGACCAATTGATATGTAACAAAATATATGTAAGTTTATCTATCAAAGAATTCCTGATGCCGCGCATCCGACCTAAGACAACCAATCCTATGTACCCCCCACAACCACGCATGTCTACTATGTATGTAAGTATCAACATGTATGTATAATAAGTCGTAGCCTCGTAGGTGTGCTGACCGAGATGACTTATTCAGTCACCTAGGTATTAGATAGATATCAACAAGAAGGTAACATTCAGTTGGATGGTGCATGTTACCCTTACGTAGCTCACATGCAAATGTATGTGCTCAATCGGCTGGGGTTACGACTCCCGGTAATCTCTGGTGTTCTCGTAGATCTCCAAGCCCGCACCGGAGATTGATACAGGCGGGTATGCATCAATCCAGCTTGTACAAGATGGAATATTATGTATAGCGTCATCATCTCTTGGTACACTGCATGCTTCCAGTGGTGAAAAAGCAGGTCGGCAGATTACATAGGTAGGAGGCCTAGCTACAAGATGGAGCTGTCAAGTTTGCGTCTGTCCGAGTCCTGAAAAAAAGGTGCTACGTGAAACGAAGCAGAAACACTTCTAGAATCATGATATGGCTAAGAATAAGGTGAAGGATGGATTATTTCGGGGACACACTATTGTCTGTAAATAGCCACTGATCAGCCCAGAATGTCCAGGCGTCACAGTCATTCTAGCGCATATGATACGTATGTGCGGACTACTACATAGTATCTTTCTCATGGCATTCGGGAGTGGATTCGTCGAGGGGAATGGATGCTGCAAAAACCTTGCAACGATTCCCTGCTTTTACCAAACTAGGCCGTGGGAAATGGGGAGCCAATCTCGCCAATGGGGCGACCTGATATGAAAACTGCGACACTGTGTTTCTTGACCATACGGTTTTATCCCTGCTGCTTTCGAACACCTGTGCGATGCATACTTCCTCTGTATGATAGGTACGTCAGGCTGCTTGGCTCGTAAAGACCGTGGAGGTACAGCTGGTCTTCCAATCGTATTGCAAAGATTGCTGAGAGGTGTGCTGATAAGGCAAAGAGACAACACCATGCATTTGGGGAAAAGTCCAGAATACGAAGATGTTTCGTTAGCTCATATGTATGCAGCTGAAAAAGGGTGCACTGTGCTGAAGTCAACGGAAGAGATGCACGAGTGGATGTGGATGTACATATCTGATGGTAATCTTCTTTTCTGCAGATAAAGAATAAAAAGGGAAAATAATAATACTATTAAGTGAAAAATAGGAAAGGCGCTTTAGCTCCGGATGCTGCCTCTTTTTTTCAATACAAGGACCAGGTCCTGCCAAGTTTGCTTCCTCGCTTGAAATTGAGTGGAAGATCCTTTAGTCTGTGTCGCCGGGCTGTGGATTGCTATTGGGTCCGATTGGTAGGTGGTGGATTACTGAATATGCGTGAGTATGCACACTGTGCGGCTACCCCTTAAAGAGTTCCACTTGGAGCGATCCAATCCCCCCTTGCTTTTTCTTTTACACGCCCCTACCCAGGAGCCACGCCATCCATCAAAACCGAATTCCAAAACGTCTCGGCCTTTTCTTGTCCTGACTTTCCCTCCAACTCCCTTTTTTTCTCCATCTTCCTTCCTTCTTCATATTCGGATTCATTCGTTTGTCCATATTCCTGTAGAAGAGGAAGAGCAACTCACTCGCTCAATAGTTTCCTCCTCCCCTTTAATACATATCACGTCCACAAGCCATCTTAACTTTCTATCGCAACAACAACAAACCTTCTCCTACCGACACCTGCCAATCAAAACAACAACAAAAAGGCAGATCAACAATCCAGTTCCACCTACCTAACGAGGTACCTTTGGGTGGTTGATTTTGGTCCTGAGATTTCTGAAAATTTTTGTGTCTTTAGTATTATCAAAAGGTTAGTTCAATCTCTATATTTCCTATTCAAGACGCGGTGGACTGGGAATCCTCGACACGACTGTTACGCCTGCCTCTGGGAATCGACAAATCCACCTCAAATGTTTGCTGGTCCCGACCAATCGGATACTAGCTGGATGGGACGCGGGTATGACTGGGCACGACTCTTAATTGCGACTACCAGTGTTACTGCTGTACCCAGTATCTGCGCTGTGCATGGGTGCAGTATCCATTTTGGTCACGATGAGTCTTCGGAATTACAGGTGTAGGAACCTAAGCGGAATGGAGGCAGGTGGCAGGTCAATTGCAACAGTTGCTCGGTAGAAATATGTCGGGGCAAGTGTTGGGCGGGTATCTTGTACCTGCTCGCGTTGCTGGGCTGGTGTCAAAAATGGCATTTGACTGGGGTAATGTCCAAGTCTGCCTTCCTGACTGTCACCTGGCAACGCAGCTTCTCCCGCCATATCTACTCAACTTAAGTCAATTGGTCGTGTTTGGCGCGAAGAAAACTTCGCACGTACCATTTAAAACACCCAACCGACCGCCGCTGGTTGTCTTTACACCGCGTCCCAACCACAGTCGTATCGCAATCCGGTCTGGTGTTCTATGGGATTAAGAATATCTTTTTATTCTATTGCAACCGCACAAGTATTAGCACTTAACTGACCATTCAATCCACAGTTCGTCAAGATGTACAGCAAGCAAGTTTTCTCCGCCGCTGCGGCGCTCAGCATGGTGTCTGGTAAGTTTAGCACACCATTTCTACATCGTTTCAATATCTAACAAGAACTAGGTGCTTTCGCTGTAGGATGTGATGACGCGACTGCCACTATCCAGTCTGCAGCCGACGCGACCACAATCGCCAAGTGTGACAAGATTGACGGAGATGTAATTATCGCTACCACTGCCGGCCCCGATATCAACCTTAGTGGTGAGCTTACTGAGATTACCGGTGACTTGAGGGCTGAGAACAACGGTCTTTTGTCCACCCTCCGAAGTACGTCGTTGGAGACTATTGGTGGTACTTTCGCCCTGAAGAACGTTACCAAGGTCTCTACCCTCAACTTCCCTGCATTGGGTGAGGTTGGTACCATTGACTGGGCCACCCTGAACTCTCTGCCCGAGCCGACCTTCGGTAACCCCGGTATCACCAAGGCCAAGAGCGTCACGATCGCTGATACCTTCATTGAGAACATCGACGGAATTAACGTTCAGTCTTTGACCGATATGAACATCAACAACAACCGACGATTGACCAAGTTCTCCACCAGCATCAAGAGCTTGAGCAACACCTTGTACGTCCAGGCCAACGGTCTCAACTTGACCATGGAGATGCCCAACCTGGAGTGGATTGCCAACATGACCATTGCCAACGTCACCTCGTTCTCTGTCCCCTCTCTGCACACCGTCAACGGCTCCATGCGATTCGACTCCAACTACTTCGACACCTTCATCGCTGCCAACTTGACCTCGATCCAAGATGGTGATCTGTCGTTCGTTAGCAACCCCGAGTTGAAGAACATCTCGATCCCCAAGCTGGAGAGCATCGGTGGTGGTTTCACCATCGCCAACAACACTGCTTTGGAGAAGATCGACGGCTTCTCCGCCCTCAACGAGATTGGCGGTGCCGTCAAGGTCCGTGGATCCTTCACCGACGTCGATCTCCCTGCTCTGAAGGATGTCAAGGGTGCTTTCGAGGTTGTCAGCACTGAGGACATTGACGACTCTTGCAACGACCTCAACGACTACAAGGGTGGTGTTGTCCAGGGTGACTACTCCTGCAAGGGCAAGCAGGCCAACGCCAACGACGACGCCTCTGACGCCTCCAGCGACAGCTCCTCCGGCAACAGCACCGACGACAAGGACAGCGCTGCCGCCCCCATCGGCTTCAGCGCCGCCACCCTTTTCTCTGCTGCTGCTCTCGGCTCTCTGATCGCCGCTTTCCTGTAATCAAATAGTTGGAGGAGTAGGAGGAACAACGGCGGAACATGGTGGGCGTTCCAGACATTCCCTTTTTCCCAGTGTCATAAAACCTCTTGTCATTTCATGGGCTGCCATTTGCGCCTAGGGCTACGTATAAGGAACCGCTAGACTTAATATTGATGCATGTGCTACTTGGAACTGCTGGGTTTCGCTCTCCCGATTGTGACGTTTTATCTTGACAAGGCTTTTAGATAGCCAGATGAAGTTTGTTCTTTATGCCAATATTTATATCGTCTTCCATGGTCTCTATTGCTTTTCTGGTAGAGCCATTGGTTGTACGTTTTACATACACCTAGTAATGTTTAATTTTGAGTCTTGCGACTCTAAGCTTTTGGCGTGTTCATTGGGTTTGCTGTCTGGTGCTTCGGATGAACAATCATCTAGTGTAGTTTATCTGATCTCGTAACGTGGCTAGGTACTTGTGCTAGTCGGGTGTCTACGAGTTTCCCCCCATCCGTGCCCAGTGATAATAGTAGACGTCTATCAGGGTTTACGATGTATCAGTGCTTCACTTCCCTCCTGTATAATCAAACCGCCTTCGCGATGCACGGATCAGTATGGTAGTATCATTCCAGCCGTACCTATGATACTTGCTACATCGTATATAATGATACCGACAGAAAGCAAGTGTAACTACTATACAATACCGCCCTACATAGCAAACTGTCCCTCGTCTCTTCTTACAGCAGCATCTGTTTGAGATATTTGGCCCCTGGCCCCTGTGTACCCATCACTCATAGATCTTCCGCTCGAACTTGTCGACGTCGTAAAACTGCGGCTCGATTGTGTTGCCGGCAAATATGCGGCCATCCAGTGCGTTTACCGCCTATAGCATGTTAGCACGACAGCACAGCACAGCACAGCACAGCACAGCGTCGGGGGTTGGTAAAAAGATGTATGGATGCGGACGTAACCTACCCTCAAAGCAGAAACCTGGTCGGTGAATTTGATGTACACCCGCCTGCCCTCGATGCCGATGTACAACCTCTCAACGCGGCCGTACTTGTCACCACACTCCTCGCCAATCTCCTGGCCTAGTCCAGACTCCATCTCGCCCTGAAGGTCCTCCATGCCCTCCAGCATGTTTCGCAGCACGACCACGTTGCTCATGGCGCCGAACTTACCACCACCGCCGCTGCTGCTGCTCTCGGATTGGGTTCCCGTGCTGGTCTTGGAGCCAATGATGCGTCCACGTCCGCCTGGCTCGGCCCATCCACCGCCTTCCGCGTCCGACTTCTTCTTCCGCTTGTCCACTTGGACACGCAGCGGCTGCAGAATCCCGCTGGCCTCGGCGCCTAGGCCTTGACCCTTGGACCAGCCGTATTTGGCCATGAGACGAGCGGCAAAGCCCTTTTGACCGGGCCGGTTGCTGCGCTGCTCAGGCTCTTCTTCTGGTGTAGGCTCGGGAGGTACGTACTCCTCCTCGTCTTCGTCCATGGCGTCTGGATCGGGCGGCGCGCTGGACTCTGGTTGTGTGTAGCGCACGGGTGCGCGGGATATGGTTGCGGCCTCTGGTTCGGGAGGTATGGATGGCGGTGGAGGCGGGGGTGTTGGTGAACGTGGCGGAGGAGGCACATTGCCTTGCGACATAGCTAAGCGGCGGGCATATGCATCGTCGCCGCTCTTGTCGTCTGGTACTGAGACTCGTGGAGGTGAGGGCGGCGGTGGTGCAAAAGAATAGGAGTCTGGTGGCGCAAATTGATCTATTAAAGTCATATGTTAGAAAGAGACGTAGATACTGATTAGGGCGATTGCAGTAGTTAACTTACTTTGTGCCGGTCTTGAGTCTTCCTCTTCACTGTCCCAGCTATCCTGCCTCCTATCGTCGTCGCGCCGCCTATGCTTGTAGAGCAGATCTTTCCATTCCCGCACCTCTCGAATTCGCTCGTCGCTTCGTAAGTATTCGTCGACATTTGTTGGTCTTGAAGGGTCGTAAATCTCGTCCCAGTCTGTCTCCATAGGCATCTCTTCAACCTTCTTCTTTTTCTTCCTACGCCCACCACGCGCCCTCTTCTCACCGAGGCCATACATGTATTCATCTTCCTCCGTAGGCGCCCAATCAGCCAGTCTGCTTTTCGCGGGAGCTTGGGCGGTTGCGCCGCTGGGAATCGCGGGCGCATTGGTAGAAGCCGGAGGCGGTTTTGGAAAGCTCCCCTTGGGTTTCTGTGTCTTCTGTTGCGGCCGTCGTATCTGCGGATGCGGTTGGAATCGTAAAGCCGGGTCGAGAGGCTTCTTGGAAGCTTCTTGCTCCTTGACTGCGTCTAACGCTTGCTGCGATACCACGGGCGCGCGCGAAATGGAAGCAGCTGAGTCGCCTTCGGGTTCGAGGAGGTTGGCGTAGAGGGATAGACCCGCACGCGGCGGCTGTTGAGCAGCCATTGTTGGTTGATGTAGTTTTTAGTACGGGTGTTTCATCAAGTTTGCTGAACCATAAGAGAGCTACACTTAAAAAGTTGCTTGTGACGAATTGGTTATCCACCCTTTTCGACAAGACCGACGGAAGGTTGCGATTCCTCGTTAAGGTAAGTAGGTAATTACCTAAATTTACATGGTCAATGAACGAACTAATGCTGGAAGCTAGAAGCAGTTACAGGGGTTTCATATCGTCATGTCCACTATTTATCAGGTCATTGACACTAATTGGTTAGTGAGCTTCAGAGCTGGACGGGTAAGGTAATGGACTTGTACCAGTTTCCGATAGCGGGGCTTACTGGGGACATAGAGTACTTTGTAGGTGGTACTTCTGGATGTGACGGCAAAGAACCATCCCATCCATTGAACTTGCATGTTGCATTGAAATGCCGGAGACGCAGATCTGACTTATCGTACGTTTCATACAGCTTTGAACTTTTTTTTATTTTATCTTCCTTCTCAACAATTGAAATCCATTATCTATTCTCTATTCTCTCTACTTTATTTCTCTCGTATTGTATCATAGACTTAGAACACCTAGAATCATATCAAGCAGGCAAGTCCCTGTGATAATCCTCACCTTAGAACACCTTACACAGAAACTTCGACATCCAATGGCTACCCTCCAGAACACCGTCAATGGCGCGGATTCTTCCGTCGCTGTCATAATACCATCGAAACCGAACCCTTTAACCGTGTCCTACAAGGACCTGAAATCCGAAATCGTCTCCTTCCAGCGCAAGCTCGCTGCCATTGGTATCACCAACCGCTCTGCCGTCTCGATTGCGACTGCCAACTCGTACGAATTCATCGTTTCGTTCTTAGCTACATCATGGCAGCGCGGTATTGCTGCGCCGTTGAACCCGGCTTATAAGCAAGAGGAGTTTGAGTTCTACATCGAGGACATCAAGTCAGCTATCGTTATTGTTCCGAAGGGGGCGTATGCAGCCAATGCGCCATCCGTTAAAGCAGCGCGCAAGTTCGACGCCGCAATTGCTGAGAGTTATTGGGACGACGTGAAGAAAGAGGTGGCTTTGGATGTGAAAGATCTCGGCCAATTAAAAGGGAAGAGCAAGGAGAATTTGCTGCAGCCACAGCCGGACGATGTTGCATTAGTCCTACACACCAGGTAAGTCTCCGAGCTGAGATGCTGAGATGCCAAGAAGCTTCTTATATTATACGCACGGTCTAACGTATCCGAATAGTGGCACAACGTCGAGACCTAAAGTTGTATGTCAAAGTCTTAGCGCATTATCGTGGTCGATTCCTAACATGCTAATTAGGTCCCCTTAACCCACCGCAACTTGACACGGACGATGAGTAAGTATCCTAAAGATTGTTTGGTTGCTCGTGGAAAATAACGACGCTGACCGTCCTCTTAGGTAACATCAAAACGACCTACCAACTTACACCACAGGATCGGACGATGTTGGTTATGCCGCTCTTCCATGTTCATGGCCTTCTCTGTGCTCTGTTAGCCCCCCTTTTATCCGGTGGTTCTATGATTGTGCCAACCAAGTTTTCGGCTACGGACTTTTGGCAAGATTTCATCACACATGGTGCGAACTGGTATACTGCTGTGCCGACCATTCACCAGATTCTACTCAGGAGCCCGGCACCAAGCCCCCTACCCAAGATTCGCTTTATCCGCTCCTGCTCCTCTCCGCTGTCGCCTACTGTCTTCCATCAATTAGAAGACACATTCAAGGCACCTGTGCTAGAAGCGTACGCGATGACGGAAGCCGCACATCAGATGACCTCGAACCCCTTACCTCCGGCAAAGAGAAAGCCTGGCACGGTGGGACTGGGTCAGGGTGTAGAGGTCAAAATCCTCAACGACGCCGGCGACGAGGTGCCTCAAGGCAGCGAGGGTGAGATTTGCATTCTAGGGGAGAACGTGACCAAGGGCTACCTAAACAACCCAACTGCCAATGCATCGGCATTCGCCAAGGGCGGTTTCTTCCGCACTGGTGACCAAGGCAAGAAGGACGAGGATGGGTACATCATCATCACGGGCCGCATCAAGGAGCTCATCAACAAGGGCGGCGAAAAGATTAGCCCAATTGAGTTGGACAACGTCCTAACCAGACATCCATCTGTTTCAGAAGCTGTAAGCTTTGCTATACCGGATGAGTTACTTGGCCAAGACATTGGAGTTGCGGTAGTGTTGAAGAGCGGGGCAAAGCTTCAAGAAGATGAATTAAGAGCTTGGGTCAACGAGAAGTTGGCCAAATTCAAAGTACCCAAGAAGGTGAGTTTCAATAGAATTATTTCCCTGGGCATGTTGAGAAAAAAGTAAACTAATCATCACAGATTTACTTCACTGAGATTATGCCCAAGACCGCCACAGGCAAAATCCAACGACGCATTGTAGCGGAGGAGATGCAGAAACAAGCCACTCCCAAGGCCAAGCTATAGAAACTTCATACCGGTTTACTCTCGGCATATATGCCAATCTATTACATAGTACAGTGTATAAAAGACGCATTGGACATATAGATGTAGAATTAGGAGTGTACATTTGTTAGATCACATAGAACATATTACCATAAAGAATGCAAAGATAGAATTGTCAGTCAGTGGCATGGAGAAATAACGGTTATCATACGTCTGCAATGTAGATCAATTCCAATTGAATATTACTATAAAGATGAGATGGCGTTTTTATCGTACGTCAGGGGGGGGGTATCTTAGTATTCGTCTCTCCTCCAAATTCAAAAAGTCGCAAGCCGCGGCCCATTCCGAACTCATTATTCCAACACATACATAACAACGCGGCACAGCACAGCACAGCACACATGACCGTACTCGCCTACCTGGTACAATTTGACCCAATTCATCAACTCCCGCCGTAAGTCATGTTTCCCTAACGCCATTTCCCCTCATTCATAGCTCGTACATGAATACAATCGAAAGACAAATGCAATATTCCAAGACTTTCCCAAGCCCGCGCCAAGACGCATGTTTTCATCGTACAAATTACCTACCTCGTCAAGCCACTCCAGGCTTGGCGATTCTCGGTTTTCAACCCGCTGCAGCAATGCTCGGGGTGGTGACGGGAAGGAAAAGACCGCCCTCCTCGTGATGGCCCATTATTGCAGTTGTGTAGTGATAGTTGTTGTTGTTGTTGTCAGTTTTGGTCTCTGTCACCACAACCTCCTCGTCCTCCTCTTCTATGATCTCGTCGTCGTCTTCCTCGTTTTCGTAGAGCTTCCCCGGCGTGACCAGCCGCCGCGGCGGGCCCTCGGCTTCGACGCTTTGCGTGCTCTGCGCCACGGCTTGGTCCAGTGATGTGTAGACTGTGATGGGTGCCCCGTTGAAATCTCGAGGTTGGTCGATTCCGGGTTGTGCTGCTGCTGCTGCTGCTGCTGCTTCTTCCTCCTCATCCGAAGCTATGCTTGAGATCGATGACCGTCTCGACCTACTCCTTGAGAAGATCGATTCGCTGTCACTCTCGCTATCGTCGTAGTAGTTGGAGAGGCTGTCTGTTTCGTCCTTCGAGGGGGTGGCTGCGGATGCGGGGTAGCTCTGCTGCTGCTGCTTGTTGTGCTGCTGCGCCGCCCACCTTCGAGACTCGCTTCGGAGGTATTGAGATAGCATTGTGGATGGCTGAGTTGTTGCAAGTAGGTTCGTGTGTATCAGTTTAAGAATTGGTCTCGAGGTAGTAAGTGTGAGAGCTTAGAAGTGATTGCTTGTCATGCAAGAAGGTAAGCAAGCAAAGTGGACGACTAATGAAGTATATATGGTCTAGGATGCATGTATGTACGGTATGTGTGTCTCCCCCCTAGCTCTTCTCGAGATAGGAATTGGTCACACTTTAAGAAAATAAAATATTAAAACAGCCACAGAACAAAATAGCTCATGGTCATGCCGAGGTTTTCCAAGCTTTGGTTCGTTCATAAGTCATGATACTTACTTGCTCCCCCCCCCCAGACCGCCGAGTCTCGGCAACCGTGGCACTTTCAGGGGACCATAATGGTTCGGGGCGATGACGACACAGCTGCAACGCCGATGATAGCCCCCCATCCCCCCATCCCCCCATCCCATGCTTGGAAATTCTGACATATGAAATTCCGCAGCATGCACATACCAAACGCGGTAAGGATAGGTAGCTGCGACTAGATAGAGTAGAGAGCTAGGCGAGATCCTACACTAGATCTCACCGTCTTGGCGTTTTACTTGGCTGACCACGCAAGAAGAAAAGCAAATAATTAATAAACAACGCCCAGTCTAATAGTAAACAAATAGATACATTTAACTGGCAGGCACCCATAGATAAGAATGAGGCGAATTGGTTAATATTACCTAGAAGCCGGGTGGGATTTTACATACATACATGGTTTCCGAGCTAAGAGCGAGACTATGGGACGAGGACGGAGTCGAAACGGAAAGCCAAGGGACCGGGGACTTTGTGTGACTCGTTTTCGGTGCCGCGTCTCGTGCCAGGCCATGTGAGCGAGTGAGTGCGTATTTGCCATGTACTTTTCGATTCGCAATTGGATGGTGAAATATCAATTGCGATCAACTACACGTCTCCAATGGGAATTGCATTTGGTAGTAGAAGTTGCATGAAGCAAAGAAGAACAGCATGAGTGGGGGAAGTACAATTAAGTAAAGTACATCGTAGCTGCGTAGGTAGATTCATAAGCAAGGGCGCATCGGATTATACAAGTATAACTAAAGTTGAATTAGTATAGCGCGATCTAATAGGGGGGGGGTTCTCCAACGCCCTTACAGCCCTTCTACTCCACTTCTACATGTAACACTTGTACGCCTTTGCAAACTGCCTTGTATGCTGTAACCTCGGGGAGCTAGAGATGTCGGCAAATAGCAAAAGCACGACATCGCTCCAATCGAAGGGACATAGGTAACAAAGAGAGAGAACATAAAAAGCCACCCTGCACTGCACACTTTCGTAGCCAAGAGGGAAGGAGGAGTCTGTCTAGACATTTCATGGCTTTTCGCTTCAGAACAGTCCGACGAGTCCTCCAGCCAGTATCCGCCAGAGCACAGCCCGACACCATCCGATTCACCCGCAACCTCGCCGCCAAGACCCAGATGGCCTCCATCACCACGCCGCCTCCGGGCAAGTTCGAGTGGCTCGTCGTCGTTCCCGACAAGCCCGGCACCCAGCAGAAGAGGCTAGAAGTGCGCCCGTGAGTCATGCCACCCACCCACTCGTTTTGCTCTAATCAACTTTTGGCTTAATCGAAAATATGTGATGTAGTCTGCACTTCGAAGGTCTGAAGCCACTGATTGAGTCTCAACAGCTCAAGACTGGAGGTACGTACACTTGAATTCCTCGAGCTCGTATAAATTTATTTGCTCGCGGTATTTTGGATGTCGTTTAAATTCTAATTCTGCTTCCTCAAAAAGGTGCCGTCCTAAACGACAAGCCCGATAGCGACGACCCCTCCAAGTTCGATTGGTACGGCAGTACTTTGGTACTTGTCGCCGAGAGCAAGGAAGAAGTCAAGGCTCTTCTCCAGAACGACATCTACACCAAGTCCGGCGTTTGGGACGTCGACAATGTAAGCTACCTATCTTTCTGAAAAGCGTTGTAAAGAGTCGCTAACCATGGTTAATTGTAGGCATTGATATTGGCAGTAAGCAGTTTCTTCTCTCCGTAGATTACTTGGTTTTGCTAACTCAACCTTCACAGGCCAAATATGCCTTTAGATACCCCTGATAGACACCGATAGAATTGATCGATTGATCATACGGAAGAGATTCGTTTGAACATGTTATCTTAAACCCAATGGTTGCATTTAGATCTTTTTGATAACTCTAAATATCCATAGTGAATACACAACAATTGCGCCAGATTGATTCCATTGCCATCCCGTGTTATCAGAATATGCACCGTCAGCGAGGAGTTACAACGTTACAGTACCCTAGGTGCAAAACTCCAAAAGCACCAATCCATTCATCCCGTATTAATGTTAAACCAATGGACCATAACAACGCGAATTAACTCCGTGGCAATCATCCGTATACTCCTAGCGTGATATGCTATCATGACTCCGATTCCGGAGCTGGTGATTCTGAGGCTGATTCTGCAGCGACTCGTAGCTCGTAGTTGAGTTCAAAGCACTCCGCGAGCAGCTCAGCCACACTACCCTGGCCTTCAGGGATGTCTTCGCCAACCATGAACTTGCCGTCGACTCTCATGTTGTCGATCGAATGTAGCTTCATGCTGTATGGGTACAACTCCCTTACTGAAGTAACGCCTCCGCTGTTTTTGACCTCCACAAGGCACCGTTTTAGGGTCTGGAGCTGATTGTAGATTGGCAAAAGCGCCTCGGAAACTGGCTCAGAAGATACCATAAGATGATAGATGTAGCCATAGCTTCTTCGGATCAGGTAAAGAAGTGTCTAGACATCGTTAACAAAGACTGCAAAGCATGATTATAGCAAATTGAGAACGTACCCGTTGGACATATAACTCAGCTGGTTGTCCCTGTTCATCTAACCAGTTTCCATCTACTCGGCTTTCATCGATCCTGTCCAGCTGTCGCTGGTAGTCGAAGAGATCTGTCTCTCTCAACGACCACGCTTGGGTCAATGATAGCTTATCAAGTTCATTCCTGATGCCAACAAGGACGTTATAGACTGGCTTCCACTTCTCTGGGAACTCTCCATTCCTTGATGTGGTGTCAGTAAGCAGGCCACACCAAGCAGGTTTCTATCACATACCTCTCGAGGAGAATTTGCGTGTACGCCAAACATCTGTCTAACAGTTCTGAGATTTTCTCGCTTCCATTTAGGATATTCCCATCTGCATCAACAAACTGCCCATCTTTCCGTTTCTCGCTGATCTCTTTAAGCTCTGCCTCGCGTTTGTGTATTTCTGACGGTAGGAACTGGAGGCTATGGTTAGCAAAGATAGGATAGCATGGAGCCCACGTGCAGACAGATGGTACCTTGGACTTAGTATTGATCACGGCCATCTGTCTTAATATCGAGACAAGCTTGTCCGCTATAGGCCTTAATGGCTCAGCAATATCGTTGATTTTCTTCTGCAAGGCAGATAGCGAGACTCGACATCGCTCGATCCGTTGCGCAATCAAGGTTTCGAGGAAAGGCGCAGGTGTGGTGGCAACAGAGTTATGGACTATTCCCGACAAGTGCTCGAGCGTATGGGACATGCTCTCTAAGTCCTGTGCCGAGAACAAGTTGGATTCGCCCAAGTGATCGAGGAGTCGTTTAATGGTCGAAGTCAGCGCGTAAGCTGCCGGAGCCTCATTGTTTCGGCCGATGGTCATGAAAAATAACGACAGCAGTTGGAAGCAGCTATCAACTACCCTGTCCACTGAGTGAACGTATTAGTTACATGATTGATTTAATTTGCAAATACAGAATATGTGACGATGGGTGACTTCGGGGGGTTTTGTGCTGTAATACCTTGATTCTCTTCCATTGGTTTTCCTTTTCGGATCTCGTTTAGAATCTTGACTTGCTCGATAGTTTGGTCATATAAGACCATGACATCTTGAGTTCGAACATAGGTTGTCCGGTCCAGTTTGCGCAACTGTAATTGGTCGCGAATAGCAACCAGCTGTTCGAGTACCTCTTTCTCTCCCGGATCCTTTGGACCGGGTATCTTCGGAGTCTCCATTTGAACAATCTGGAAAGCTGTCTTGCTCTAATTGTGAGCTCGAGACAAATTTCTGCTGAACGAAGAAAGGATAAAGGACGGGAAAAATAGAGAATATGTGCTCCCCCCTCTCTTGATTCACTCTTTGTCCACTGGTATTTTGTCTTGGCTGATATCTTGCTGATCACTTGTGGATAATTGATGCCCTGCTGGCCAACTCAAACTCTTTTTTTTTAAGAAGAAAGTAGTAAGGTAGTAAAATAAAATAATAAAACCAAACAAAATAGGTAAGAAGTAGATAGACAAGTTAGAAAGTTTAACACATGCGGAATCCCGGAAACTGCATGCGGTAGCTGCGGACCAATGACGTTTCGTAGCTGCTCGAATAGAATAGTAGAATCTATTTCGTACCAACGCACGATTTTCCAAGATGGTTAGCACGATCTATCTATCATGTGAAGCACATGCCCAAAGAGTCGCGACTCTAAAGAATCTCTGATTGGTATGTCCAACGCAAAGTCCAACGCGGTCCTACGTAGCAAAAGAAGCTTGATTACTACAGTACGAGATCGGCGGGGTTGGTTGACAGGAAAGAGGTAATTGAGACAGGTGGACGTAGACAGGAGGGGCTGAAGGCGTACTAGAGTAAAGATGAGCTTGGTTAGGTGGGGTCGTGTGCTCATCACAAGCTGGAAGAAGCAACCTACCGATAGGTAACAGTGTGCTTAAACTTGCGGGGCAAAAGAATTAGAATTTAATTGGCTCCGGTAAATAGCCAATCAGATCCATTCAGCACGGTAAACGGAAGCTCGATTTTCCTTCCGGTGCTAACGATTGCTAACCCTATGTTCCTCCCACCAAAAATTTCGCATTGCCAATTGAAAGCGACTTTAGTAATTTGGTAATTATTCACGAGCGCAATCTTCCAACCTCAACCAAGTTCGACGTGTCTTTCCGATCGCTCAACACAACACCACAGCACACCGTCAACAAGACAAATCCATCACAATGTCTACCGCTGAACTTGCCTCGTCGTACGCGGCGCTCATCCTCGCCGATGACGGTGTCGAGATCACTGTGAGCCACCATTTTTACCCCTCCAATAAATACCATCGCGCATGCTCTAAATTGGAAGAGAGACTACATACTGGAATACTGTAATTGCGCAAGGAATGCTAATAATTGTGATGCACACAGGCCGACAAGCTCCAGACCCTTATTAAGGCTGCCAAGATCGTCGACGTCGAGCCCATCTGGACATCACTTTTCGCCAAGGTACGACGATGATTCGAATAACAGAAACATGCGATTCCCGGTTGCTGATGCGATATCTATCTAGGCTCTCGAGGGCAAGGACGTGAAGGACCTGCTATCGAACGTCGGATCCGGTGGTGGTGCTGCCGCTGCTGGCCCCTCTGCCGGTGGCGCTGCTGCTGGCGGTGCCGCCGAGGAGGCCAAGGAGGAGGAGAAAGAAGAGGGTATGTTGCGCCATTCCCCACGCCGGCAAATTCGCCCACAGCAGGATGATACTAACCCCCGATCTAGAGAAGGAAGAGTCCGACGAGGACATGGGTTTCGGTCTTTTCGACTAAACATGTTTCGCGACTACGAATACTCACCTTCCCTTTGTACTTTCACTGCATGGTTCTGGGGTTCCATACACCATTGGTGTGGCGTGAAGGAGGCAACATTAGGATGCCATGGGCGCAGATCACTCTGTCATAGGTTGATATGACATAGCACTTTACAGACGAAGTTGCTAATGACCACCAAAATTCACGAAGTCCATAACGCTTTTACCAGTCTCTATTATTTTGCAATTGTGAAATTTCTCCATTGATGACCCAGGCCTTATAGTGTCACTACTATAGGAATATGGCCAGGTACTACCTATCTATGGGATTATGGGATTATGGGATTATGCTCACTCCTTATCTGCATAAATCAATCGTTTCATGAATACCCTTTTTTACCATCTCCTAGATCGGGCCTAAACGCCATATCATAATATTCATGAGAACCACGTATCCTATGTCCGTGGCTTACTGCACGATCAATGCAGCACTGGGAACCAATCCGGCCTCCTTCAAGGTTTTGCCAAGATCGAGGTTTCCCTCGAAAACCTTACGGGGGAAATTCTGGATGAACTTAGTGATGGTAAGTCCGTTCTCAGACTCCAGCGACTGTGCAACCTCGAAAAGGGTAGTGTCTGCTGGGAATGTCTTCATAACATTACCGTTGGAAGTCTGTAGTCTCAGACGGGCCTCGTTGTGAGTGGCGGCAGGACGGCTAGCGGATGGAGCAGGTGCCGCAGGAGCCGCAGGAGCAGCCTCGACGGGAACGGCTCGGCCTTCTCTGGCTGCTTTGGCAGTCTCTGCTTTACGGCGACGCTCCTCCTTGTCGGCCTCAATCTTGGCCTTAATGCGCTTCTTAGCTTCGATGTCATCGAGCTTCTCCTGCTTCTTCTTAGCAGCCTCCTTGATCTGCTCCTTTCGCTGGAGCTCCTCCTTCAGCTCGTGAGATTCTTTAGTTGCCTTTTGGCGGATTTGCTAGATTGTGTTAGATAATCCTGTTGATTTGGCTATCGTTTTTATTAAGACATACCTCATTGCGCTTTTGCTCTGCCTTATCTTCATCAGCCTTACCAGCTCTCTTGGCCTTGACACGCTCTCTAAGCTCTTCAAGTCTCTTCTTCTTCTCCTCTTCACTAAGAGGGGCAATCTCTTCGGTAGACTCGGCAAAATCAATGTGACCCCTTGATAACTGAATTAGTAGCCTGAGAGTGGAAATTTAGTATAAGGGAGGAAATACTTACGATTTATTGGCGTGAAACTCGGCTTCTGTTGGGGTACGGAACTTCTTGCCGCATTCGTTACAGACAAGTGACATGGCGACCGTGCCATCGTCTACCTTTGCAATGTTGGCACCAGATTGCTCCTCCTCTATAAGCTCATCCAAAGGAGTGTCCTGGGTTTTCTCTAGCCAGTCCATGGCATCCGGTACTTTTAGAACAGGTCATCGTTAATTAACTGCAACCACTAGTAAATGATCGGAAGAGAAGACTTACACCCATCAGATCTTTTCACTGCCAGCTCGGCACGTGATTTGTCAAATCCCATTTCTAGGAGTTGGTCGAGGACGGATGACATCTTGGGCGATGTTGTCGATGATTTACTGAGAAACTGGATTTTGGTGAAGGATGTGTTGCGAAATGGTTGGTGGAAAAGAATGGAGTTATATGGTTTTGGACAGGTTAACTTGTATGGAATTTTCTTGATATTCAATATCCGTGTATTCACTCCTAGTGCTAAGAGTGAATGGTAGTAAGGAATAAGAAATAAGTCACGGTATGGATGGAAGTGACTTTCGTTTGATTTAGTGGCACGTCATTCTGGATGGTTGCCTCAAACGATGCAGCATGGAAGTGAACTATGTGCAGCTCCGAATGAGGTACCTGTACTTACCTAACAACTGCACGTTTCCTGTCATGGCCCCACTATTACGGAAGTTGGCTCATACATTCGCTTATGATTCGCGGATAGATACCCGTGAGCACAGGTACTATGTACATTGTACCGTCTACTGTAATTCGATTGATGTTCCAACGTGCGCTAAACCCCATTTATTATTATATTTCCCCTATGAAAGGATAGTACGTATCCACCAGCAGAAACCAGGGCTCCCAAAGCACTGGACAGAGCAATTACAGGTGAACCCGATGTCGTAACACGACGACAACACCATTGCCGCCCTGGACTTGGACTTTTTATCCCATCTCAGTCAAACTCTATCATCACTTTTCTTCTCGTCGCCATATTCCAACAACCAACTTTTCCTGATCCTACCGAGACTTACGCTATAAGTAATTCTTCTAGGAATACTAGAAGCTACTTTTGATCCTTATTCGTAATAATATTTTCCTGCCAGGTACTCTTTTAATTACAGAAGAGTCGAACTCGCGACCGCATTCCGAAACATTAACCTCGGCGCTCTTATTCCTGCTTCTGAAGCAGTACAATATCGTATCAACCTAATACAATACTATTCCTACCTCTGCGTCTATCGCATTGATACACCGACATCATGTCCGTCGAAATCGATCCTCAGGAGCTTGGCTTCCGCCGTACGTCTTGAATAAATACAATTATGTCATCAATATTTCAAATGCTTACGGGTTTTTTTTTCATAACAGGACCCTTCACGGCGGAGGTCTCGGAGGTGCTACGGATTCGAAACCCCAACACCCATCCGGTAGCTTTCAAGGTATGGCTTATCGCTTGCTATGGTCCGCGCACTCCGCATTGTTGTATCCCGGCTAACAAAGTCGCAGGTGAAAACTACCGCACCGAAGCAGTATGCCTCCCGTTACAACCGAATTTGTCCGATATATTCCAGAGATGGAAACTAATAGGTGTTTTACCTTAGGTACTGCGTCAGACCTAACTCAGGTCGCGTCGAGCCAGGCAAGGAGGTAGAGGTTGCTGGTACGCATACATGACTATCTGGAACTCGGAAGTGTTTCCCTTACTAATGAACCGTAGTCATCCTCCAGGCTATGAAGCAAGAACCCCCTCCGGACACGAAGTGCCGAGACAAATTCCTAGTCCAGTCGGTTGCCATCACGGGCGACAAAGAGTTTGCCAACCTAGCATCCATCGTGAGTAGCATACTATTACGACATTCATCCACTGAACATCCAGCTAACAGATACGATAGTGGGACGCTATTGAGAAGTCGGCGATAGTAGAGAGGAAGATCCGTGTCGTTTTCCTACCTCCTTACGGCGCCTCAGGACCTTCCCAGCTCGAGACCCCTAGCAAGCCCACCGGAACCAATGGCGTACGTTTCTTGATACTATCCAGCAAGTCTTCTATCGTATTGACACTCTTTTCAGGTCCAGGCAACTCCCGAGATAGCCCCTCCCGCCTACTCCTCCCCTGGTGAATATGCTGGTAGTGTGGCAGAACCGAAATCGTCGGCAGAGGAGAAGGAATTCAAGCGCGAAGATACCCCGTCGGTGGCCGGTGCAGCAGCAGTTTCCGTAACCCAGAATTCCGATCTTAGCACCGAAGAGCTGAAGCAGCAACTTGTGCAGGCAGAGAAGTTGATCGCGGAACTGAAACAGGATGAGGGTCTACGACAAAGGAAGACGGCGAATGCGGACAGCAAGCCGAGTGCCAAGCCCGCTGAGGTAGCCCAACAGGTGCGATCCGGTACCGAGGGCGTGCCTGTCAAGCTTGCGGCGATTCTCTGCTTCCTGAGCTTCATGCTCGCTTACCTCTTCTTTTAGGTTGCGATGAGAATCTTCCTGCAGGTTTTGTTGGCATTGCAAACACTGGGGGATACTTCTCAATACTATGAGGTTACAAGACGAGTCTTCTAGGTCTCCTAGTAGATGAAGAAGAAACAGGTCGGAGGAAGGATGATGGCGGATGCCAGAGGAAGAAGAAAGTAATAAGAGGTGGATGAGAAGAAGTCTACTATAGACTATAAGTCTTTATTCACACTGGCTGGGAACTTAGGCGAAGGAACGAAGCTAGGTAACCTTCGCGGCGGACATCACTTTGTACTTTAGCATGTATTCCCCTTTGTCGTCTTTTTTTTTATACCGTTGATGCATAAGCATTCTGATATATATTCGTGCGACATTCTTGATTGCCGTACCTCATACCTTAATCGGTCTAAGATTCTCAATTGGGAACAAGTTGTAATTATCCCACACGCCAAAGCATGAGAAACAACCTCAGGTAGTATATACTAAGGATTCGCTAGTACTCGAATTCCACGTTGACCGTTTGCCACGTTGGCACCATACCACGTTCCAAACTATGCCCTAGCCATGAGAGTATCGATACATCATATATCAACTTACTAATCTGTGGAAAATCGTGGACTCTAGAAATAGAATGTCTGAGCGAAGTATCATTCCACCAGGCTAGCTCTATTTTAAACCTCCCCCTCATGAAACGCCGAACCGTGACCCGAACCCGTATTTCCCTAGGCACCAAAATATACAGGTCTGTCTAGTTTGTCCTCTAAATTAAGATACATCGACCAGATGTCATAACCATCTACCTTATGCACCCGTATAGCCAGACTTTCTGTGTTGTGTTGTGTTGTGTAGTGTAGCTCCTCTCTCAACTCCTAAGCCTCGATCTCCGTCTCCTTCCAAGCGGTCTTCTGACCGACCATTCGGCCGCCTTCCTGGCGCTTGACGCGGCATCGGATGCCCACGCTCTCGTCGAAGATGAAGCGCCAGATGACGTAGGTCCAGCTCTGGTGGTAGGGGAGGTCGTCGTAGAACTCGTGCGCCATCTGGTTCAGCTTGGGCAGGCGGGTCCAGGGGACGGCGGGGAAGTCGTGGTGCTCGTTGTGGAGGCCGACGTTGTACGTCAGGAAGTTGAGCGGGCCGTAGTACGAGTAGGTCTCGGGGACGGGCACGCGGTTGTCGGGGTCGGCCTGGGTGGGCGTCACGGTCTCGTACACGTAGTGCTCGGCGATGAAGTGGCCGGCCAGCGGGTGCAGGCTCCCGGCGAGAAAGGAGGACAGCAAAAAGTACAGCATCGCCTGCGCGCCCATCGTCTTCAGGACCACGGCGTCGAAGCCCAGCTGCACGGCCACGTTGACGGCCGAGACCCAGGTGAAGGGCACCGTGTACACGCACATGGGCCGCACGGCGTAGAAGAAGATCTGGAAGGTGCAGAAGAAGGCCTTGCCGAGGATCGAGTCGAGGAAGATGGCCTCCAGCTTCGTCGGCAGGTCCGTGTCCAGACCGTCGACGCCCAGCGACTTGTGGTGCGTCAGGTGGTACGGTCGGAACGAGGCGCTGTAGGGGACGCCGATGGGCAAATTGGCAATGATGGCGAAGAGTCGGTTCGCGGTCGGGGAGCGGAACGCTAGGTTGTGGCTGATCTCGTGGATGGCGAGGAACAGGTTCTGGTTGGCGGTGGCGCCGACGACGTAGGCGAGGAGCCAGAACGGAGCCGAGAAGAAGGACGTGTTTCGCAGGACGTAGGCGCAGAGGATCTGGAGCGAGACGACGCCGAGGACGACGTATTTGGTGAGAGGCTCGGGCCCGCAGAGCTTGGTCACCTCGGGGTGCGCCTTGATGATTGCCAGACGTCTCGTTCGATGCGGCTCTTCGGTGTAGGTCCAGAAGAAGTCACGATACTTGACCTCGAGCGGATCTCGTTTCAGGTCTGAGGGTGATGCATCGTTGCCTTGCTCCCCCCCGCCTTTGCCGTTCAGACGGATCGTCTTCTGCAGCTTCGGCGCCTCGGGGACGCTGGTCGTGGTTGAAGATGCTGAAGGTGCCATTTTCTTTCTCTTTTTCCTTCCTATTATTTCACTTTTCCCTTTCTATTTCCACATCCAAGTAAGAAAAGAGTGAATGGAACGAAGGAAAGAAAGAAGAAGATAAAAAAAATAAATCAGGGGCAAAAGCTTGAGCTCAGGGTGGCATGGAGAATCCGTAGGAAAATGGAACGGAAAGGAGAGAATTGTGAGTTGCTGCTAGTCTCCATTTTTGCGGTGAAGATGTGTTTCCCTGTCGGCCATCTTCCCTGCCGCAACAGTTAGCTTGGCGTAGTTTTGGCAGTGCCTAAACCCAACTGAGCTTAATGGACTGTTTTTCCAGGGTCCTCCATTGGCGAATCACCTACCGGTGTCGGGTGCCACAGGGGTAGGATCGAACGTGCTCACCCCACCTCGCCCACTTCGCCCCCAGATGCTCCCCTGAACTTTATCACTAATCGGCTTGGTGTTACTCAATGATTAGATCGATATTGACCGAGAAAGAGCTGTCTTACTTACCTTGTGTTGAACATTGATGCTAGCAATACTAGGCAAGAGCTCGATTTATGGATATTGTGGTAAGTGGCGATGTCGTATGTTATCAATTATCAACCCACATGTCATATTTTACCTAAGTGGGAAGCCTTACCAGAGGAACTGGCAGAAAAGAACGATCGATATTAAGCTGGACATACATAAAAAATTTCTTCGTTTTTTTGCCACGATGGAATATCAAAATAATATGAGCTAACATCTAGAAAACCACCGTCAAGAGTGAGGTGGAGTAGATGTTTCACTCATTATATGATTAATTATTGAGACCGTCAGTTTTAACACAGCTTCAACTAGATCGTCCTACTGCAAAAGAACCGAGGGAGGACTCTACTCTGCATATATTATTATTACATATATGCAAGAAGGGATCTTTCAGTCCTTGGTGTCGTTGCGTCATCGGTAGTTCCGTCCAGCTGGGACTCGAATGGTTCAGGTTGATCGGATAATATATCGCGTATCTATACTAAGAGAGTGGTATTGGCTAGGAACCAACCACCTTTCGATTTTGTTCGTAACACAAGACTTGTCGGGCAATTATTTCCAACCTATGGCGTTGGCGGAATTGGTTTCCTGGTAACTTCTCTGATAATGGTGCGCATATTTTTTGAAAAATCGCCAAAGCTTATTATTGGTGGTGAAATAGGAGGCGATTGTCATTCTTTGGTCTCTTTGGGAAATCACTGGTGCCGACCAGGCTGTTAGCTACGTAGAGTGACAATTGTGGTTATTGCGGTCGTGGCTTCGTAGGTGAGTGGCTTCCGGTATGACTTTATAGCCTGCCTAAGGCGAGACGTAGCCGATATTAACACAATTACACAGCTTTGAACGTGAAGACGGCTAGATAACTATCTATCCTATCAAGGGATACCCCAAATAGAAAGGCTATGAAAAGGTGCCACTCGGATATGATACTCCCGTTTATTTAGCATACACTCCGGGGGGTCCGGTTGTATCCGAGGAGGATTCGGAGTTCAGGGGGTGATCTGCCGGGTATCTACGCCTGACGTAATACCGAGCACGTCGGATCTAGATGAAAAAAAGAGAAGAAAGCAGTAGTGATCCTGGCCAGTGGCTTGCTGTGTCTAGGACTTACGGCCCGGAGTTAGCGAGCAGTATCCTACAGCAAGTCGTGATGGCGTTGGGGGAGTCGTAACGAATGGTCGGTTATCTTCTCTCACGCACGCTCGTCAGGTGGCTCTGATTCAATGCGATGGACGCTTACGCAAAGTTGAGTAGATCGACCGTCCTAATGGTCCTATCAGAAGCTGAGTGAGTGTGTGGATGGGGTCCAAAATGCGAGTCACGCTATTCTGGTAGCACTGCCAGGTCTGGCTCCGCTCACTGAAACCGGGCGAAATATGTAGGTAAGTATATGCAGAGCGTTTGCAGGGAATAGATACCAATAGGGTTCTATCACATCCCACTCTCCGTCGTATAAAGAAAAACTGACTATATTATCTGTGTGATTGCGTAACTCGAGACACAGGACGCCTACATAGGTAGTGTTCATTTAATGATTACCAAGACACTCACGAGAAGGGCTAGATGTTATAACCATACCGGCTTCAAGCAACCGCCTCTAAGGCTTGGGCCTATACAAGAAGGCCGCGTAGAACGACCTCGGAGCAAACTTTTATCCCCCCAACTGATAGCCTTTTGTTTCTGCATATTTTAGCAGTGTGGCAATGGCCGGACTGCGCATCGATGCAACGCATAGCAGCACTATTGATATGTGACCAATCTTACTTGCATCTTGGTATGTCCGTTCAATAAGCAAACGTGAAAGTCTTTCCTACAACTGCAAGGTCCTGGTGCATAGCTCTCTCGGTCCACGCCCAAGGCGTAGATTCCTCAGAAGATAGTGGTACTACCGTATGCACGGGAGGAGGTGCTGTGATGTACGAAGGTAGAGAGTGTGGGGGAAAACTGTCAAGGGTCTTTTCTTTTCCCTTGCCTTCGGTCATAGCAGGTAGCACAATTCCACCCAATTCTGACCCTGCACTGTGAAGACCCCTGTCTGTCTCCTCGGTGAATAAGTCCGATATATGACGTTTTCCTAGTACGTGTCCCTCGCGTGACATGCCAGCTAACCTAGCTGCCGGATCAAAACTAAGGTAGACCAGAAATTTGAGACCGTTGGGTTCTTCTTCGATGGCATATATAAACGAACGTTCGTCGCTGGTGGCAGTGATGCCACCCGTGTAGTCTGATGGGTTCATTATTCCGTAAATTTTATTTAAAACTGGATCCTGGTTGAATGGTTTCTGTTCGGGAGGAAATAAATAAAACTCGTTCGGTCGGTACGCCTGTTTGATGCACTCGTCGAAATCCGGCTCCCGGGGAGGGATTTGTTCCGGGTCCTTTAAGGGCTGAGGAGGCCGCTCTCTCCTAGAGCCAGCCCTTAGTCGCAAACGACGAATCCCTGAATTGTCGCCGGGGGCATCGTCGACCAAATCAAAGTAGGTACTACAACATCGTAGATAAGAGCGCAAATAGGTTTGACTTCTTGTGAAGGCGGGCATCACAGAACTGTCGTCCCCTGGATGTACATTCTCGGGGCTTCGGACCCTCAAAGTCTGCTCAACCGCCCTGTTCGTTTCTCTTATGTTTCTCGATTCCCCCCCAGCCCGGCCTACGACCACTTCAACTTCAACATCATCAAAATCTACCTTTGTCATATAATAACTTCGTCGATTGCCGCTTTTCCCGGTGAGCCACTCCTTTCGCGACTCGATTATATAGAGTATTCCGGTGGCCTCATCTTTCTCTAGTTTGAGAAATCCCCACCTGTCGTCAATGGGTCCTTCAGCGTGTTGCCTTCTCCAGCTTTTCTTGTTAGGCATCGTCTGCGTCATTCTGAAATCAGGTGTGCCTAATGGGAAACGGAAGCAGTGGTAATAAGAGATCCAGTCAGTTTCCCTCATCTCGAAGTCAGTCTGGTTCGAAAGACCGTAGAAGTGATCGTCTATGATTTCAAAGCAAACTGTAGAGCCAATATCGTATCCCATCACACTCGCCAGATGCATCTTTTGGGATAACCAGGAGCGATCTTTAATATTGAAGCCTGTGAGAACCCAAGTCCTGAAGCCGTCTGCGCCTTCTTCCGAGTGGGTTCCAAAGTACAAATAATCTTGGTTGTTTCGCACGAATATCTTGGCTGCGGAATCTAATCGAAGTTTGGTTACGATTTGCTGTGTCCCGGCCTCCAAGATCAGGAGCCAATTTTCCGTATTCGGCAGAGCGAATGAAAACAAACAGGATGTAATGCCATGTGCATGGTACAAGACACGGAACTTATATTTACGGCTCTTCGCCGATCTTGGCACGGCCTCTTGGATGAGTGTCGGAATGTCAACGACGAGCTCGTAGCTAGCTGACCCATGCAGGTCAAGTATCCGTAGCCGCCGTTGAGGTCTTGATTCGACTATATAGCAAAGCATCCCGTTGATATACTCAAATGAGTCTGCAAGACCAACTATACCTACGACATATGGGGACGCCTGGGATATGGCCTGATGTCTTTTGGCAATTCGTCGTACGGCTCGCGAGAATTGACCACTCAGCTGAGCCTCTTGAGCCTCAAGCGTATTAGAAGCTTTGGCCTTTAATAAGTTGTTAGTATTCTAATTAATTCGTAGTCCCGCTAGCTGCATTCTACCTAGCTGTGTGGACTTGAAGATGATAACTCACAGCAATAATAGCTTTACAGAACCTCTCCTCTCTCACTAAGTATTGAAAGTGACGACTGCATTGAGATAGATAGAAAACGCCATCAATGTCTAGGTACTTGACGATATATGCCATTATCTCATAAGGTAACCGCTGTAGATGTGATACCCTTGGTGGTGTCATTACCATCCTCCCCGATGCACACATAGAACCAGGATGAGCTAATACATTAATGTTGTTAGGACAATGGGAAGCTAAACCTGGCACAGGTGGAATTGGTAGCCACTGATCGCGTATAGAATGCTATGAATTAAAATAAGTAGAATAGGAGGATTGGTACCCGGGCAGTTTTAGGTAGCACCTATGAAAGGGTATATACTAGTATTCGACGGCTTAGTAGCAACATATATACACGTAGAGCCTCATCGTGCTCTAGAGAGGCAAGGGGAAGCTTTGCGCAGCCCTCTACATAGTATATAGACACACCAGTACATCCATTGTAGATCAAAGGTACTGTTTACCTAGCCTTGGTCAAACCCCATTGCTGCTAGAACAGAAAGAAAAGACCAGGTGTCAATTAAATCGTAGCTGAAAAAAAGGTTAGATAGGTATGTAGTATCCCAGAAGAAGATACTTCTGTCATGAGGCTCAAAGTGGAATTTTTGCTTGTTGGTCGAATTGGTCTGGTTAGATACCTACCTAAGTACCTACCGAGGTACCTGTAGAGGCTAGGTATTACCTTGTAAAACGAATTACTCCGCCACGGGTGCAGCATATGTTAAGTACTACATAGTACATAATGTACCTAAAGACATCCAATAGATCATGCCTGTCTACATATGGTGTAACTTGACACTGGTACCCCGGCTATGTAGAGCCGCATCAACATGTAGTACAGTACGGTAGAATGTTGAATGTATTTGCAGTACCCCCCAAATCTGCATGTTTCCCCCAACCCTTCACATTCTTTTCTTTGAGGCTCTTCAGCGCCAACTTTTCCTACTCCAGGCGCATGTGCATTAGCCCCTAATTCAAAACTGCAACCGACCGAATACTATTGATTAATTAAGGACATCATGTTGTTGCCGAGGGCGTGATGCGTGCGTTAATATTTAAATCATGTTCAGCCCCCAAACTTCAATTGCATACAGCCTGCTTCTCTAGTACCATTGTAACCTCTTCTGCCAGCCTTTTTAGCGGAATTCTCAGATGGAGAGAGCATCATCCTCTTTTGCCTATATTGCATTGCCAATTCTTAGGGCCATACTATTCTAGATCGACATTACATCAAATCTGAAATAAATAAAAGCTTCTCGATTCCCACGGCGTAAGAAATTAGCACGCACATGTGGCACCGCACGCGAGGAGCTTCTACGAGTATGTGTCCTGATCTGCATTGGGGCTAAAAATGGCCCGGTAATGGCCGATGCCTAGGCACCTAGTGAGCAGGTAGCCATGCAGGAATAAGCAGTAGGCGATTTGAATATTTCATGGGACAATACTAGTAACAAATACAGACAAATTGGTTAGTCAAAACCACATGGCGTTGTCCACTGCAGCTGATTATCTACCTAATACACAGAAGTTTCACTCAGGCAGATTTCCATATTATCTACCCACCTACCTAGGTACCCAAGCAGCTTCTTTGCCAATATCCCAGAGTAGCAGCCGACTGTGGTGTTTGGGCAAGGTTACGTTTTCCCAATTGAAACCCAATAAGTAAGTGCAGCCCGCACCCGAGCCTTGCCATTCCGACTAGACCTGAAGTCAACTACATTGCACACAATGCTACTTGGTGACCGGATGTCCCAGGAACACGAGAAACTCTCACTCCAGAGCAAATATCTATGGACAGACCATCTGATGTAGGGTATATAACAGTTCCTTTACATTTCACTCATCGTCGAGAACAGACTTGAGCGGCCTGGAATGATTCTCGGATATGTACTAAAGTCGAAAGGTTACATGATGAAACGCTCTCGCCTACCTGGAAGCCATTATGAGGAATCGTAGCCGACTTACCGACCTAGAGTGTCACATATTCATTTTCGAGGTCACATTCTAGAAGTTCTAGATAGTTGAACTCCAACGTTTTGTGGCAAGGGAGAGTCTGACACGAATGTACGTTACAAGCTATTCTCCTTTCTTGATGGACGAATTGACGGACTCAAGATGCAGACCACATCAGCCTTTCAAGCCCGAATACTTTCGGGCCTCATTCTCTCCACCCTGCTACCTCCTATAACGGAAAAAAGCTCGTCAAGGTGGCTGCATATGGCTGAACAAGGCATGCCTGATCATCATCTGGGCCGACCGGACCTGTCTGGATCAGGTGGGCATCGCTGTGTGCCGTCAGCTACATATGCAAGACATCGATCCGCTGCTCATTCTGCCCAAATGGCATATGATCCAGATGGATTTTCGTGCGGAAAGCAAGGGGCGCCTTAACTGCGACCGTAAATTGTACTACTTACGATTTCCCCCGTGTAGAACATCCTCTTTACAGCCTCCTGCATCGACTAATATGATTTTCTAGATTAAGACGGCGACACAAGGCGAGAACAACATGGAAAGTCATTCTAACTGAGCATGATTGGATGACTGGTCGCCACTGAGATGGTATGAAAATTTCATCTTATCAGTTGGCTGCCATGGTTTTCAGCCGCAGAGGCAATAACACACAAAACTCATCTTGTGGTTGCTAGTTTGCTATGAAGCCAGCTATTAGAGGATGTAGGAACCGCCGAATTCGCTCAAGTTGACCCTTCTCATATTCGGACCCCTTTATTCCCGCATGAAAAATGCAATTCTTCTAGTCGAACATATCTCGTCCGGTACAACCCACCACATTTACACGTCAGCATCTCGGGCTGGTCAGCACGTAAAGGGTGGGAATACAGCCAAGATGATGCCGAATACCTTATTCGATATGGTGTCGGATGGTGTCGGATCCTCGGACAGGATCAACTTATGATAATGAACTTTTTGGGGGCGTCTGGCCTCAGAATCCAGTAGGGGCACTGTAAGTCTATGTAATAATCATTTTCCGAGGGGCTTGTGTAATGAGAGGATTCGAGGTAAACTTGGTTAGAAACATATCTGTCTACCGTCTTACTATATACGCTTTTAAGCCTTTGGTGTTCACATATGACGTTATCGTATAAAGTTTCACGGAGGGTATGACGATTGGGGGGAGCAAGTAAGGGAAATGAAACCATAAGTCTTCCTAGGTAGGTAGGTAGGTAGGTAGGTAGGTAGGTAGGTAGGTAGTGTGTTTCACTGAGCTTTTTAATCGCTTCAATATTCTTCATTTGTATCAACTTCTTTTCAATCGATAAGAATTAACTTAAAAATATTTGACGACTTCTAATTATCAATTTTGAGAATATTGAACTGCCATTGCCCCGTTCGGATTTATTTGAGATGAGACAGGGTTTCGACGTATTATCGTACGATGTTCGACTCGCACTGGCGGGCAACTGGCAACTTTATCCGACCTAACCTTTTATTTTTCCATGGAACCTCAATAGGCACAGTTTCACGACAACATCGTACGTGAACAACTCGGTCCATATATTCGGTGGCGTTTTATTGAACACCTTGTCTTACCAATTACATTGAGTGATTGATTCCAGAGCGAACATGGCCCCGCGAGGAAGTATCACGCCACGGGTAGGCTGCTATTTACTCTTCCCTATGCCACCATGAAGGTCGCTAATCCGATTCTCGTCCCAAGACAATAATGGCTCCTGCGGCTGCGTTTACGATGGCATGCGTCTTATTTGTGTAGGTATCTGGGCAACCCAAATGGCTTGATGTGTGTAAGTACTGACTGAATTGCTACTAGCTATACGCGCACGTCGATGAGGGAGGCCAAACGCAATGCTGTATGTATTGAACCCCTTTTCAGCTGAACTCATGGAGCAACTAGCTCACTTGGGTAGCAAATTGAACGAGAGCAGAGGAGAAACCACCCGAGTCACTATAATAACAATAAGGAATGAGAGCGACGATTTTTTGAAACAAACAGAGTTCACCGCTTCGTCCAGCTTTGTCCAGCTCCGCCACTTCACAAGATTTTCTTGCCGCCGCAAGAGTCACGAGCATGAAAGAGATTGAACGATGCAAACTCAATTGGTGCGATACGTCTCGCTCAATGCCGTCGAAACTTTGGGATCACACGGGCTGGGTGCTCATGCTTTCGAGGCCCAACTTATCAAGAGGGGATCATCGGAGGCAGCACCTAAGTGATGTCATTGTCATTTGACACCCAAGAATTTCAGGATCGAGGATTTCAGGTTCCCAGCTGAAAGGTCGACTCATGATCCTACTCGACGTCCAAAACTTGGTCCGCCGAGGAGATCTCCTACATCGGCCCGTTAGAAGGAAGCATTACATAATGAAAATGATAATAAAAATATAAAGGATCATATTAACATGTGTTATTTTGAATTGGCCTATAGAAATTTGACTGACTGAGTTGTAGGGCTGATGATGGTTCGGCCTAGCAGCTCTAAACCCCTGACGAGGACACCTAAAAATACCATTAAGCTTCTGTAATGCACAGCTGTCCACTACGCTTTTAGGGTATTATGTAATATGAGATACAGTAGGTGTCTTCCCCACCACGTAACGCGCCTATCCAAGTCACTTGGAATCGCAACTTTTCGTAGATTCTAAAAATTGTAACTCTTTATTCGCTGCTTCTCTTAGCCATATTTCATTCATTACATTAAAACACTCTTTCGCGTGTAGAGTAGATAATACCTATACGATGATTAGGTCAATGATATAATTTTCCTTGCCGATATTAACATCGAATACAACCGACCATTGATTATCATGGCTGGTAACAACTTCCTCTCCCTCTTAGGGTGGACATTTCTCCCCAACGTACGCCCTCTATAGTTCCACGCCCCTGGAAACATCTTGCGAACCAAACACTTACAACCTCTCTGCAGCTCGTAACCGGTTGGATCCAGACCATCTACTACGGCCTAACGATCCGCGCCGGCGACCGCAAACCAGCGCCCAACACGCCCCGCTACGCCGAGCACCGTCGACGAATCTACATCCTCGTCGTCTCTGTCTACCTGCTGTATACCATCTACGAAGCGGACTATGAGCTCAGCCGCGCATCCGACTACTACCAAGACCTAGGCGTATCCCTGTCCGCCTCGGAGCGCGACATCAAGAGTCGCTTCCGTCGTCTCGCCGCCCTCCACCACCCCGACAAGCTGATGAGCTCCGCGGGGACCAGCGATGCCGACTACTTCATCCACCTCAAGACCGCCTCCGACACCCTCGTCGACCCAGCGCGACGCTTCGCCTACGAGCGCTTCGGCCCGGACATCGCCTCGTGGAAACACTGCGTCACCGTGCGCGACTTCGTAGCTCGCGGCGTCCAGGTCCTCGTGCCGTACTACGGCTTCGCCGCCGTCGCCATGTACGTGCTGGGACTACTAGGGTACTTAGACTGGGGAAAGTACTGGCGATGGCTTACCTTAATCGTGCTGTGCGTCTTTGAGCTGCACACCATCACGCGCCCCACGTTTCCGCGCTTCCTGGCTAATGCGATCAACCCATTACTAACGACCTTCACGACGCACCCTCCCTATCTGCCATTCCAGGCCATAACCCTCGCGCGCAAGCTCAGCATCACCTTGTACATCGCCTTCTCGCAGATCGGCCCGCTGCTGCTGCAGCCGCCCGAGAGGCGGGGCACGAAGCCCGGCGAGGCGTCGGAGAAGCAGCTCCTGCAGAACCTGGACCAGCTCGAGCAGACGGCCAGGGGTCTGGACATGGACATGGTAAGACTCACGGAGCTGGAGATGGCGCCGTTCGCCGGCGACGCCGAGGTCATCGGCAGCATGCGGTCGAAGCTCAAGGAGTGGCTGGTGCAGAACACCATTCGCGCGGACCCCATGGTGAAGGGCGCCCTGGGCCGCTCGATGCAGAAGCGACGAGTAGATGCGCCTGCGGGTGCCAAGGGGAATAGATAAAACAAAACAAAGCTATTAAAGGCTTGCTTATACAAGCGACTCTGATATATATATATGAATTACTGAGGCCCAATTTAGCCTTTCCGATTTTTTATTTATCCATGGCTACCTACCTAAAACTATCAATCTACGTTGTGATATATTGATATACCAAGTGAAATGCTACCGATATATGCTCAATTTATTTATTTATTTTCTCGATACCGAGTTGTTACTCCCGCAACTTTTGCTTGCTTGCTGAAAATCGCATCTAGATTCCCAAAGACTTAGAGCCTCTGCCTACCTCTAGTCTCGATGGGAATCAACACCATCCCTACAAAAGCAGCCAAGATCAAGATCGCCGACATGTAGATAGGGGTTGTCGTGCCGTCTCCGGGCATATTGGCAGCAAGAATAGGGGCGATGAGTCCCGCGACGCGATTCAGGAAGCTGGCCACGCCCGTCCCCGCGCCTCTCACCGGCGCGGGGAAGACCTCGGGAGTGAAGGCGTACAGCACGCCGTACATGATGTTTTGGCAGAACGCCTCCACGCAGGTGAAGAAGAGCTGCGAGTTGGGCGTCGTGCCGAAGATGACAAAGAAGAACAGGAATATGGCCGAGGTCAGCGTCGAGATGGCGAGCGTGCCCCTCCGTCCGAGAAACGGCGACTTGTGGTCGACGGTATAGGCGGCGAGCAGGCTGCCCGGCACGCCAACCACGGAGATGATGGCGTAGTTGCGGTAGGTTTCTGGCGGAGTGGCGCTATAAACCGCGGCGCCTTGATCGCCGGCCGGCACGTTGGACCCGCCGTGGGAGAGGTATTGGGGGAGAAAGGCGTTGAAAAGCGGATATCCCAACCCTATAGTACTCCAACAGAACCATATAAGAGACGTTGCCATACCGAGTTTTCGGCTTTCGAAAAGTGGCCGTACATGTCCTACCGAAAAAGACGTCAGGTTTTTCTTGATGATGCTCGCAGTAGAGAGTCCTGCTGGGGCATGTTCCGTGTCTTCCGTATCCACAACCGCGTCCAGAATCTCCTCGGTAAGCCAGGTCATCTTATTGTTTCGATAAGCGAGCCCATGGACGACAGCAACGGCCTCGGATTGCCGTCCCTGAGACAGAAGGTATTTCGGCGATTCGAACAGGTGGAATATGCCGAACCGGATGATGAACATGACAAACGTTATTATACCAATCGTCAGGACGAAATGGCGCCATCCTTCCTCGACGGGCCACTTGGTGATGAAATACCAGGCAAATATCGACGAGACAAGCTGTCCCACAGGCCACCACACCGATAGGAGTGTCAGCAAAGAGCTTGAAGAGTCGGGAAGAAACTCCAAGAAGAGCGCCCCGTCTACCGGCAGGTTGCCGCCAACCCCGGTTCCCACGCAAGCAAGTAAAATACAGACATATACCCAGCTGGACGCGTACGCCGTCCAGATCCCGAAAATACTAGTGATCAGCAGAGTGACATTGAAGGCGATACGTCTGCCCATGATGTCGGCCCCCAACCCCCAGAAGAAACTTCCAAAACAAAGTCCCAGATAGAGAGAGCTGGTCGTGTATCTGACCTGCTTTTCCGAAACGCCAAATTCCCCAGATAGAGAAGGAAGAGTCAACGAGACGCCCTACACATACGTATGAGATTAGCGGGATGGAGTAACAGGTTCGAGGATTAGTTGATGCTTACTTGCATCCATAAACTAGAAATCTACTAGTTAGCAAGAGACATGTTGTACATCAAACCCACCTATGTATGTGTATGTGCTCTCAGGAACGAGTGTATGGGTAGGTAGGTACTTACTTATCAGCAAACCACCCGAAACCACACAGCACGAACAACTGCCAGTTATACCGACCCATGCCAATGTCCTGGATGGCTTTATTTATGAGTTTTGATTTCACTGCAGTGATCAATCCATCAGCGCCGTTTCCCCGCTCATGTACTGTAGCCGGCCCGTTTCGGACCACCACCAACGAACTCACATTCATACTCGGTCCACTGGCGGCGTCTCTCACCCTTGCGCACCTCCCTTCGCAAGCCGGCGATGGTATACTCGGCGGCGCTCATCTGGAGCATCCCGGTGCTCTCGCTGTCGTCATCCTTGGGCAGGCCAGAGTCCGGCCCGTCGTCGACGTCATCCGAGCTAGAGCTGGTCCTAGCCTCTTCGAACTCGGTCCTGCCGGCCCTGGCGGAATGGCTGTGCAGGTGCGCCTCCTCGAGCGGAACCAGGACGCCGACGTAGTTGTGCACAGACTCTCGCCGTCCGAAGAAAGAGAAGGGAAGCCTCATGATGGCAAAGGGAAGGGAGGGCGGGAGGGGGTGGCGGAGAGAGATATCGAGTAAGCAAGCAAGCAGACACTACAACCCCATTCGTCCCCAGGCTTTTCGTTCCCTTTTTAAAGACCAATAAGAAACTTTTTGGAGTAAAATGAACGATTTTCTTTAACAGGAAAAAAATCAAGTATCCAAAACTCCCCCGACAAACGGGACCGGAAGAATGGTCTTACAACTTACAGAGCCCACGTGATAGCTCAGGTGTGACAAGCAGCAGGGACGCCGAGTTCTCCTTCTCCAAAGTATCACTACCCTGTCGTGTTTTTTTTTTCTTTTTCGATTTCTTCCCCGAACAACTTCCTGTCTTTTTACTGTCCCTTTTTTTTTCATACGAGGAAAAAGATTATTTTTATAAGAGATTAAGGAAGCTATTTAGATAAAAAAAAAAGATGTCGAAATAAAATAATCAAAAGTTTCCAAGGTTCGCGAACAGATGATCTTTATTCCACTGAGCCCACACAAGCCACCCAAGCACCACCAAGCAACGCTAATAATAATAAAATCCCCTATTTCCCCGCCCTGACTGCCTGATTTATGCACCCAACTTCGCCGGAGCACCCGCACCCGCATGCACTGGACTATTTTTACAACCCGCAGATGGGGTCATATGGCCCTCCCTCCTATTCTATTCCGCACTGGGCTGGGCTGGACAGGACATCTAACAACATCACTACCTACCATCCAGATGATCATGAACAAAAGAAATCATGTCTCACAATCATTGCTCACATGAATATCATACATATGTAAACGCGCGAATTAAGTAAATCATCTTGTATTTCCATCTGCTATATACATATATATATATATATATATCAACATTTCAAGCGCCGTCGTCAAGTTACGAGCGCTAAACTACCAACTACCTACCTACCCTGCGAAATGTGGTATTATCCGAATCCAGAATCCAAAACTGCAATGTACATGATGAAGCCGAATTAACACGGCACTGTAACTCTCAACAGAAAAAAGGAAAAAAAAGGGAGAGAAGAGAAGAGAAGAGAAGAAAAGAGAAGAGAAGAAAAGAAAAGAAAAGAAAAGAAAAGAAAAGAAAAGAAAAAAAATTAGAAAAAGAAACCTTCAACAACTCCTCCACACACACAACAAACAAGATACGTTTCCAAAAAACATCTCATCTCATCTCACAGCACAAAGCTAACACTCCGCATAGCCTGCAGCGGCGGCCGTCGGGGCTCCGCCACGGCGCTGGGCGTGCTGCCGGGCGAGACGTCGTAGAACCCAGCCTTGGAGGGCCGCCGGATGCCCACGGGCGTGTGCGTGTGCGGGTGCGCGTGCTCCACCAGCGTCCCCATGTCCCCGGGCGCCGCGCGCGGGACGTCGAAGTAGCCCGGCGGGGCGTCGCGCCGGGGCGGCGTGCCGGGCGGCTCCAGCGTGTAGTACTGCTCCTCGCCGTGGTGGTCGTGGCCCAGGTCCGCGCTGATCTCGTTCCGGAGGCCGGACCGGCTCGTGCCGATCCTGACGTGCAGGTTCGAGTTGGACGTCTTGGGCTGGTTCATCGTGTGGTGGTTCTTGTGGTTGGGCTTCATGCGGCCGTGCGACGACGACGACGACGACGACCGGACGAGCTTGCGCGAGGCAGCGTCCCGAATGTTGTTGCTGTTATGGTGCGTCTTTGAGTACCGCATGTGCGTGTGGTCGAGACGCTCGTAGCACCACGCCGCGTTGGGGTCGTTGTTGATGGGCGTGCGAGACGGCGAGGGGTCGGATTTCGAGTGCGGGCGACCGGATCGCTTCTTCCCGTCGTCGTTCAGTCCGTCTGGTTCCAGCGCCGCCCCCGTCAGACCCATCCGCTTCTCCCACCACCCTTTCTCTTTCGTCCCGCATTTCCGCACGTCGCAGAGCGCCTCCTCGACCACCTGCTCCTGCTTCTCCGAGAGCTCGATCGAGCCGTCGTGGGTCACTAGGTCGACCAGAGCGGCCGCGTCTCGCGCGTCGCGCTCCTTCTTGATCGGGTTCGAGCGAAGGCCGCTGGAGTCGAGCTTGAATACGATGAGGTCCGTCAGGGAGATGTAGGGGATTTCATCTGTCTCTAAGTCTTGCACCTCCTGTGCAGATTCTGGAAGATATGGTCCCTACGTCTGTCAGCCAGCTGTGTATGGTAGGTAAACCCTCAGTTAACTCCTGGTGTGCAACACTTACAAGCCATTGTGGACTGATGTCGATTCGAATCTCCTGGCCTCGAGGCCCCTCGTAGAAAAGAGCCTGTGAGCGCTGAAAGAAGGGCGAGTTTGGTCGTTCCAGCAACCGTTTCTTCAATGAACTAGGCGATGTAGACAGGTTGGTTATAAAGTTGATGTTCTATAGAGATGCGATTAATTAGTCCATGTCCCAGGGAAGTTTATTTGCAGGTTCCCATACATCTGTTGTGCGGTATTCAGGAAGGTAGTGCCACAGGGCTAACCCGCCGATGACCGAGAGCTTTGCGTTCTGTAGATCTCGCATCTGTTTGACGTGGTGGATCACGTCACAGGCGACACCTTCAAGTTCGTGGAATCGAGCCATGTTGTTTATGCTTTGCTAGGGCGACTAGTCGAACTTTGATCGAGAAAATCTTGAGGAACTGAAGCCGAGAAGGGATAATTCGAGGCTTCGAAGTCCCTTAAAGAACAAGTTGTAAGGCCAAGATAGTGTGAAGTATAATGAATGGGGGCGAATGTTTTGGAGGGAGTGATAGGTTGTTGATGATGTACTATTTATCTCATTGAGGCGAGGGGTCCGATATATTTATACGCAGGTAGTAATCGTATTGGATAGGAGGTTATCATGCACCCTAGGTAGATAGCCACGTACACAACCCCCCCAGCAATCTCGATCCCAGAGACGTCGAGCAGGTGAGTAGAATCGAATATTTACGATTCATAATCTATACCTAGACGCCACGGTTCTGTGACTATGCGAGTTGGATTCTTGAACTAATGCCTCTAAAGGAGGATAGGGCGCAGGGATCACTACATAGTATAGACACATCCTGACATGAAACTCTGGTGTACTTTTCGAGGACGACGGTAATGATAATCGGTGGATCGACTAACGGTAGTTGATGCCGCTACATGTGTCATCTTCCACCAAATCGTTAAATGTTTCCAGTTTCAACTGCACATGCTGTATTCTTGCTACTTGAATGACTCGAATAATCAGGGGGTAGCCACCAGGAGTTGCCGCAGTATAGCAATAATAGGTCTAGACAACTCAACTCCGTCCACAATGAAAAATAAAGAAAGGTCGGCTTCTTCCGGGGCTGTAGCTGTAATTACCACCTATCTCGTGGGTAGTATACGATGGGTTATTTGTTAGCTAGAAACGTATAGTCAGCTAATCTAATCTACCTATGATACGATACATATATGCGTCTTATAGCAATTTGAGAGGCTAACAGTTCAACATAGCATAGAATATCGCCATTAATTGCTCGAATAGGCCATGGGAATCTCATCTTGATAACCAACATGCTACATGCATAGCTATAGGGGTCACACGAGAGATTCAAAAGGGGCTTACTTTCATCAATCGGTCCGGGCTAGGTATACTCGATGTTATAGGAAGACAAGCTCTCCTGGGAAACCCTTACCGACACTTACACGGAACAACCTTGACGCTCCTTTAATTAACTGAGTCATCTCCTACATTTAAGCCATCGTCATGATGGAGTGAAGAACCCTGTATCTACAGGCTCTGGGTGTTAGGCCATGTCCGTATTGGCATCAGGGATCGTATGGGCGTGGGTTAGTCATCGAGGTGTTTTGCTAAGATGGGCAGTGCCTTGTTCTTCGGACCTCTGCATCCGGCATAAGCGTTCCTCGTGACCATCACGGATGGCTGAGAATATTCCTCATTCACACCACGTATACTTAGAATCGCGTGCCACGTCAGCTGGCACACTCCAGATAAGTGTCCCGCAATACTTTTGTGAAGTCGTAGACAGCTCTCCGCCAATTTGTGATGTGAATTCCATAAACTAAAGGAAGTTCTATCAATGCTCGTGCCTTTAGCTCCATTAGTCCATAACTCCAGTCCTTAATACCGCACCTACCCTATTCCTCTGGCCATCATCAGGCCATAATTAATACAAGCGAGCCCCTTGGATGCAAACATACAATACAATACCGCACATTATATCAAAGGCGGTCCTTCCTTTAGAATTTCCCCTATGGACATCATTGTATCCACTGTGCCATCTGAGCTGTTCTGTAGCCGCATCTGTCTAGGGCCGAATATCTCCAGTTCCCCAGACGAAGACGTGCCCATATCGTGTGGCGTTATGTGGGGTGATGCATGAATCGACGATTCTAGAGAGCCACTCGATGTTAGCCCATCCTTCCACTTGATCTTTGACCATCTGGGCCGCTTCCAGAACTTGTAACGATCAGTCCGAGTCCTTCTCAGTCGGCTACGTCGGTCGTGGTGTATGCGAAGGAGAATGTCCTATACGAGAACTCCTTCGTCATCTCCCTCCTTCACCTTCTCGTCCTCATCCTCCCAGTCTACCGCGCTAGACATGGCTTCGGCCTGTCTCTGAACCTCAGCCAAACCACTCAGCTCAGCCACGTACTCCTTGTCCTCGAGAGCACGCTTCAAAAACTCCCATCCTTGGGTTCTGTAAGCCGAAATAATCGGTTTGCTACATGCGCTGCAGCACGGGTATGACTGGCCTTTGATAGTAAGGTTCTGGAACCTGTTCAAGAATCCACGAATCTGATGTGGCACTATACCCAGAGCATGCTCGTCCTCGGAGTTACTTTCCAGGGTTCCAGATGAAGTACCTGTAGCAGGGGCTGGGGCGTGCTGAACTAAGGGGTGCTGCAAAAGACTGGTGAGAAGTTCAACGAGAAGAGCTGATGCGATAGCGGCGATTCCAGGGCGTGTAACTGTGCACTGCTGATCGAGGGTCAAGTCCTTTTGTGACTAATTAAAACATTAGCTAGGTAGGTAATTCGATTCCAGATGGATGACTTACATCTCCAGGTGCCACCACATCGTTGCAGAAGTAGCAGCCCAGTGTTTCTTCGCTACCATCGGTAGGCTCCGCGCCATGTCTCATGACCACGTAGGTATCAAAGCCGAGAGCCGCATTCATGACTATCTTTCCAGCGGCCTTGCCCATTACGGTTGGGAGCCATCTCGATTCTCGACTATCCATTAGAAGGAAAATGGCATCGTGTTCATCGATCAAGCCTTTTAGCTTCTCATAATCACCCTGAGTGTTCTCTACAATGGGATGACCCAGCATTGGGACCGAGAGAACGTGGCCTTCGCTTTCAACGCCTGGATAGATCTCCTTGAGTACCTCTGCCGCTCGAGTTGCCTTTGGTGCACCTCCCTTTAAGCAGTCATTGTATGTGAACAACGGCTGTCTAACAGGATTGGAGAACGAAACTGATCCGTAGTCAACGAAGGTAATCTTGCGGACACCCCATCCCATCAAATTTCTTGAGACATAGCTTCCAAGTGTACCGGCACCGAGCAGAAGACACTTGGTATTCTTGATAATATCGAGATTGAGATCCGGTGAAATGCGCCATTTCATCAATTTTAGATTAAGGTCAACAGATTGGTCCGCCAATCGAGTGGGATCCATGGATTCCGCCAGGCTTACGGATCTTGCTGACAGCTTCCCAGCCGGATTACGCTCCCAACCAGTGGCCTTCGGCATCTCATTCGTCTCGATTTCCTCGGTGGAATCCATGGAAAGAGGAAGTACAATGCTGCGGGCTTCATGTCTACGCGACTGGATGTCTCGGTAACAAAGGATTTGGACATTGGTGAGGTGGAATCGCTGTCGTACGAGCACCAATAGGTTTCTGAGAGGCCATGCAGGATGCTCCTCGTAAGTGGATGGGTCGACGAACGCAACGTACTTGTCTTCATCGGCCACGCCTCGGAAAAATCCGTTCTCAAAATCACGAAGCGAAGTGACCTCCCATCTAAAGCCAATATCTTCTGACGAGTCATATGGGTGCTGGAGTTTGTTTGTCCGCCTACCGTGTATCTTCTTCGCAAGGAAGAAGCCATGCTCTCTGGAGTCGACAGTGTATCTCCAAGTACCTACACGTTCAACCAGAGCTGTACTTTCATCTGGGGTGAAGCGAAGAATATCTCCGGTTCGCTTCCACTGAGGATCGGAGTGAAGAGTCGGAAATCCAAACCAATAGGTCATTCGATACTTCTTTAAGTCGGCATAGGAGAGGATAATGTAATGTGAGAGGAGTGAAGGAACAGAGTAAATGGTACCGTCCTTGATCGCATCCCATATCTTCATACCATGTTAGGTGGATTTCGGCATACATCGATAAAATAGATGGGGGACGAACCTGGCGAGCAGCTTTGTGAATCACCTCGGTCTTGTCCAGCTGCCTAAATGCTTCTAATGTGTTGGTGTTTCGAATGGTACCCTCAGCTCTTACAGCATTCAAAGGAACACTATATGGATACTAATTAGCTGAGACGAGTTAAATAGACCACAGAACCTATTCGAAATAAAGGGGAAATTATATAGACATGGACATAGATATACCTGTTGCTGGTAAGAGCGTTAGCCAACACCTGCATTCTCACGCTATCATCGGGAGCTGTGCCGGGGCGAGGTTCGTAGAGCCCCAATACTGGTCGTGCCGAGTCGCTAAGCTTGTCATGATCTAGCTTGGAGGCAAACAAGGCTGAGTAGAAAGGCAGTTCGATTTCAGATGCAAACGGCGCAAACTTAAGAGCCGCCATGATGTTCGACGAGATGGTTAATCAAAGATGGATAGACGAATATGGAGGACGCCGGAATGGCGACTTGAGCTTTAGGTTGTGTGAAATCTCACCGAGCAGTTGACGGTCGCAAACGAATGATGTATCAGATATGATGCAGCCAAGCTAGAGAGAAGTAAGTTGTTGACGGGAGATGCAGATGCACGCATACGTAAGAGGAGGGGCAGATCGAATTGAGTTAATCGACTTGAATGTTGGAAGGTGACAGCGGGGCGGACGTTTTTAGGATTGCTGAATTGAAGTGGGCTGCGACTTCTAAGGGATGACATATGACGACAGAAGATATGCGCACCTTCTAGTGAACTTTCCAGTGAACTCTACCTTCTTTTCTAACATGGAAATTGGTGGATATCAAGATACAAAATCAATTTAAGTCAAATGCGCATGGCTTTACTTTATGTAGGCAGAAACACATGTATTGTGCATGGGGGCTTGTTGATTAAACAAGGTCACATGGATGTATGTACTTATGGTAAGAGTTGCAGCGTGACCATGGTGAACCCATATTCAGCATAAGGCAGTGAGATGTTGCAATGTAAAAGCTATCGTCCCATGCGAACGGAATGAGTGTACATTAGTAGTAGGGCTGCAATACCGAGCGTCTCCGCTGACGTGACCTAGCTGCCTGCCAGGGGCACCTGAGAGACGGATAACTGCAGGTGCCCCTCCCCAGGCATCTCTTGGCAATTTGAAGCTTGTACGAATTCTGTTTAGACGGAAGTACGGAAGATGAATTCAAGCTTCCAAAGCAAAATCCTACAGCTTGTATTTGCAGTGCTATATTTTACATGCATTAATTAATCGGTTAAGCCTCGGCATTCAATCCGTTGCTCTTTGCAACGCGACGCGCCCAGAAAAATGGACAAGACCCACATCACGATTGGCCTCAGGTGCATGCACGATAAGAGTTTGTCTAGGGATGCAAAATGCACAGTACTGTAATTGAATTTGAATAGTAATTAATTCGCTTTTATAATTTCATTCTCAGATTCCAGAATTTCGGGTGCAACAGGTTAGGTACTTGGTATGCAATTTGCCTCCCAGTGAAATGCTCATCGGTATATGTGGCGGTAAAGTTTCCCCTTGCCCCTTTTCTCACAAAGCTCTCACTTATACCAATCCTTAGCAAAATGCGCCGGCAAGACCACGGTGGCTCAGTATTTGATAGACCACCACGGTTTTAAGAAGTTATACCTCAAAACACCAGCATCCAAGAACGGGGCTTCTTTGGAGACTTCTGAACCTGAGGTGAATTCAGCTATTCCCGAAACTACCAATACCAATACGAGTCTCTCGTTACGTGCAGCACAAACATCTACGTCGCATACCTTCTCGACAACTACGGCACTTCTAGACTTCGTAACGAAGCATTGGCGCTCGCGATGGGTTACAACGGACATCCACGATGAGACCGTTCTGGATACTCTAAGCAGGCGTCCATTCTTCATCCTGATCAGCGTCGATGCGCCCTTGACCGTGCGTTGGCGACGCCACCAAAAACGGTCTACTAGGCAATCGGAAACCGATAGCCACGAGCCCATCGGCCTGGAAGAGTTTGTGTCGCAGTCCGATGAGCATCTATACAACGCCACCGCAGGCGTTCTCCCGCTGATGTCCCGGGCCGCCATCCGGCTGCTCAATACGTCAGCCGACCTGGCGCACTTGTATGCCACCTTGGGCAAGCTGGACTTGACGAACCCGGATCGACTGCGCCCTAGTTGGGACAGCTACTTCATGTCCCTGGCGTCTCTGGCGGCGCAAAGATGCAATTGCATGAAACGGGCCGTAGGGTGCGTGCTGGTGGACTCCAAGCACCACGTTATCAGCACGGGCTACAACGGGACGCCCCGGAACCTCGTAAACTGCGGAGAGGGCGGATGTCCCAGATGCAATGCAGGGGAGAGCAGTGGAGCGTCGCTGTCGACCTGCCTTTGCCTTCATGCGGAGGAGAATGCGTTGCTAGAGGCTGGCCGTGAGAGGATACGCGATGGAAGCATCCTGTACTGCAACACTTGTCCATGCCTGACGTGCAGTATCAAGATTGTACAGGTGGGTATTTCCGAGGTCGTTTATAGCCAAGGATACAGCATGGATACGGACACAGCTCAGGTCTTTAGGAACGCCGGTGTCAAGCTGAGACAGTTCTCTCCGGTAAGTCTACAGCCATATCCTATGGATTCTTACGAGGTGGTTGCTAACATGTTTGTAGCCGGCCAATGGACTGATTCATTTAGAGAAGATGGAGCTGTATTAAAATCAAGAATGCCCTTTAGCAGTTGCATCCCAATGTGATATCCAATTGGCATAGATACTGTGACCAGTAGACCGCGACATCGTAATTAGCAACAGGCCAGAAAATTGAGAAACATTATCACACATAAGTGGAAGGACGTATCCTTGGATTGTTGTTGGAATTCGAACTTGGTATAAGAATTGGTATTAGAGAAAATTAGAGTATTTTGGACTCTCCTGAGACTAGCATCTTAACAAGAGCTTGTCCGATATATGGTTTGTTAACATGTAAGGCGAAACATGGCTAACGTTCTTCGGAACACCGACCTCACATTTCCTAGGCCATTCCGCATACGAACATGATTGACCAAACGTATCCGTGGATATACGCAGCGCCAAATCGAAACAGGTAGCACGTTACTGATGCGTCTCGTATCGTCATTCGTCGCGACCTCTCTCCCCTATATCCCCTGTATCCTCCACATTATCATTGCTCATCGTTTACGCGGGGATGGCGGCCTTGTTTGCTCTTCGCTTGGAGATGGCCTTGGATATCCACAATCCGATCAGACCGACACCGACGACGAAAACAATGCAGAACACGACGACGACACCGGCCTCTTGTTGCTGTTTGAAGGTTAGTACGACTATGCGTTGATTAAGAGCTGCCACCCCTATCCTGAGACAGGGGGACTCGGGAGATTTCTACATACAGCCCAGTTCTCACGAGGCACGATGCGGCTCATGGCATCGCGGGCAATGACGGCGTTGCTGATAGCAGGCATTTTGGCAATCTATTAAGGGTTAGCAACCTGTAGAATCAATATGTGGCGATGGTCCATGAAAGTGGAATGTGTTTGCGAGCCAATTGAAGTTGTAATGAGTTGATTTCGCTTCCCGAGGTGCCCGTGTTTGCCTGGGTTGAGAAAAAAGCGCATTGCACCGTTCATTGGACACCAACAACACCAATGCTATTAAGCTCCAAACATCTTGTAGGGACAGCAATTGGCGGTATTTATGGGATGAATTGTGATATTTGGGGTTGATATAGTCGAGTACGAGCTCTTTGGGGATCCAATTGATAGGAATACGGCTTACTTCTCAGGCGATTGGAGGGTTTTCTAGTTGCTATGTGGAGCGCAAATGACTTGACTCGGTCGTGTTTGTTGTTGGAGCTTAACTGGTGGTTGGCGATCAGAGAAGCTTTAGTCTGCGAACAACACAAGCCCTTGGATGGTATGGGTAGGGAAATTCTTCGCAAGGACGAGTGAGTTGAGGGAGAAAGAGCAAGAAAAAAAAACAACAACAAGAAGGGTGGGAGGAGCCCGGGTCAAAAAGGAAATAATAAAATGAAGACTCGGCGTTAGACCTGGGGACGAGAAAAACAAAAAAGCTTGTTCCGGGGCGGAAGCTCTCGGTAAGAGCACACACAGTACTAGAGTAAGGCCAGGGCGTATGAATTCTGCGCGATTTTGTAGGTGGAGGACGACAGGCACCGGGGTCACCGGATCCACTGAAGTGGGTAGCTATATTATTGTAATGCCGCAAATTGGGTAAGGTAGAGGAACATCTGATCTGCACGATGGAGAATGCGACGAGGGTTGAATGAAGTTCGCGAGCTGCCCCGAATCGGCACGCGAGGACGGGATTGTTCTTTTCTCTCTTTTGCTCGTTATCAATTGGGAATAAAATTGCACTTACTTTTAAGCTTCCTTTATGAACAATTCCGTAACCAATTGCTGGAGAAGTTGTCGCGTCGCAAAGGATATGCACTTATGGTTTGTAGTTCTGGATTAGTCGGTATCGTAGGATTTAGTAGGAACTTGGAATTGCAGATGGAGATGCAGTGTGGAAGAGAGAGATGTGGAGTCCGCTAGGACATTGTTTTCGTTGCAAGCGTGAGTGATGTCAGGCTTGCAGCGGCCCTGGCGTGGCACGCTAACCACGCTAACCGTGCTAACCCGTGTCCGGCCTAGCAACCTAAACCGCCTTTAGCAATGGTCATGCGATAAGGTAGCGGTACCTGATGTTTACCGCTACGAGCTATACCCAAACCATGTATTGTTTACCACTTAGCCGTATGCATTTAAGGAGAAGAAAGAAAAAGCCTCTTACATTTAACAGGATCATCATTCTTCTTATTTCGACAATCCGAGGCTTCCAATGTGTTTCACAGTAAGAAAATGGCAATGAGTGAATTTTGGACCATTCAGCTCAGGAGATTAGAAACCGGGTCAACCGCCTCATAAGTCATATGTAGCAGCCGCGCAACTATATTATATTACAGAATGCAATACCCTGCCTATATGAATGTACCGTACAAATACATGTACATAATTACACAAGACCTCATGTCCCTACATAGTAGATCCCGGCAAAGCCAAGGCTCAAATCGTCGATGGAGCTAAGGTGTTTACGAAGTAGATGTGCACTGTTGACGATTCCGTGACAAGATACAAAGTCGAAGACACTCCTGATCGAGAATGAATGAGCGACGCGTTGAAGTCAAGAGCTCGCATTAATCTATTAGGGCAGCATAAGTCGAAATTACCCTTTTGCACTAGGTTGTTTAGCTCTTGAGAAATTTCAGTTGCGCATAGTTAGTTGAAGACAGCGGCTTTGTGGAGAACCAATCCTACATCTTGGGGATAACTCGGCTTACCTTGTTCAGAAGGAACTAAGGCAATAAAAGTAGGTACATTATAGCGAGCTTTGCTGATTCGCCCTGAGGCTCTTAATTTCCATTTTACCTATCGACTCTTTCGGTAATATCTCCTAATTACTCCATTTTGATTCGTTACACACCTAGTGACAACCGGTGTGGACGCCAAAGCTACTAACCGATGTTGGTTTCTTAACTTGAGCTCGAGGTCCTAAAATGAAAACGACCCTTCAGAATAAGAATAAACGACCAGACGCGAAATGGGAGAATACAAAATGAATGATGCTGCTAAAGCAGTATGCTTGTAATTATCCTGTTATCAAGTTGCAACAACAAAGAAAGCTTGCTGTCTGCTACAAGTTTTCATCGTCTTATCCCTTACATGCTAACACAGGCTTTAGTAAGCCAACAGAAAGCTCCCGTTGAAACACTGTACCGATGGTTATGACGTCGTCTTTTTATTGTATTCTCGACGTGAATATTACTCTTCTTCCATTCCTTTTGTAGAAACCTGCATTATTCGATTCTGGAATTGACGGTCAACCATGGTTTATTACATAAGTGCCGTCCTTGCAAAACCGTAGCTGAAGACTATTCTTCTAGTTCAGCCGCTATTAAAATATGGTGTCGATAGGTAGCCGATATCTTGATTTTTGCTACCAACTGGATTTTCCGGGCCGAAGTTTGCCGGCAGGAAACCATCTCTTGAGCTACCTACATACATAGCCGGTGGCGATGAGAGCGTATTTATCTACACTGACGATCTAACTTGGCGCAATGCTTACTATGATATATGGTGAAGTGGCCTACACCTCTGGGTCCTGAAAGAAATACATTTTGCTTGAGATGCCATTGACTTTATCTTCCAACTCAAACCCCAATGCGAAAATATACAACTTGTTTGGTAAAGTAAATTAAAGGCTGCAAGATCACAGTCTAGATCATCATTAGGAAGTTCTCGACTCATTGCTCTCTCAATGGAATATCATGTTTCGTGCAACGAATAGATTCGACATAGTCGGACACCAGCGCGAATGAATAGTACCAAATATTTCGCGAGAGTATCCGCAGATGTATACCGGAATTTTGAAAGAAATTGGTGACGAGGCATCTCTACAATTTGCACCATTTTCGCTGGTTGTGTATATAAAGGAAGCACGCATCCAGTGACCCCAGTTCAAGTCCAGGTAAGATCCCGTACCTCCAAGCTCGATACAAGATTATAGAATAATACAAGTATTCCAATCCAATAGTTTTATTTCAACATTCGAGTCGCCCAAGGAGATGACGTAAACTTCGGTATAACTGGGCAAAAGCTCTAATAAACATCCAATTGCAAATAATACACCGCTCTGTATATGCGACTAAACACTGTCGTCTTGATATGCAGCCCTCAAACCCACGGCCTTATAAAATGCAACTCGCGCACGCATCTACACATAATGGTGTAGGGCACGCTTATAACTTGGCCGTCTCAGCCAGCTCGCCCACCTTCAGCTTTTCGCCATACTTGTCGAGAACGTTCTTGCCATGGTATTTCCAGAATTGTTTCGTCGCGTTCTTACCCGCCATACGCTTGAGTATCTTTGCGCCTCCCGGATGCTCGTCTAGGAAATCTAGCACGTGGGATTTTGTATTAGCCCAGCGAACTAGATGAATGGTGAGAAGGGAGGTTGGTCGAGATAAAAACTAACTTGTTATATCGTATACACTAGTGTCGACAATTATGTACATCCCATTTTGCTCGTCTTTGTGCTCGGCGACGTCTTTCGCTGTAAGTGTTTTGGACATGGTGAACACGCGGGATTCGGCGAACTCGGAGTCTAGGCTTTTAGTTGTGTGGTATTTGTTGAGGCTGCGATACTTGGCTACAGAGTAGGTTGATGCAAGGCTACGATAGATTAATATACTAGCACTGTCGAAGGTTGAATGTTCTTGGATGTCGAAAAGGCGGGAGACTGACCTTGTCGCAAACGAGGTGATCCCCATTCAAAAAGAACCTCGGCACAAGACCGCGGTTACCTAGGTAAGCAGATGTAATTACGCTCGACGTCATTGGACATACCTCCTAACCTAATTTGACACTAGTCGGTTTTTGGAATAGCGTCAATAAAGGATCATGAACGGTCAGCTCGGCTTCGGTCAACTCCAACGAGGTTTGCGATAATCAAACCATGACAATCATGAATTACTGTAGCAGCCAAGCAGCACAGTAGACTACACACACTGTTATCACCATTTTAATAACATAAAGCCCCTATCAGCTACGCTTACATTAACCTCTATGTACGCAACATCAAGTTTTACGATGAGCTATGGGTATGAAGTTGGTTATTTGCGGAGATGGAAGCTGAGGTCTGACATCAAGGCAGGTGTTATTCGTTAGGAGTATGATCGAAATTGGATGTTATAAAGGCAATTCTGTGCAGGATCATTATACTGAGCCTTCACCCTAGAGGACACCAACCTACCAAGCTCCTTTTAGGCCCGTTAATCCTTTTTAAAATATCCATGATATTCAAGTGTATGCTAGGTACGTTGCTAGCAGCATTAGAGTTAGAGCTACTCGATCAATACGCCTTTCTGCATCGCTCTTCTGAACAGATCAGCAAATGCTGCCGTCCCTTTGCAGTCGCTATCCTGCATCTTTTCCAAAGCCTTCGGCATCCACTCGTTTATCTTCTGTATTCGATTGAAGTTCTGTATGTTATTAGCTCTTCGAAGGACCACCTTATCCACAGAGAAGAATTGAAAGACTTACAGACGGATGAGTGCTCATCCACTCAGGGGGTTCTCCTTGCTGTGCTCTCTCCATACGCTTCCAAAATCCCAACGCTTCCCGCGGGTTGTAACAAGCTTCGGCCATCATCATCAAGCCAATGTAGTCTGCTTCGCTTTCCTGCATGCGACCCATGGGACGTGAAAATAACAAATCTAAAACCGCACTTCCGATAAATTGCGTGCCCAGAATAGCTATCCCACCCGTGAGGAAGATGAGGGAGTATAGCAATATGTTGACTCCGATCTGGCTGGACATACGTTCGGCCACATGTCCCGCAAGATTGTGGGCAATCTCATGGCCCAGCACAGCTGCGAGGCCGTCTTCATTCCTGGCTATAGGTATCAAGCCGCTGAACACGAAGACCTTACCACCTGGAAGGACGAAAGCATTCGCAGTATCTAATTGTAAGCGAGGCAAGCATTAGTGCATCTTTCTTGTTCCACCTGTTGCGTCTAGTCTCACATACGAGGGTCTTCAATCACTCTGATCTCCCAATCCGCATCTCCCATGCCCGAGACGGGAATCAACTTCCTCATGACGCGCCTCACCATGATCATCCGCGGATCCCAATCGCTCAGGAAGTGACCACCAGAGCGCTCCACCTCATACAGCAGCCGCTTGACCTGCGCGTCGCTGGCCGCCTCCACCGTCTCCTCGCTGAAGCAGTTGAAGCGCCGCCGGCCCGACACCGGTACGGTCTGGACGTTGGCGAAGTAGAAGGCGACGGCGCCGAGGAAGGAGAGGACGACGACGGTGTGCAGGCTCGGCGAGCGGGCAAACTGCTTCAGACGATCGGACGTGACGAGGGGCTTCGCTTGGGAGAGTCGGTAGTGGGGGTCATGATTGTAGTTGCGCGTCTCGTGAGGGGGGCGCGGCCAGTTGTTTCTTCGGAAATGGGTCTGGGAGAACGGTCGAGCTCGCTGGGTGAAACGGATAATTCGAGAAGTCGAACTCGGCGGATGAGGGAAGCTGGTTGCAAAGGAAGTCCATACAGGTCGCAGAAGGCGATGCGACTGCATCTTGGAATTTGCGCGCGCAGCGAGATGGAAGTAATCCCAAACGGCCTAGACTTTACTACGCATCTGTCAAATCATGCTAGTTATTCTATCAAATATCTGGTAAAACCACTCCTTTGTTGAGAGAGAGACATGAAATTTACTATATCATATCGTATAGTAGGTAATTACTAAGATTTTGATGCTTCGATCCGTCGTTGCGATGGTAGAAGGATGTGGATACTGCGAATAGAATCTGACGTACATAGTGCCTTGGCATATCTCCGATAAAACCGATGGCGGATGAGAAGGTATAAACCGGCCAACTGCCAACCCGACATTATTTAAAATGCATTAAGGTGTGTGTACAGAGTATACGAATAATATCTTGGGGAAATAATTCCTAGAAAATCGCCATCATAAAACTATCTTAACAATAATACCCAGAAATTAATTCTCAATATTCCTAAGAAACCGCGAAGTTTTTTTATTTTTTAGAAATCAAAATTGTCCTGAGGAAATCATCTAGATGTATCTCATCCTCAGATTGTAACACAACACCGCGTTTCCGGTAGCAGACGATAAGATATGAATAGGCCAGATCGACATTTTTTCGGAGTTATGAATATGAACTTGAATTTGAATTTTCATGTAACGGTTTTTAATTACTACAAAAACTAGATTCTCCTTTATGGAACTATACTAAACTACATAGCGAAAACGAAGAATGCCACCACCACGGCGAGGGCAAAACTGGCACCTTCTTTGACGGCACCGCTAACTTCGACAACGACGCTGCTGCTGGTTGCAGCTCCCGCGGAAGTGGTGACTGTGGTGGCGCCTGTGGAAGCGGAATACGACTTCGTCAACGTTGCGTTGTAGCCCGTGTTGGCGCTGGTGATGGGAACCACAGTCGCTGTCACGATGACGTTGACCTCGCTGGCGCTGCTGCTGCTGTTGCTGTAGATTCCAGTGCTATTGTTGTTGACGGTGCTACCACTGCTGCTGCCGCCGGTGGTCGATGGGTTGGCGACGGTGTTTGTTGCTGTAAGATAAGCAACGTCGGTAGCGCTCGTCACTGTGGTCTCGGCTTCCGGCGTGCTGGCAACTCCGGTGCTCTCGGTAGGGTTGCTCACGGTACCGGTGCTTTCCGAAAGCTGGCTTGATGAGCTGCTTTCTTCGCCCGAAGAGCCGGAGCTGGGTGTGAGAGTAGAAGTAGAACCAGAGGAGCTGGAGCTCGAGACCGAGTTGGAGCTAGAGTTTGAACCAGAACCGGAGCCGGAAGTAGAGTCGGAACCAGAGCCGGAGCTAGGGCTTGAGCCAGAGCTAGCGCCCGAGGTAGCACTGCTGACGGGATACACAGTTGTTGTCTCGCTAACCTCGGTAGTCACAGAGCCTGCAGGGCAGTTTGTAACGGTAGACTTGCATGAAGTAATCGTGTATACCTTGGTCACCTTGACAGTGCTTGTGGTATACTCTTCAGGAGTAGCAACAGCAGCAGTTGTAGTGTCAGCAATTCCAGCAGTTGTCGTCGGCACAGCAGTCGCCTCGGCGGCGGTCACGGGACACACGGTTACTCCGATCGAGATGATCTCGGTGGTGACATACCCGTTAGCCGGGCAGTTAGTCACAGTTGAGGCACAAGATGTGACAGTGTGGACGCTGGTAGAGTAAATTATCGACGTGGTCAACTCCTGTGCAGAGGCTGTCGTGGCATAGGAGTTGGTAGAGTCGGATGAGCTGGCTTGGACGGATGAAGGATCACTGGTGCCAGTTGCAAGCGAGCTGCTAGAGGAATCGGTCGTCACGGCTGATACGCTCGCAGTGGACGACGCCACGTATGAGCTCGAAGTTTCCTCATCGTCTTCGTCATCGTCGCAAGACTCATCGTCATCACCATCATCCGAGACAACCGATGACGTAGTGGCGTACGACGCAGAAGAAGTCGTGCTGTTGGAGAAGACGAAGGATGATGTGCTTGCAACGGACGAGGAAGAAGCGCTCGTTAGGGCAGGGCTAGAGGCCGATGATAAAGTCGAAGTCGAAGCTGCCTCGGCCTGCTGGTAGATCCGGATATCCTTGATCTGGAAGTTGGCATCGGCAAAATCGCCTTCGTTGGCAGCGACGTATTCAGCGCAGGTGGCATATCCAGTCTTGTCCTCACAGCTTGCACCCCACTTGTCGGTTTGACCTGCAACGGCGCAGAAGTCAATGTTCAAGACCATCTTCATGTCCTTGAAGGCCTTGTCGACGTTGCACTGCTTGATTACACTGGTGATACGAGTCAGCATTTGCATTTTGCGATGGAGGTTATGGGAAATAGAGGTATCCCCCAAACCATGTTGAACAGGGATTTACTTACTAAGATGGCAGACCCCAGGTAAGGAGACTGGGTGATGGCTCGCCACTTGCGATATCCGCGGGCGCAGCACCGTGAGCCCAGTCCCAGATCTTCAGATAATCCTCTGTCCATTCCATGGCGAATATGCCTCCGGAAGCAGACCCGAAAGTGCTCGAGTATTCCGAGGCAGAGCAACCTTGATAATTCGATTGCCCAGTAGCAAAATCATAGCAATTGGGAGAATCAATAGTCGCTGACATAATACCAGATTCGAGCGTACAGTTTCCAACAACTGCAGGCGCATCAACGTGGGAGGTATGGCGGTTGAAAGTAAGGTCATTCCAGTTCTCGTAAATATCGATTTCGCCCTTGGTCGGCCACGGCTCGCCGAAAAACCACTACCCGTTTGAATTAGCGATCATATTTATTGAAGCTTCCGGACCAATGCGGAAGCATACAGCAGGCTTTTAGATTATAAAAGGAAACTGATAGACTCACGAATGCAGGCCATGATCCACACACGGGCGTAGGGAGGTGGGTGAAGTTGGCGATGATCAGGCCGTGGTTATAAACATTCTTACTTTCCAGTCGAACACTGTTTCGTCCTACTCCATCAGGGTCAAGACCACTAGTAGTATGGTCTACCCCGATATATACTTCATCGTTTTGGTATTTTGTAAGGCCAAGAGTCGAAGCACTGGATTGGCTCTGGTATTGAACGTAACCGCCGTTGGGATCAGTACCCTAAATACAATACTTATCAGTATACGCGAAGATGAGTATGAGTATGAGTATATGGGGATGTTTACCGTAACGAAATCGAACTTGTCGAAGAAGTTGGTTGAGTTATATATCTCAGAAACTTGGTAGCACTTGGTAGCACTGGCTTGAGCAGCCAGGGTTACGGCAGCAGCGCTGACCGTTTTAAGGAGTGATGGGGCCATTGCTGCGGCTATGGTATAATGAATGACTAAGGATATTCAACGAAAGGACGACGTGTGATACGTCAAGGATGAGCCTCTACTTCAAGTTACGAAAGGAAACGGTAGAACGACGTAGGAAAGGAGAGAAGCCTTCCATGTTCGGATCGGCGGCCGCAACATATTTAAAAATCCCATAAACAGCAGCCCCTAGACAGAAGATGCGAGGCCTATCCATGACCAACGTTGGTAGGCGAAGCATTGCGCCTAGACGTCGCATAGCGGGCGTTGCTACTAGCCTGCCGCGTATGTAAGCTTCTCTGAATACCACGGTGGGCTCACCTCTCGCTCAACAGGCGACGATGTCATTGGGTAGGACTGTCTGAATTATGGTATATACTTGAGTACAACGGAAACGAATTTCCACTCTTGGGACTGGCCCGGTGTTTTGGAGATTCTAGACCTCCCAAGTTCGATAGGATGGCAACGCATGATATGGGGTACATTAGACGAGCGCGCGGCGCCAAACAACCACCATTGGTTTTTTTTTAAACTTGGTCTGTTCGGTTCGCGATTGGCAAGGTACAGCCGCTGTCCAGTGTGCCGTACTGGGACTAGTAGGTGCCTGAGCTAGCGAAAGGGGGTTTAAGAATAGAACTGGCCACGCGATGACGAAGCCTCCTAAGCAAAATAAAAACTGTTCCTGGACCCTTAAATATTTCGGCGCATCTATCAGATGGATGGATAGGAGATGGTATAAATTGTTAATTGCCTCGGTACTAGATGTTCACCAATGATGACAGCCATAACGACTCAGCTCAACCTATGATCTCGAGGGCAGCTGATGAGATAGGTTTACCTCTATCGAAATTCTATGTCAATTGCGCTATTCGTAATCCTTACAAGATCTATTGCGCAGACCGTCATGGTAGTTCGAAGCTATTGTCTACCTTCTAGAATCTAGACCAGCCAGACAAAATCAGCTAGCATCTTTGCTTGGCAGATACCGAGGAGATGCTTCTAACCAATTCCATACTATGATCAGCTTCTGATCAAGATCTCAGCGGGGTTTCGTTACCGATCCTAGCTGCCTAGGTAATATTCCCTGCATCTATTCATTTGACTAAATCCAGCAATGATCTGCTCATTTACATATCCGTAGGTATTTCGACCTGTCTTGATGTAGTCGGGGAATTCGGAAAACGAGCTGAGCTGAAGGTATTCGAATGTTAAGCTAAAAGGCCGGACATGTTAACTAAACCAGAATCGGCCTTTCAGCTTTCTGGGTTCGCAAGCTAACTTGGTTGCTAGCGATCTTCTTCAGGTTCGAGAGTGCGCGACCAGACGACCTAGGTACGCTGCAGATATCGATATCGAAAAACACATCTGTCTCCTGCCCCCAAGAGTTTATGCTTCGTATGTAATACTTACCAGACATTATTAGGTACGGTATACACTAAAACCATCCAAGTTCTGGGCTTAAATTCCAACCCCCACGTTTGGATTTATTAAATTACAAGGCAATCCATTATATCTGTCTACGCCGCTGCTCTCTTGGTTTTTATTCCGTTCGGATATCGAACTATTGGCCTAGTTCTATCGGATGATCCATGTTGTTCCATATGATGTGGTAACACAGTGGGGGGACAGTTGCCGTTAAGAGTCTCGCCGGGCCCCCAAGATATCACAGCAGTTTTCAGCGTGGGCGGTATCACAAAGTGACATTACTGGAGGAATAACGATCGCATTTAGTCGATATAGAGCTCCCCTCTCTGTTTCCTCTTTTCTTCGATAGCTCTCTTTTGTCGCTGCTGCATCCACACAAACCCCAACACCGCGAGTATGACAACGACAGGCACGACAAGCCCGGCGGCGATCGCGGTGTTATTATTGACGCCGCCTTTGGAAGCAGGTCGATCCGACGGGTTTGATGGTATTATTATCGTTTCATTGGAAGACTATGTCGTTGATAAGCGCCTGTGAATATTAAATAGGTTATGAATGAAGTCCTTACGTCTCCTATCCCACCGGAAGGTCTGCTCTCCGGTATATCTGAGATCTTGAAATATGATGAAGATGCGAATGCCTTTTCCGAGGCCGTGGATCCTGTCGAGCTCTGGGACCATATCTCTACTTCGTACAAGGCTGTGTCGAGGTATGGCAATGGATATGGTACGTTCTCCCAGAGAAATGCAGTGGCATTTAGCCCAGCTGTCGCTATATGTTAGATATTGCTCTGGGCACAACTTATATGTAAGACTCATACTTGTGATGTCGGCCTCCAATGAATTCACGCCATATTGGCTCGTCTGGTTAATGAATCTGGTGCGAATCGTGAGAGGATAGTCGGTGACATTGACCGCATCCCATTGCAGCAGGAAATCAGATCCATGATTTACACTCTTGGAACTGCTACTAAAGCTTGCAGCAGCATATGCGCATAGCTGGCTAAGTGCCAGAAATATTGAAGTTTGGGTTGATCTCATCCTGTGGTTCTTCTATGGATTCTCGTCGTAGGCGCGAACAAGGTGCACTATACAGAACAGGCATCAAATTGACACGAAAGCACATATTGAGTAAAAAGAGATCAACATTCGGATTCGTCGAGTTTTCTGGGATTAAATTTCTGATTTGGGGTTAGAAATGAATGTCATGAAGCTATGCGGCCAAGGCCTACAATAGGCAAATGTGGCTATAATGCACCCTGCATGATTTTTTTTTTGATTTTTTTGATTTTTTTTTTGGTTCCTACCAAACCACTGTCTGTCTTCATCTCACAGGATAATTTGGGGATAGGAACTCGGGAGTCCTCGATTGAAAACAAGGTCTTAGAAGCCTCTTTTCATTATTGCATCCTATGCATGGGACCCATGTTGTCCGCAATGTCGTTTTTAGACTCACTTCCAGCTCAAATTAGGACCTCACGAGACCATTAATGAAGTAGGAGGCGGAGGGGGGACACCATCGCGGTATGGCCATGTAGAATATCTGCTAGCTTATTTGTCACAATTCAAGGGCAATGTCCATCAGCGCAATTTGCTCAGTGAGCGTGGATGGTTGGGTTCCAGTGTACCTGCCTATCTGGCTAAATGTAGGATAAGCTACTGTCTACCAATGAGCACACGTTTATATACGAGTTGTGTAGTACTGCGAGGTCTGTATAGGTACAATAGAGTTATGCATGCGCGTACACACGACATGGCGAGAATCATGCAGTAAACGAAGTAGGGGTGTCATACTTGCAGTTATCAAAGTATGCCATGGTTTGAGCACTTACCTCTTATTGAATAGGTAGTAACTGGTACCTCATGGATCTATATTATAGGATGTAGGTACTTACGCATGCTAGAATCGATGAAAGGGGGTTGCCCTGAAAAGGGGGAGACCTGGGTGATTGGTTTGAGTTCAAGGAGTGCATGTCGTGCTCATCACTAGCTGCATATGGTAAGTTCTGCATAATCATTCTAGAGTACAAGTCAACTTAATTCCAAGTCTTCCACCTCCTCCTTTCATCGCCAACCAAACCTTGCCTAGCATTAAATTGACGCCCCAAACCTTATGAGTCTTGGATGACTGGAAGATGATGGGATCGAGATGCCTTGCATATATCTTGCTTGCTGGCGTCATGACCATAGTTGAAATCATCACAAGATGGTAGCAAAAACATGGCAGCTCTGTGCTGGATGTTAATAATCATGTTAATTGTCTCTGCATAACATTACAGTCGACAAGACCTGGACGCCCCCGTGTTTGACATAGATATACCCAGCATATCTAGGTATGACTAGTGACATATTTCTTGGTGATGATTGGTTAACCCAGTTCGACCCAAGCCTCATTCTTGTGTTTCACTCTTCTATCTCCTCGGCCACGCTCTGCATGAGATAAGCTTATTGTGGCTCATCAACAACCTTGGCGCCATTCTCTGGAAGACGATTCGTGGTGAGTATTCGTGTATCCGCAAAGGGAAGTTTCCGGGACCCAAGCCTCTTCGATTACGTCGCCACCCACTCAAGCCTCCACGTGTCGTAGAAATCCTACAGCCGTATGCCTCTTAACGTCCCCTCCTCCATTTTGAAATCTTGGTCACGAGGTTTATCGATGCAGATGTTCAAGCGTTGGCGGATGCCTAGGACTAAGTAGTGGGGGTGTCGAGGTGATGAAAGATGAGGCATCTAGTTGGTAAATCGACCCAACCCGCAAGTCTACATGGGGTAACTCGAACTGTTATATAGAAATGAATCTATGTCGCCGGATGCTAGGGCTATTGTAGGGTCGTATTCCAGGTTCGCCTGCTGGTATTGCTTTGTTGTCTCCTGTTCCTCCTTGAGTCTGAAGTATTCTGCTTGTAAGTTAGAATAGGCTTGGCTGAGGACGTCGTTCTTCTTCTGAGCCTCGCCGAGCAATATTTCAAGATCTTTTATGCGCTGGTCTTTCCGCTCTCGATAAGCCCGTTGAGATGCACGATTCTGAGCTCTCCGACGCTGTGAATACCTTGTCTTAGCGGCCGAGTTGCAAACCATGTCTCGGAACTAGTATGGGGCGTAGCTTACAGATAGAACTGAAGGCGGTGCGTTTTTGTACCTGTTCTCTCGTTTCCTCTTCGCTGCAGGCTTAGATGCGGCTGTTTGTGACTCAGGTTGAGTTGTCTCTCCCGACCCATCTGTCTGCTCGGAACTTGGGTACATCCCCTGAAAGGTTAGATCGTACTGCGAAGCTTCGGTCAGTTACAATGACAGGAAGCTTTCGTATATAAGACGTACTGGAGAGTCCATGGGGCTAGAAGTTGTCGAAGCATTTGAAGAATCGAGATATAGGTCCGTATCACCGTATACGTAAGACATTGATTTGGAAGAGGAAGAAGTAAGATCAACAAGAGTATCAATTTCTTCCATTTCTCTATGAATATAATGTGGCTTTCTCTATGCTTTCCCTTTCCTCGTCGATTTCGATGATGTTTGGTTGTGCTGATGTGCGATGGATCTGATATTGTGGTTTCTCAAGTTTGGTCTTTTGGGAGGGTAAAACTTGGCGCACGCCAGACAAGTGGAAAGAGTCGAGGATATATCTTGCACTTGCGTCCGGCCTCGAGCTGAAAGAGTTCGGCGTGCATCATCGGTACATGATGGACCATGTATCAAGTCTCACTTACTTATTAGCATCCTTGCCCAATAGCTTGCCGAGTACGGGTAGGCAAAGCGTCATGTCGTCAACTCACAGCGTTGCAGAATATGTTCTGGTCTTGGATGTATCGGCAAGTACTCGCCACCCCTGAACGTGCAGGCGGAGCAGCCGTCTAACCGCATACGGGGTAACCCGTCCAGGCTGCCAAAGCATGAACTCGAACGCTGGAGGTCTTTCCAGGGAGTAGAATCCGAAAGCCGGGCACTCTTGGGTCGTAAGTGGGGTCACCATCGGGGAATAGGTAATCCTCGGAGACAGGGAACTCGGAAAGGAAACTTACGTCTTAACGGGACTGAAGTCAGCCCGCGTAACATCGTGGCGTCCGTAACGGACTGGATTCGAACGTATCAGAGCTGTCTTACACCCATACTTAGCTGCCCGCATGCATTTATTTCTATTTTCATGTTCTATTATTCTCTCTTACCAGCGAGAGCAAACGCCGAGGAAAATGCAGTAGTAGAAGCGTATGTTTTCTTCCTGGAACAACGGCTTGGACGGGACCTCTAGCGTTACCTTGAATCCGAATGTCCATTTCGGAAGAATGTGACATTGGACGTCAAAATAAGGGCGGCCGTGACGCAGATGTAGGATTTGATATACATGATCGCAAGTACTTGCCCGTGTTGTTGGGTCTGCGGAGGTTTTTCGAGCGCTGTCGCATCGCGTCTGCTCGGCCGCCCAACCCCGTTAAGTCTCACTGCTGACGTTCTCAACGAGAACGAGTCATGGTTTGTCATCAAACCCCGGTTCCGTATCGATTTTCCACGCGCATCGATACTAAACTGGTAAGCCGGATCTCCCTAATAAAAATATACGGCCTGGGATCCCACCTTTCAACCGGCTTAAGAGAGCCGCTGATTCGCCAAAGGGTTACGCGATATCCATGCTGGCGACAACCTCTGTGCTGACAACACCCCGGCGGTCTGGATCACCACATGTCTTTTTACAAATAATTCTAAAGATAGTTCTTTTTTTTTGTTCTGTGGTATCCACGATTTCTCCGCAGCTGAAGCTCGAGTTTTTATGTAGAGTGATTCTTTAGAATTAGGGCTGAATTTCTCGCTATGCCTCTTGAAATGCCCGACCTTATCATCCACAGAACATCCCTTAGCGAGTCGCAGGGTCGACGCTCAAATGCTGTCTCTAGCTATCAGATCCGGGCTTTTTTTTTTTTTTTTTTTGTTTGGTAATCAGCATTGTATTTTACCTACCTCTCAGGTTAATATCATTGCGACTATTCCAGTACCATTTGGTAAGGCGGTTTACTAAGTGCTCGTCTTGTCTAGGTCAGCAACCCCAGATGATAATGTCGCGATGACACCTCGTCTGTATGCTGTCAGATTTGTTGAAATACTTTTTAGTTTAGCGAGACGTACATGTGATCGTAAGCACTCAAACCACACACTTCAAAATTGGTGGTGTCGAGGCGAAGCGTACATCTGCGTTGCATTATATCCATCACTATACCGCCACGCGACGGGAATCCACTATAAAGAAGTGAGATATTCATATAAGCTACCAATTATAGGCATAAATTGGTTGGTTGGTTGGATGGTTTGACTCACCATTCAGGTTTCACGGTCCTGAACAACAAGCCGCGAAGTTTTCTGCTTGTATCATTTGTGGAAGCGGAATAGGTACCTAGAATAGGCAACGAGCTGGTACAAACAAAGCATTTGTGTTAGGGAAGTATATCACGAATCTTGGAACATGGTGCATTGGGAACATGGATAAAAGGTTTCCTCCGTTGTAACCTCAATGAAGACCTCTGGAACTTGTGCCCTACCATCGATCTACACAGGCACACTGATGTGCCAAGAGATCGTCAACACCCTTTCATTTAACCCCACAAGGTATTCGGCAGCTCGTTGACAAGAGCCATGCTTCTATGAGCCCTACGCATCTTTCAATCCCGAGTCGACTATTCCCGGATCTTACGTAAGAGGGGATTCGCATTGATTTCGGGGATCTGAGATATTTTATTATGAATAAACCTCGGCATCGTGTCTTTTTATAGCAGTATACCACCGATCCCAGTAGGCGGGCTAGGAGGTCGGTTGGCCGTTGGTGGTTAGACTGAAAAAGACGACATCCCTTAAAGACTCCGAATGTTTATTTCCGGGTGCTTTGATGGTAGAATTGTAATGTTATTGTTGTCTCGTGTAGTTCGTCCAGGGTTGGGAACACGAGGGGGTGTACTCCGAACTGGACTGAGCCGTCGCCTACATGTAGGTAATACCTAGGTGGTTTAATAGTTGATATATCACAAGATCTACCTCCAATGATTTCTTAGAAACGCAGGATTTGGAGTTCCTTGTAATACATGCATAGCATCCAGTATACTAATGCGTTCGTCAATATAAATATCCGAGAGCGGAGATCTGAATAGAGGCAACGAGGTTGGAGGCTGGACCAATCCACATGGTCAAAAGATAGAACCGCTCTCTTGGCTTCTTAATTTGACTAGTTGGGCCAACAGGTCGGCTTACCAGTAATAACTTTAAGCGTCATGTATGTCAGAATAAAGTTATATGCATACCAAGAGTTGTTCCAACACTTGAGGTCGAATATGTGCTCCAAATTGACCGTAGAAGAAACGATTGAGTATGGGTGCGTCAGCTAGGGGGGTAACATCTGCTCCTCTGCCATATGGCCCAGTCCAGGATTCTTACAGGTTAGCGGACATGTACTCCGCCGTTCCCCGCGGCCCTTTTGCTAATTGCATAACGACCTAGGGCACGGGCTACCACGCGGTACCATCGTGTACAATTTGGCGACCCGGGACTAGAAATGCAGCTCATAACAGCTTTAATCCCGGAATCGAGTGGGGGGCCTCAGTTTGCGTGTGGAGTTGAGATTTATTCCTATTGATGATTGTTGAGCACCTTTGATAGATTTTAAATATGGCTACTTTGACGGAACCCAGAGTCACAAGGTAACTCGCGGATATGTCTCATCCCTATGATCTTAACAGCCGGGACTCGCCGTGCCGCTTCTCAATATCTTCATCAATTTCGCTTCGGTCCTGCGCCAGACCTTTTGTCGGCGTTGGTTGTCGAAGGTGATGTCATTCGGCAGGTATGCGAGGCATCACCAAGTCCGATGTTGGTCGTCTTTGATCATTTCCCCATTCGCGACGATTGTTGCAAGCCCTACTAATGCTTCTCATTCACTCATTGGTGACCAATATTCCAATCACGTCACAATCTGTGGTGGGGGTTGTTTTATACAAATTGCCGCCCTGGTGCGGCTCGAAGAATTCCCTATCATGAACCTACTGTGTCGGCAGTAGTGATGGTCAAGAAGGCATCGGCGCCGTTATGTAGGCTGTTGGCCAACAACACCACGTACACAAGCCGAGTCTACTGTAAAATTGGTGGTGTCGGGTTATGTAGACCTGCTTGAGGCTGTTGTTGAGACGCGCTGCAGTCTGCTTTGAGCTTGCGCAACACCTGGTTCGAAGGCAATTCTTTTGCTCAAAGCCAGACTTTCCTTGAACCTACGTTTAGCTTCTTCGGGATCCCCAGCCATAGCCGCGATGTCACCCAGGTTAGAGAGTGCTACAGCACAAGCTTCGTCGCACTCTTCCGTCCTATCCTCGCCCTGTACTCTCTCTGCTGTTTTCTGGGCTTGCAGAGCCCATGAGCGGGCACTGGCTAGAAGACTGGCCCGATTCGGACGCATGGCCGCATTGGTCCCATCAGTCTGAGAGGCCTGGCTAGCATCCGATAACATGCGGATTGGTTGCTGTGCAAGAGAAATAGCCAGGTTGTTCACTTTTGTAAGGATCCTCGTTAGCCCATAGATCACGAACATTGAACCTAACGGAATGGAGTGGGAAAGAGTGGAGTTGATCAGAGTGCAATGAAAGCAATCTCTTTACTTACTCAAAACAGCGGTATGGCAACTATTAGGAGGCGAGAGCGATACTGCCTGGAGGAAAAGCGGCGCGGCGAGGTAATGTTGTGACTTGGACTCGTAATGGTTTCCCAACGCTAGGTATTCTTAGTTAGCAAATGCTTTCTCGGGACCCAAAAGATATAATTACCTTCAAGTGCACCCCCGATTTGTTCTGGGTTCATCCAGTCTCCTTCGTCTTCTTTCAGACCTTCGGCTTGACGCCTCTGTAATTCCTTTAACACAGTCTCAACTGCCCAAACTAGGTGCTCGCCAGCAGAATCACCTTGGAGAACGTGTTCATCGGAATAAAGTTCACCAAGCTTGACGCTGATTCCGACGGTTTTCCCTAGAATTCTCGTCCTCTTAGCCCACAAGTTCTCTGGCTTTGCGGGTGCCTCTGTCTCGTCTTCTGATTCGGGACGTTTATCAGGGGTTGGCGCGCCTGCCAACTTCCCTGAGTTATCCACCAGCCCGTCTTGGACGCTCTTCTCCATTACTTGCACCCATTTCTTGCAATCTCGGAGAAGTGCTTCTAATACCTCGATAGAGTTCTTATAGCTACCAATCTTCTCGAACCATGCGGCAAGCTGGATCTTCACACCCATAACTTCGTCGCTAAAGGGGTCAAGGCCTGCCTGTGAACATTGCTCTAAGGCGATTCGGTAGTACTTGAGGGCTAGTTTCGGATCGGGGGCATAATTGCTATAATATAGGGCACGGCGAAGGGACTTTGCAATTTGAGGAGGGAATCGAGTAAATTGTTTGGATTGGAAGTAGTTGAAATAGGCGTAGGCTACATATACCGATATGCCGGTAACAGCACATAACCTTTGGGCAGGCCAGTGGCGTTAGTGACCTATTCCTGGAACTATCGACTTTCGAGCGGGAAGTAGTCTTACAGAATGATAGCAAGAACAGTCTCCTCCGGACTCTGTCTATATAAGGATCGAAGACTCTGACCACGAAATGCGCCAAGTATGGGACGAAGGCTTAAGCTCTGTTTTAAAGCGCGGAAAAGAAGATTTGACGGCGGTAGCGGTGGTTTTTGCTCATTTGGTTTTTGTGAAGACGGAGATGAAGACGACTTATGTCGGCATTGTTGGAGACTAGGAGTTATGGCAGCCTCGTATCCTGGGACTTTAGATGGTCCTATTTGCGTGGTAGAGAGTAGCGCGAGGTGTCGCTGTGGTCTCTGGAGAAATCGAGGGTGCAGAAGGTGGTTTGCGCCGGAGGACCGTACTGCAGCAGCGCGCAAAGCCGACATCATTCAACAAAAGCTTCAAATTTAGAATTGCGCAGTCTCTAGTTTAGCTCATTTATGAGACATGAATTTTGATAGAAGTACAACTTTTCGCCAGCTCTTTTTTGTAGCGTTGAATTGATGACGTGCCAAAGATTTAAGAATGAATTTCGACTTTAGTAATTTTAACTGGAGCTCTCTTCTTGGAGCTCGAGCAGTAGCCCCACCATTGGTCCAAGCTTCTAATTGATGGTACTTTAGGTAATCCATGTACTTTGATTCACCCCACATGTTGGTGCTTGTACTTAGGTACATGTACCCCTCGGCCGCAAACGTACTTGCATGGATGCGATGACGAGGTCCCGAATCCGTAATCTTTACATTTCATCGCCATTGCTTCAAAGTCTCAACTTCCATTTCAATACCAATATCTCTCCTTCTACTTCTCCTACGACAATATAATTCAACTAGATACTTGGTGGCGGTCTTGGATCCAAGTTGCATCTTTATACAGATTACACTATCGTTTCGCACACAACACTCCCCAACAAGATAAAAATGGCAGGAAGATTTCAACCAAAGGTCCCCGTAAACCTCGATCCCCCGAAGGACGACCTGATTTCGCTCGAAGACTTGTCAAAGGCTAACGGTGCGTTTTCCCTTGTAACATGACATTAGATATATGTAAATGGGTAGAGTCTGAGTGTTACACTTAGCTAGCCATACACATATACCAACTCCTTGACCCCAATATGAGAAAATAAATACAGAAATGTGTGCTAACTCTTTATATATAGGGACTGAGGGACAGAAAGCTTATGTTGCAATCAAGGTACGCCTCAAACCATCGATCTTAGGAGCAAAATCATTACCTGTGTCTCCTGAATCCTAGGAAGATTCTAACATGAGATGATTAGGGCAAGATTTACGATGTGAGTGGAAATAAGGCGTATCGGGAGGGTGGTTCATACCATGGTATGTTTCAATATTTCATTTCATTGTACCAAGGGCCAGCGCAGCACGGCGTATCACCTCTCCTGAAACCTCAACCTGCATAGGAGACTGGCTTCTGTTGTTTGCTCCTCAATAAACTGCTGGTCGGGGTCTGTGTCCTACGATGAATCACAGCTTCATCAAGCATCTCCATCTAACATCTTGGTGCTTTGGTGCAGCGATGGCAGTGTTTGCTAACTGACTGGTCCAGTCTTCGCGGGGAAAGATGCCTCTCGTGCGTTAGCCAAAACGTCAACGAAACCTGAGGATGTGAAGCCAGAATGGCAGGATCTCAACGACAAGGAAAAGCAAACGCTAGATGACTGGAACACCTTCTTCTCAAACCGATATAACGTTGTCGGCATTGTTCAAGGTGCAACAAACCTGGCATAATTAGCTTCTGTCATCAGACCCGAATAGAATCCATTCGTTGCAGACGAATCATTCCAAACACGTCTTACATTCACTTGCTTCAATAAAGGCGCCAGCAATTCTGAGTTAAACAGGTAAACTTGATTGTACGGAATCCAGTTTTCCGTCGACTAGCCAATAACTAGCGAATATGCTTCAACAGGCGCTCACTTTGGGGATATGAATTCACCGTACTCACATAAGGGGCTTGACTTCACTGCTAATAATGGTATTCATTGGATCCGATATGCCAGTTGACTGAGTATGCCAAAGTGTGTTTGTCGCTGATAGAGCCGGAGGGGTATTCTCAACTCATGAACACGAACAGACTCCCACGTCGCACAACGAAGGACGTCACCGGGAACAACAAAGGTAAGCCCGACGTCTTTCCTGGACCGATCATAGCTACATCCCGGGATTATAAATACTCAGTGAGGCTAGTAGAAGTTATCGTGGACGTAGTAATTGTTAAGCTGCTTGCTTATGTTAGGTTGCTCTGCTTCATGATTTGTGTATTTGGCGACGGCCTTGACAAACCAATCCTCTACTTCTTTAGGCCTCCAAAAACTGCTCTCTGTGAAAAGGAAACTATGCATATGAAGAGATAGGTACGATTCCTGAAGGTTTGCTTCTGTGTTATTATGCCGAAAACTGGATCTAGATCTAGTTGGTGACTACGCGTAGGTTGCCTGCGGTTATCCGAAGCACTAATGTATCTTGCAATCGACGCTACACCAAGACGCCAGACCACGTGGTAACGGATTCTGGCATTTCACCAACCGATAGCTTGCAGTAGGTAGGCCGAATAAAGAATGAGTAATACAGTATGAGCAACATGCAGACTACATGTAGGTATGTATCCTAGTATACTAGCTACATCCTACCTACCAACGTGGTGGTTACAGACAACACTGCAGATGTCAAATGCAAACCAGCTAAGGTATCCAACGTCTCAATTGCGTGAAAACATCTCACGAAAAGTTGTCTCTGCACATCTGTCCTCCTTTTCGAAACATTTCTCTACCTTAACTTATTCATACCAATTGGTAGACAACACACAAGACTTGCTGACTGACTGTATCCTTTACTGGGGCCGCCTAAGCACCATATCCCTCAGGCCGCACTGCGAATAGTATCTAGACCGCGGTAGTTGGCTTGATGCGTTCAAGGCTTCGCTTATGAAAATCGTTCGTCGTTCAAGTTGAATACGCACGGCATCATGTGTCACTTGGGCCATATTTCTTATGTTTGCGTAGAGCTCAACGTGATCGGTGCGGAGGTGCCCATATCTTCCCATTTACCAAGCGGAATCCGTTCTCGATGCATTTGTCGCAAAGCTGTCCTGCTTGGAGCCAAGAGTCCCGGAGCTTTTTGACCCCAAGACATATATGGTTGGGATCATTGCGGGCGAAGTGACAGTATGACTTCAAACGACACACGGAATGGCTGCATTCAAATCGAAATTCATCGTAGTCGCACATCGTTGCTTTTGGATACAGCTGGGATAGTTAGCCAATACAACAATCTCGACCAGGGATAAGATGAAGTTACTGAGATTGCATACATACGCACTTAATCTCAGAGATTTGCCAAATGGGGAGCTGTGTGAAGTTAGAATATGTATATGCACACATAGAAGATTTAGCTCTTACCTCAAACTACCAGATGAATAGGTACCTGTGATGTAATGGTGTCGAAGTATGAATTACTGATCGAGAGTGGTCGAAAACTACGAGAGGCTTTAGGTAGCTAGCTATAGATCATAAGCGCAATGATATTCTTTTATAGAAGTCATGTTTGCTCCATACAAAGATGTTCAACCATTGGTAACTCATGATGGCAAACACACGGTCATAGCAACTTCTTCAAAATGAAACGATAGGATACGCCTCCTAATACAAGATATCTTATTTCTATCAAGGAAACTCGCATTGACCACGTAGGTTATCGACATGAAGCTACTGCTGTTTACTCGGGAGATCAATTCTGATCTATCACATTTCACTTATAGGATGACTCGCACATCAAAGCAAGATTTCGTGCTAGTGCTTAAATCAAACGGGAGAACTTCAAAAAGAATACCCTAGTTAGTAGTTATAGGATCTCAGTATGACCATGGATTAGCTGAATTAAATTTGACATCGAGGGTTGGCGCCCTTGGTCGGAGGCTTGTGGTGACCTAGATATTACGGCTGACATGGAGGCTGAAGTTTCGCGAGAATGACAGGCTTCCAGAAGAGCAGAGAAGATACAGGTATCCGTTCATCCCAGTACATGGGCTTTGAAGATGTCTGCTGCCGCCAAGGATGACCACAGTGCAAGATCCCATAAACCAATAGACCGGTTGGTGGCTGCGATGGGGCCGGCTAGATCGTCCGGTCTAATGGTATAGTATACCCGGGAGCTACCTACATGTATCTAGACCTCCTGGGAGCATCGAAGCATCTAGTCAGTACCTTGTAGACTGACACCTGCTCTGCGCTAACGTTGATACCTGCTTCCTAACGGCGCGGCCCGGGCAGCTTTGTCTAAAGCAAACAACCCGCCGTGTTTTAGCAGCCACCAGGCAGGTTAATCTCTGTCGTAAATGAGACATATGCATGCATATGTACGTTCTAGGTGCAGCAACGGATCGTTGCCGAGATTACGATCGCGGGAGCGTTTGATGTCAAAAGGTCATAGCGCTTCGGGGAGCGACGGGAATCGAAGAGTTGTAGTCATAGAAGACACGTCGGACAATTCTATTGTCTACACGGTGGTACGAAGACCAGGGAGTTACTGGCCGTTGCTACAAGGATCCGGCTTTCTGCAGGACACTCTAGTGCTCGTGCTACATTTGGAAGAGATACGTTGGTGGATGTGCGTTGATGGATGAAAGACATGTATGACGGTCTAAGTGGCATCTTGAGAAAACCCTTGACGGGGGTGACCAGAAATGCCCGCACCCAGGATCTCATAATAATACAGGTGGTAATTAATCATCCGGCATCTCGGCCTTTGATAGATGTTACATAGAGCATCACCAACTTCATACCTCCGTACGTTAAGTTAATACGTACACGGACATCTGAAGATGATCTAATCCAGGGTTCGTTTTCGAACACCGAACAAGGACAAAGTCCGTATGTATGGTGGCATAAGACATTGTCACACATGCATTGACGGATCTTGTAATGCGAACAAGTGAGAAGAAGAAGAAGAAGAAGAAGGGAAAAAGATGAAAATGCCCTTGTAAAGGAGAAAGAATGTCACCGCTGAAGATGCTGATAAATTGAATCTAGCAGTCTAGGTCCCTAAGGTAGGCACCTATCCAGTTTAGCTTCCAGGTAGGTTAGTATGGATTATCCTAACCCCCCGCCGTTTGTTCACCGAAATCTAAGCGTGTAACTGGACTATTAGCTGGCTGGCAGACTAGGACAAAGATGGTGGCTGTGCATGTAACGCTAATCCGTATAAGGTACCGTATTGGTGATTTAGATACCTGTTGATGCCGTCTTTTACTGCAAAATGGAGATGAGATATGCAATTGTCCGCCTCACTTTCCCGCTCGCATTTCTACTTGAGCATTTTACTTTGGGTCTTGACCGAAATCCGTGGTAGGAACGTTGATGGCTGCCTTCCAGCTCACATTTCATTTACCTAAACCACCACACAAAATTATTCCCTTCCATCAATCAACTTGTCTTCTTTTCACGGGCGCATTTTCTCGACAATAGGCTTCAAAACACTTCCCGCTCGGCCATTTCACCCCCAACCCTTTGAATCCTAATCCTTATCTATTTCCGTCGAATCTCGGATTTATCTAATCTAAATTTACGCTTAGTCAATGACACGAGGCTTTTGCGCTGTGAACTTGGTCCAGTTCATCGGCTGGAATTCTGTTCAACCAAATTACAATCCGCATACTCTTCTACTTAACAGCCAGCTCCTTTTTAGTATTTGGTAGTTCCTGATGCCATTCGGGAGCATATACGTGGACGATCTTGCAGGGCCAGCCTGACATCTCGTTCATCCTTTTGGAGACAATCTTCGCAGGCCGTGGAGATCTACAGAGGACATTTCTCTCGTCCTTTCTTCGTACTAACTGCTTTACTGAAATCTTGCCGCCTTCTATTTTTCTCTCGTGTGGACCAGAGACGTTTCAAGCCCGTCATTAGGAAAAATTAGAAAGCTCACGTCGCAACCTGCGGCATACATCACCGGTGCCTGGTGTCTATTTATGCCTTGTCTCAGAGGTCCATGGTCATTTGGAGTATTTCCGTAGTACGTTTGCCATTATGGCCGACCAACTAGCCATGACCGCCCCCGGATCTCCAGGTACCACAGCAGAAAGCCATTCCCGGCTCGCCAGGATGGCGGCGCTCAGTTATGTCCACCATCAGGATTTCGCCGGCATGGACCATATGGACGTAAATCTACCAATGCCTGCTAACCAGCAGCCGGGAGGGGATCGCATAGAACTATGGTATCGACGGGATGATGGGCCTTGGACTCCCCCCGGCTTGGCATCGCCTCACGGTAATATAAGGATTCCATCTATTTTGTCACGGAGCAATCCACTTATATTCCCGGGTCCGTACCGAGAAAGCATACATCGTTCTCACGACGTTCTTTATAGGGCTCCATCTGAATGCGATACCGTTCCGGCTGGACCGATACCCTCGGATTCCGGATATGGCAGCTATGGAACGAAGCATAGCGTTGCTAATGAGTCGGTTTGTGAAGAGCCCCTGGACCGCAGCCCCGAGACTCAAAGCCTCCTCGGACATCTGGGTGACCTAAGTTTCCCATCTTTTAACCATGAGATGATGCCCAAAGGCGCAGTGAATCCTGGTACTCCTTGGATGCAGCCTCATCAACCTTCACCCTTGTCTATGCCAGTTATTGACCGCCAAAGAAATCTCGAGGCAAGCAAGACATGCGGGATCTGCCACAAGGTGATGAGGACGAAATCTGAGCTCAAGTAAGCCCTGGCATTTGTATGATCAGTCTGCCAAGGGGACTATTACTGAACAATGTCATTACTAGGAAGCACAAGCAGAGGCATGAAAAGCCTTTCAAATGCAATGTGAAGGATTGTACTCGTCGTGAGGGTTTCAGTACATCAAACGACCTTGATAGACACATTCGAAGCCTGCATCCAACTGAAAATGCCACCGGTAGCCGTTTCCAATGCCTAATAGGAGCTTGCAAAAATAAAGACAAGATCTGGCCCCGAGCAGATAACTTTCGGGCTCACATGAAACGTGTCCATCAAAAGGAGTTATCATCAGATGATGACTTAGATATGTACAAGTTCAGGTACAGCGTTATTTATTTATCTAGTATTCTCAAGGAAGTATTTCTAATCATTTTTGATAGTCCGACTGCATCTTCTAAGGAACCTTCAGACCTTTCTCAACACGCGATTGGTCCTGAATTCAATAGCCATGTATTCCCAACTGACTTCATGGCCGGCGGCAGCATAATACCCCGGGACAGTACCCTTGAACTGTCTAATGAAGCTACTCCAATGGAAAGTTCAAGCCAATTCCAAATGGAAGATACTGAGGATCAAATTGCACCCAGTAGTGAAGGCCCGACACGCGAACTTACCGGCATTGCGAATGAGGTACATTCAGACAATGACTATGCGTCGTTTGATCAGGAAATAGACGAAGCCAGGCCATCTTCTGGCCCCTCCAGCCCGACTATAAACGATACTGAATCCAGAATACCAAAGGGATTGGAGGAGCCCAATCCTACTACTCATCCAGGAGATGCGGACCCTATTTCATCTAATACCATAGAGACCCCGAGGGATTTTAAGGCGGATGAACTTGACGAGCCTCAAGAACGCCCCAGTGAGCAACTGTCCGAAGGTCCCCTATATAGTAGCCATTCCGAAGCACCGGGAGCTATTCAAGAGGGAACACATACATTACCTGAGTCAGAGAACTCTAAAGAAGCAAGCGATGTGCTCATAAGCCGTGAGAAATTGTCGAAACTACTTGAAAACCTCCAAAATAATATCGTTCTTGGAGAACTTCTCGGAGAACTTGGATGGAAGAAGGATGAATCGTCAGAATCGCAAGTACCAAAGCAGGAGACGACCAGAAACGCTACCCCTGAACCGACTCACGTCTGCTCAGAATGTCAGAAAAGGTTTGGCCGCCGATGCGAGTTAAAGTAAGGCGCTATTTTCTTAATTATTCAGTCATTGCTTTCTTATGCTTGGCTTGGCCTTGGACTATTGGGACCTAACCTTAATCCAGAAAACATGAGAAACGACATTTGAAGCCCTATGGCTGTACATACCCGGGTTGTGACAAGAGGTTCGGCAGCAAGAATGATTGGAAACGCCACGAGAACAGCCAGCACTATATGTTGGAGCACTGGAGATGTGACGAGAAGCAAACCGACAGCTCCAATATTTGCGGGAAAACTATCCACAGGCGAGAACTATTTAAGCAACATCTTGGTGCATTCCATAACATCAAAGATCCGGCAATTTTGGATATCAAGCTTGAAACATGCCGTGTAGGACGAAACTGTGAGGCTCGTTTCTGGTGTGGATTCTGCGAGGAGGTCATTGAAATCAGGAAGCAAGGCATGGAGGCCTGGACCGAGCGGTTCAATCATATCGATGACCATTTCCATGGTCGCAATAACCAGACGCAAAGAGAAATTGGCGACTGGAAAAACGAGTATCCGCTATATCCCCGAGGCGATTCTTCGGTTGATGACTCCGAGGACTCGGGTGCCACATCATCGACGTTAGCTTCTTCAGCGACTCTCCCTAGCATTCACAGTCACCCCAACAAACAGGTCACTCGAGACGCAAGGAAGAAGAGGAAGAGAGACGATGGCTACGATACACCTGCCCTGAAGCGTCCCGAAATGGCAGAAGACCTACCTAGGTCCTTTTGCGTGCGTAGTCTTTTACCCTAACTGCTGTCAATGTTCTAACATGTTTGCAGTGTCGGTGCAGTGAACCGATGCCTTTTACTAGCAGACAGTGTACCAATTATCCCTGTGACCACCGGCTATGTGAGAACTGTCATTCACCTTAAGGGTTTATATGGTATTACGAAGCAACGTGGGGCAATCATAAGGCGGTGCGAAAGTATTCGTTTTCTTGGATCGGTTGGAACTTGGACTAGACGGAAGATATGATATCCCATGGAAGGCGCTTTGATTTTCTCTCCATTTATAATATATCATGAACTATAATACTGCATAGCGGTTTTGTTGCGATAGTATTGTTCTTGGGTGTACTTACGTCGTCGATACTTTGCATACTAGCTCGTTATACCCGTACCAATCCATAAGAGCCACTTCCCCTCTCGCAATGGTCTCAATGACAATGTGCATGAGTATAACATAGGTAAATAGGTAGGTATATAGGTAGGTTACGATTCCAGATGGATAGTTGTCCATGGGACCACTACATCAGTGGCATGATATGTGGTAGAGACGGACTAGTAAACGTCGATCGAGAGACACGATTGCCGAAACCATAAATGGCCGATCTAATATTCTTCCATCAGCCAATGCAAGAGCCATTTCGATTTTAATGTCTTCTGGGTTCACCATGTCGATGAACAAGCAGGGCGAGCCGTTTGACTTGAGGGAAGAAGCCGCTTAGAGGGGCATGTTCCTGTGGGATAGGAGGTACAGCGGCAACACACGACGACTTTCCATAGATTCTACGAGTCAATCCAGACCAGGGCACGAGTTATCTTGTACAATCTTCTGTTCGCCTTCTAGATAGTATGATGTTGTATAGTTGCTGCCTTCGGTGGACTCGATGAAGTTTAGGGGTAGGATTTCGGATGTATCTGTTGGAGGCTCGGGCGGGTAGACGTCAGGGATCTCGACACTGACAACTCAGCGAACATCTAGGGAGACAATGCCGCGATGTTAACTTCTCAACAGGAATCTAGAAGAGAGGGGCATGATCCAGACACTCACCTCCCCGGCGCCAGTGCTTGGTTTCTCTAAATGCTTTTGCATACGGAAGGTTTCGCTGGCTGGGAAATCTAGAGATTTGGGTACGATCATCTATCGATTGACAGTATTCAATCACTTTTAAGGGGGTTTGAAATTATTTTTATTTTCATTCTTTAAGGAGGGCTGTGTCAAAGTAGGTAGAATTTGTCGCCCCCTTGCGGCCTGCAATCAAGCAGCGCGAGTTTTCAATACTCTTAATACACCATGGTTCTTGTTCTGTCACACAGTAACTACTAGGCAGCGGTGAAGCCTATGCTCTCCCTAAGTGGTAGGCGAGTCTTTTCGTTCAGGGGACTTTTCTCCGAGACCTACGTCCCAATTAGTTGACTTAGTCCCCTACCCAGGTATGATTCCGTATACGTAAGCAGGCGAAATACATGTCTTTCAGGTTTCTACGCGGTTTCTACTTGGGTGTCTTGATCTTCTGTAATCTAATTTACCGTATAAGGGGTAATCATCCAAGCCCAGTGTCTACAAAGCCATCCCAGCCACTCGGGCGAGTAACCGGCATAACGTCCAAGCCGCCTATGTAATGAAGCATGAGTAAATGAAAACATGCCACGATTGTTATGTTTACGTTCACGTTCCATCTCATCACAAAAGCCAAGAAGACATGACAATGCCAGGGCTTCGTGGGAGGTGTTATGGTAGCATTTGTTGGTTTTGATTTCAATCTATCCCAAACTGCACTTTCCAGATGGCGCTTACTCCCCTTGACGGGCGTCTAATTTGAACACATACATGGTATCTAGATACAAATCCGAGTAAACACTAATTATGGGTGGTGTGGAGTTTCCGACCCTGGCGACGAGGTTATGGCGACCCTACGTGGAACAGTACCTGACAGCCGATTTGATGATGTTAGCTTTAGTCAGGATCCTGCTAAGTAGGATCCCTGATGTCTAGCTTCATACCTGTATGTAGGTAAAGATGAAGTCCTATAATTACAAAGATAAGTAGGTACCTATGCAAAGTTTCAACCGGCAAGCCCAGATCCTGGTCTTCGAGTTGCGTGGTGGTTGCGCTTCGGGGATGCCGAGCGTCCAGAATCGGTTATCCTGGTTAAATATGTAGAAAGATAGCAGAACAATCTTCTGCAGTTGGAAACATATCGTCCCTTGCCCGTCCCAAACCGTCGTATCATAAGTAACACGGAGGCTCAGTAGAGTAGAATCTTCAGTAAGGACGCAGCGGTTTCGTACGACAGTTCTACAAGAACGAGGGACGCCATTCCCATTGAAGCGGGAAGAAAATACCCCATGTTTTCTTGTACAGAGGCTCAATGTACGTATCTAAGGCTCGAGATGGCGGGTCGTCGCAACGAGTCAGGGGTAATATGTATTTCGAATTCCCAACAGAAACTTGATCCTAGCTAATGTACGTAACACCTGGTTCATGCTAATACACTCACATGCTTGCATGCAAATTCATTTACATCTTTACATAGGTACGTATATGGTGCCGTCTCTTTACTCAACTTGACCGACTTGTACGAATTCTATGTCCAGTGTGGGAATCAGATCTTGAATTGGACTTCTCTTGGACGCGAAACCCCCGAAAATGCCGTCTGATACTCATCAAGCTCAAGGTGCAGTCTAGGGTTTACCGTCATTGCATAGCAGTACATACCAGATGGATGTTTTGTTACGGAAACCGGTCAAGGCCAAGATCAGCCCAGCTTCGGCCACATCTCCGAGCCACCGCATGTGTAACAGATCGCGCGCTTAACGTGGGAATTCTATCCGAGCTCAACCTATTGCATACAAGAGAAAAGCATATTCTTTAGCTTCCGAGACAGTTCTAATGCATCATGGAGGCTCAGCTCTACAAGTTCTAAGCCCCACCTATCCCATATGAGACAATCTAGAAGATCGAAGGATGGCTGAACAGACTATCGGAGACACACAGCTGGCTCTTAATAGAGAGCCTAAGGACTTAGCTAGCCAGTTCATGGCTGTAGTGATTTGGAATGAGCCTACACCCCGCGGATTCGGTCCCGCGTGGATTCATCATCCACGTTCTGTCGGCATTGCGATCCTTCCCAATGACAGTCCCCGCTCACCCGGACAAGTCTTATCTACCTTGTCCTTGCGGGAGTGCAAATTTTTCGAGAGCCTCAAACTTAGCCCAGGTGGGCTGCCTTCGGGTGCTACACGTGTACCAAGCCGATTCATCTTGCGGCTCTCTCTTCGGTAAGCATTTTGTTGATAATGAATAGTCGGACGAGAAAAAGAATTAATTGGACGACTAGACATTGGCGGTCCTGTGTCCCAATCTCGAATGGTTACAGTATGACACCATCTTTGATCTGACTTGCAGAGTGCCCGGCATTTGCAGAGAGACAAAAAAAGCAAATGGTTGCGTGATATTGGTCCTCTGAAATGCGGTAGCTCTCGAGGTCAGCTACCCGGCGGTCGCCTTGCTCGGGTACATGGGCCTCAAGTACATACAAACACGAATGGGATGAGAGAGGCAGACATGATGATACGGTACGAATCCCGACCTAATGTATAGTGTAAGCCTAGAGTTGCCTTCTTTCTTGTCGCACCTATGACAGGCCGCTTAATCCAATATTATAGCCCCCATGCCTTAAGTTGCCTTAAGAGGTATATAAATGGCCCCCAACCTATGAGCTACGTCTTTTTCGGTGACGCACAGCCCACCTCCTCTTCCGACTACTCTGTTGGTTCGTCCTCACAGCCCCCACGAGTCAAACAAGTCTATGTGTCGTCACATCAAATATCATATTTCTTCTTTCTTTGCCAATTTTCAAGGTACCATCTTTGTGCCTCATGCTTACATACAGTACATACCGTACATCCGACTTACCATGCCGCATAACTGTAATATCCAAGATTCCGTGTTGATGATCATCCTAGGTCGTTTGAGGGTGACAACCATGGACCCTCGTTGCTAAATCAAGTCGGCACTGGCATATCCACGGACTAACCCATGCGATATCGAAGTAATGATCGTCAGTTGGCCGTGTCTACACTTACACAATATGCCCGTTACCAACCAGCCTCCCCTATTGGTGGTCCCAAGGCGTTGTAGCCGCCGGCGCTTGCGTTCAGCTTCTTCCTGTTGGTCCGGATCTGGAAGGCCAGTCGAAAAGATGGTGGGGGGTTGGCCCAGGACGGTGGTCGGACTTGGTTGTCTTCTGCAAGCAAAGTTGCTTTGGATTACGTGCTGGAGTCTTGGACATTTGGGATGTATTGTATTCCGACATTTGGAAATTTCGCCAATGTCCAAGATACATGAATCCTGGCTCAATCGAGCCCAAACGATCTTGTCCTGATTCTTATCGCCTTTTTTCCCGGTGGCTCGATGTGGCGGTCAACCAACTGCTGGCACATTGCTATCCCCAATTTCGCAATTTGGGGTATTCGGTACGGAGTGGCCTATGTTTCTCTCTGTCTGAGTGGTCTGGTCGCGAGCCCGCCCCCCTGCAGCTAGCTGAACGAGGAACCGCATTGCTCTACTCCAACAGTAGTCGGGCGAAACATAACATCGTAGCAATGAGTCAAGTTAGGGACCAACAGCGAAAAGAAGATCTTTCGCACCAAGGACGTAACTGCACATCATCAAATGTCACAAAAGCAGCGACTACGAAACGAGAGGGTCTACTATGCAAATGGGATTCGTCCGTAGTAGGAGCGCCATTCATGAATGATTCTTTCTGCCTTGCTATTTACCAGCTAGGCACGACATATGGTCGGTATCATGCCTAGAGAGATGCCTTGCCGGAGTGCTGGGCGAATGCCCACGTTTTGACTGCCCATTCCCAGATTTGTATAGATCTCGAAACGCCTGGGTCTTATCTGCAATATAACCGACATCATTCATGATCATGCATGAGGCCCTTTCGCAGGCCAACACTGTCTCCGCTACATGTACCCAAGGCAACGCGGAATGTTTGTTGGAAGTCGGAAGGAAGCGCGCGAACCACCTAGTACTGATGTACTGCAGATGGTTCGCGGACTTCAAATTGGTCACATACGTGATCGGTAGGTACAGAGGTACTTAACCCGATCTCTCGTTTGTCTACTCCAACAGACCAAGAGATCACTTTCAATGCTGATCCGCGCACTCCCTGCCAGCCCTGATGCTACCCAACGGACAGGGCCCAGGGTCCATGTATACCGTATGTTCGACTACATGTACTACAAACGGTACATGCAATACATTGATGCAATAGACGCTGGCAGGGGGTGCCAAGCAAACGAAATGGCCGCAATGACCTTCAGCCACGCCCACAACACCCCCGGTCAGAATATACATCAGATACTAATGTTACTGAGGCTCCGCGTGGAGTCCAGCTCAGAGTTTGAAGAGAGTGAGTAGGATTCTACAACCAGGACGCTAGGACAATCGGTTACATATTAGATAAGTCGATCCTTTCTCCATGGCATCTTTCGTAGCCTTAGAAGCAAGTTGCTTCGCATTTCCTGCTTCGCCCCCATCGTTGCCTGACAAGCACGTGTCCCATCGCGTGGAAGATCAAGTCTACTCTCATAAGTCTAGCTTCAAACCCCCTTAAGGTCTTGTCGTGCAAGTTTGCCTTGTGGCCTTCATCTTTTAATATCATCAACCCTTTCCTCTTGTGGTCATTACCTCAAGAATCCTTCTGTTTCCTGGAGCGGTCTTGACCAAGGTCCAACGCCTTACTACTGCGTCTCGAATAAGCACTTTAAGTACACCACCAACAGAACTTGTTGACTTCGAGAACACCTTAGCATCGCTAAGACACCCGGAGAAGATGGACTACCAACACTACCCATACCCGGAGACCATGCAGCTTCCAGTCTACCTGGACAGCCCGTCAATGGAAGCTACAACAATGGAAGGCATGATCGATCCTATCCTCAAGCCATCACCCTGGACACCACCGCAAATGCATCGTTACTTAACTGAGAGTAGCAAGTCTTCGCTCTGGGGACATACAATGATGGACTCTGTCTTCCCCGAGACCGTTATTCGAAGAGACGATGGGGTGACACCACTCCCGTCTAGCTTACTTGGACGCCGGGATTCACCATCATTCTCTCATACATCAACAACGAGTAGTGCGTTAAGTCCACCAAGGGAGAGCGACTACTACCAAGTTCACTCACCACCAACACCTACGGACACGACAATCATGTCCCCTTACATGAACCAGTATGAAAGCGCCAGCTCTCGTGCTCAGCTGTATCAATACACAGGCCTGGCGGATGACTGCGTGAAGCCAATCCATATCAACCTCTCTCAGGACTCACCTGAAAGCTATTGCGACGACAGCAATGCAAGACCAGAGTTTCCTTCGAGGGGGTATAGTATGTCGAGTGACGAAGGTAGCCTTTACATGGACTCGTGCAACGTACAGGAACCACTCGAAGAGCAGCGACCGCTGAGCCCAGAAGGATTCTCGCCAGAAATGAAAGAAGAGATCTACATTTCGGAGCCAATTCAGAATTACCCCACGTATGAGCCAGACAACGAGCCAATGTCCAGCGACGAAATTGAGCTCCCCATTGTGAAGCAGGAAGCTGAAGACGACGACGACTACAAGCCAAACCAAAAGCCCAAACGGGCGAAGTCCGGCTCCAGCCGCAGCACCAGGAGCCGCAAGCGACGCAATAGTTCTGGATCCACGTCCGGAACAAAACGACCCAAGGTTGAATCCAGCATCTGCACCGCAATCAGCAGGTCGGCCACGAAACCCATGATCCAAGGAGCAAAGGGCAGTTTCTCATGCACCGAGTGCTCCAAGACGGTCTACTTCAAGGACGAGAGCAGCCTACAGAATCACATCAAGAAGCAGCATACTCGACCATTCGTCTGTGTCTTTAGCTTCGCTGGCTGCACCTCTACCTTTGCCAGCAAGAATGAATGGAAACGCCATTGCTCTTCTCAGCATCTCGTCCTGAACTACTGGATCTGCCAGGAAAACCAATGTTCGAAGACCTCGAACAGAGTGGCCGTACCTCAGCGCAACCGCTCTGATCTCTCTTGCTCGCAGAACACGAACACGTGCGCGATGACCATCCCTCGTGGCACCATCTTCAACCGCAAGGACCTCTACACGCAGCACCTCCGCCGCATGCACATCCCGGCGAGCCTGAAGAAGCAAGTGAAGCAGAGGAAGCCTGCCCCCGAGTGGGAAGCGCAAGAGCGCCAGCACCAGGACCAGGCAAAGCGGACGCGCTGCAACCTGCCGACGCACATGCGATGCCCCGCATTTGGCTGCGGCGCGCGGTTCGACGGCGCGAACGCTTGGGACGACCGGATGGAGCACGTCGCCAGACACCTGGAGAAGGCCGTCGCCGGATCGGAGCAGCCGATCGAGTTCGGCGGAGCGCACGACGACACCCTCCTCGACTGGGCCACGCGGCCCGACATCGCCATCATCGAAAGGGGGGGAGACAAGGGGAGGTGGAAGCTGCGCAACCCGCTGAGATCCAGCGGCGGCCGGATGGTCGAGATAACGGTGGATCGAGAGGGAGAAGAGGACGCCGAAGGCGAAGAGGTTGACGAGTGATGAACTTACTTTGATGAAGGATACCCCCATTTTACATCTCCTACTTACTTATTTACTATACACCTACCTGCCTACCTTGTATAACCTCTAAGCACTGGTAAAGGGAGGGAGGTGGACACATGGATATTATTATTATTTCGCTACGCTGTTTGGGAGAACTTGGTTTTTTGACGACTTTAGAGATTTTGTAATGAATAAGGGCTACCTATACATTCATCTGACCAAAAAATGAGGGAGGGGCTTGGGATTACTAGAATAACCAATTCAAGGACGTCTATAACTGTCTACGATTTCATGATATACCTACTTGTCTGTCTTAGCGACCTGCCTGTGATATTTCAGTCTTGTATATCTACCTATAGATGATAGCGTAAATAAGCCGAGTTTCTCGACGAACATTTACAATTGTTCCCACATGTGTTGATTGAGAATGCGACGCCTCCTGTGCCGCTGCTAAGACATGGTCAACGTGAGTTGTTACACCGTACAACAACGGTGTAATCTTGGTCGTTTTTGACCGGTCAAAAAATGCACTGACGAACAAATTACGTAGTTAGACACGACCTCGGAACCGAGATAGATCTACACTGCGTGGAAGCCGTACCGAAACCGTGGCGTTCTTAGTTCCAAGACCTATTTACTAATGTACACCGTATCGTGTGTCTCTCCGTCTCTCCGTCTCTCTCTCTCTTTCTCTCTCTCTATCTATCTATCTTCCTTGGTGGATCAATGTAGCCATGGCAATCTTACTTACATTAGACTCTGCTTCCGTGTTGATGATAAGCATACCGATGCTGCGATGGGACATAATCGAGGGGCGTCCGGGTAGATAGATTAAATATATCGATGGTACCTATCGTGTTATTGCCTAAATTGCTAGTGGACGTCTTACGGCGTGATGCATGGACGGGCCGCGTTGTACACGCACATGTCATCGTCAGAAGAAGCACTTTGGATTAGGTAGGTACATATTAATTATCCCAGGACAAACCCATTCTCTCTGTGGATAAGCTGTCTCGATCTAATACGAGACCCTGTCCTGTCCGTTTGATTCTCCTAGCGTGTTGCTGTAGGAAACCGGCTTTTTCTGATATGTTCCTCGATCTCGGTGACAAGATGGACCTCAAAATGCGTGCTTTTTTCTTTTCTTTTCTGATGAGATGTATCTGAGACAAAATGTTAGCTCCCGCGGGGAAAAAGCTGACACGGCACAGTCAGCCCCCAAAATCCCTTCGTTTAGACGCAGAGTTGTACCTACCCCCTAGCACCTGTACAGTGCCTAGGTACATATCCCTATGATGATGTTGTGAGAGTCCGAGGTACCTAACTCGGACGGCACGCTGAATTGTGCTGTACGACATCAGCCGCTTTTTTTTTTTTTTTTTTTTTTTTTTAGATGTTGTCTTTCTCTTTCCTTAACGCTGGAATCACTCACAACTTTTCGGTCCGTTTGTCATTCTATATTTAAACATACTTTATCTCAGACGAATGCGACGACGTCGATCGCTACCCTGAGCGTTGTCATCGCGATTTGAATACTTCTTTCTCGCAGGCCCCGAATAGATCTCACTCCCCCCACCCCGGAATGGCTGCCCCAGAGCGAGATCCAGTAGCAGATGGAGACCTGCGACCCCCGCCTGATGACGGGGACCGTAGGGAAGAGGAGGAAGACCCATCTGATGTATTTAGGGAAGACATCTTACCAAACCAAATAAACTTAGCTGCAACCGAGGACACTGGTCAGATCGGTGACGAACTATCTTGTCAGCATGTTACGTCTGACACTAAAGGCAAGGGCAAGGCCCCCATGAGGACTGGGGGATACTTCCCCAATAGAACATATACTGAGAATTCGAAGGGCTCTAATGCAAGCCAACACGTGTCTACACACACTACTACAGGTGCCCTAGAACCAAAGGAAGACCAAGAGAGATTGGAACTTCGCCTCGCATCAACAGTAAGTGATGTGGAGAAGGCCAGTCTCGAGGAGGCGGCGGCCTCTCACAGGGTTAGTGACGATGGTATTCCGCATGAGTTTCAACCAAGTTCATCATCTACGTCCGGTTCCAATACAGTTTTAGGTGCAAGCCCCGAGAACGGGAATGACGAGACGACGTCGACACCACCAACAACAACACAATCTTCACATGATAACGAACAAAAACAAGAGGCCAAGTCAGCAGCACAAGCATCGGGGTCACACCCGGTCAGCTTTCCGTCTTCAGCAAATAACGGAGCCGAAGCACCGTCCTTTCGACCGCTTCAATACGGAGAACCCGGCTGGGAGCAATCCGCGGGCCGGCCTCCTACAAAGCTGCCTATTCAGTTCAAGGATGCCGTGGGACGCAAATTTGTGTTTCCTTGGGAGAAGGCTAAAACGTGGCAGGTGAGTAAAAATAATCTTATCTCGCCCCCCTTTTTGGACGCGTGGAAAGGAAGTGCATGCCATAATATATGATGGACATAGCTAATTTCATTCTAGGGCGTGGAACACCTAATACAAAACTGCTTTCTCCATGTAGAGATATTAGGACCTTACGTTCTCGCGGGCCAGTATGATCTCATGACTAGTCTCCCCTTCTCGATGGATAGCAGTAGTCCGGCAGGGCCACAGGATCCATCATCCACGGTGCCGCCTCCGGTAGAACCTGAAGTAGCTGGCACATCAAGCGCGGCTCAGATTCTACAAGCACCGACGTCTCCAGCAGCCGCCCCGCCTCCTCCCGCGCCGCAGTCGACCATCATCATCCTGCCCGAGCTCTGGGAGGATCTCATCGAGCCCGGCATGTTTGTCTCGATGTCCATGTGGCCCATGGATCGGCCGCCCCAGTCTGCGGCCCCGCTGCCTCCGCCCGTCTTCGCCGGGCCGCCCATGCATCCTCCGTTTCCCGGAAGGGGCCGAGGGATGGGCGGAGGCCGTGGCGGGGGCAGAGGGAGGGGAAGAGGTATGGCTGGGGTGCCAACCGTCAGTCATTCTTATCCTCTTGAGCTGTATCAAATGTCGAAGCCAAAGCCGAGGGGCAAGACACGAAGGCGGCGGGAAGGTCCGTGAATTTGGACGGGTCTAGGGAATCATCCACCTCAAGTAGGGAGAGCAGTGGTGTATACTAGAGCATTCTTGTTGGGCTAGCTATTATGCTTCATTTTGACAAGATAGGTATGCATCATCTCAATGATGGGCGTGTATAATATCAAGACACATTGTCGAGCAGATGCGATGTATGTGACATTAAGCGACAGGTGCTCGTGGGAGACGCGTCCAGCAGGGCTTATGTAGCTTCGTTGCAACGGCGCCCCGCCTTCATGTTCAGGGCTGTGTTCAGCTAAGTGAGCTCCGCCATGAACAACTAAAAATACGACCAAAAGGTCAATACGGTTGTCTATACGAGATGTGCAGTAATTGCCATGTGGCTTAACTAATTGAAAAGTCGATTGAAATGTATGTTGCAACTACCTAAATCTCCTATTGCCCACTCTTTTCAAAGTATATTCCACTTAACATCTTTCCATCTGCAACTTCCCGTTCTAGAGCAGATCCATTACCTCGTATTTGCAAGCTCGTTAGCCCCGACTACCCCGACCCCAGATGCTGTGCTGTAGAGAGCGAAAAGTGGAAACCAATAGGTTAGTAGCGCCCATAGGTAGAAAGCCGAACTTGTCATCCTACGTCACATCCCGCAAGCTCAGGAACAACCCGATTTCACAAAAACAGCCAACCTTGAAACTTACGATCCACCAAACCAAACACCTACATACCTAGGTATATATCAAGCTACCTATCACCCTGCATAGAGCTACAGAGGTGTTATATACATCATTGAATTTTTGATCTTATATAATTTACCCTTACCAATTAGATACATCTCAAGCCACGATGGAGTCCTTCACCAAGCTCAAGCGTCGTGGCACCGACCTGATCAGCTCCCTTCCGCACAACCTACCGTCCATGCCGCATCTTCCCAATCTGCAGCGGCGGGCGGCGGGAGCGCGCACGATGAAGGGCACATGGCAGCACGTGTCGATCCCGGCTCTTCCGCGGTCCTCGCATTCGGTCGACGTGGTCGCCGGCAACGCGTACATCTTCGGCGGGGAGGTCGAGCCCCGCCAGCCGGTCGACAACGACATGCACGTCGTCGTTTTGCCGTCTCTCAGCGCGCCGGCCGACTACTACGCCATCAAGGCCCGCCCGTCACCTACGCAGCAACAGCACGAGGCGTCCTCGGCGTCCATCTCGGAGGACGACGAGACCGAGGAGGCCCAGCTGCAAGACCCGTTATCCGAAGTACCCCTCACCTCCCCGCCGCCGCCGCCCGTCGCTGCGAAGTCGCCGTCGTCCGACAAGGGCAAGTCCCAAGACGTGAACCTCGAGGTCCCGAGCTCCCGTCTGGGCCACGCCACCGCCGTGATCGGCTCGCGCATCTTCCTGTTCGGCGGCCGCACCGCCGCGGCCGAGACGATCGAGGAGAAGGGACGGGTGTGGGTGTTCGAGACGAAGAGGCACACGTGGTCCCACCTCGACCCCCACCGCACGAGTCCCGTGCCGCCGAGCCGGAGCTACTTCGCGGCCGTGGCCACGGACAAGCCGCGCGACTTCGCCATCAAGCCCCTGCGGCGGGCGTCGACCTGGAAGGACTGGGCCGAGGGCGACTCGGCCGAGGTCGGCATCCCGCAGCGCCCCATCGCCGGCAACGTGGCGGCGTACGCGACCGACGAGGAGGACGCCGGCTTCGGCACCTTCATCATCCACGGCGGGTGTCTGGCGGACGGCAGCCGCACGGCCGACGTCTGGGCCTTTGATGTTCGCAGCTGCGTCTGGAAGGAGCTCCCGGCCGCCCCCGGCGCAGCCCGCGGCGGTGCCGCCCTCGCCCTCGCCAAGAGCAGGCTCTACCGCTTCGGCGGATACAACGGCCAGGCCGAGGAGGGCGGACAGCTGGACGTGCTCGACTTAGCGCTCGACGAGTTCGACGACCGCGTCAGCCGCGGGGAGATCGGCGTCTTCGCGCGGGGCGAGTGGCAGACTCTCGCCGCACCCGTCACCGCCGCCCCTCCTCCAAACGCTGAGGAGACGGCCAAGCTCGTGCCCTCGGAGGACTGGCCCGGCCCCCGCAGCGTCAGCGGTTTCGAGCTCGTCCTCGGCGGCGGCGGGCGCGAGTATCTTATTTTGGCGCTCGGCGAGCGCAGCCCCAGCGCCGACGGCCACGCCGGCGCCGGGGGCTTCTGGGACGACGTCTGGGCCTTCCAGGTGCCCCCGATCGGCATGACGGCCGCCAGCGTCACCGACGCCTTCCTGCACGCCGTGGGCCGCAAGACGGGCGAGGGGAAGTGGACGAGGGTCGCGCCCGCGCCGTTCGACGACGAGAGTGCCCTCGATGCCCAGGGTCCCGGGCCTAGGGGTTGGCTCGCGAGCGCACCGCTGGGCGATTTGGAGGAGAATGCTTTGGTTGTTTTTGGTGGGCTCAATGAGAAGAACCAAAGATTGGGTGATGGTTGGATCTTCAGGCTGGAATAAGAGCGAGCTTTTCTTTTTTTTTTTTTTTTTTTTTTTGAAATACTTTTGGATTAGGTTCGAGGAGTTTCATGATGTTTCTTGTTTCTGTCTTTCTTCTGGGCACTTAAGGTTCGGTTGGTCTGCGTGATGAAAGGCAATGAAATGTCTCTTCTTTTGTTTTGCTTTTGCTTTTGCTTTTACCCTAGGTGCGCAAAACTTACACTAGTAAATGTGAATCATTTATTGAGATAGTTGAAGTCAAGTATCTTGAAATGATCAAGAGGTAGATTTCTCTAGTAAAAACAAATGCAGGAATGTTTTTATGGGACGTTTCTTCTCATCTCGTGAATCGATACAATTATAGCTTCTTATGTACAGTGTCTTTCTTCTCTGCTTGTCTACGCCGGTATTCTCCAGAAATAATCATGTGTCTCGTCCCGAGTTACAGGTCCTTCCTCGTCGTCTCGATGCCCCACGGCTCGCTCGTCAGGTTGGTCTGGCCGGCGCTGTTTTCGCAGGTCTGGCGGCCGCTCAGGGGGCCCGGCGTCGGGACCTTGACGTTGGATCCCGAGGTGGCGCTCTCCTTCAACGCCGTCAGCAGCTGCTTCGTGGTCTCGGGCGTCAGGTCCTCGTAGTAGTCGTCGTTGATCTGGATCATGGGCGCGTTGACGCAGGCGCCCAGGCATTCCACCTCGATGAATGTGAAGAGTCCGTCCGCCGTCGTCTCGCCTTGCTTGATGCCTAGGTGCTCCTTGATGGACTTCACGATCACGTCGCTGCCGCAGCCGCCGAGTTGGCAGGGTGTCTGTAGTAGTGTGTCGTCAGTATTTGGGCTGCTTTCATAGTATCTCATAGATTATCTCGATGTGTTTCCCCTTCTATCAGCGACAAACTACCCTCGGATGTTTGGTGATGTCTACCCGCTTGGATCAAGGCAGCAGATCGGATGACATAAACCTTCCACCATAGTAACCAACATAAAAAGACGTGGTGTAAGGAACTCGGCGCAAACTCACTGTGGTGCAGGCCTGGACGAAGAACTTGCCGACGGGTGTTCGGTTGTACATGGTGTAGAAGGAGGCGACTTCGTAGACTCGTGTGGGGGGCATCTCGAGGATGCGTGCTACCTCGTTCATGACTGATATGGATGTGAACCCGTGCTGGCGTTGACCTAGGTCTAGCAACGGCATGACGGCGGCCTTCTTGTATTGCGGCGGGTAGCGCTTCAGGATTTCGGTGATGACCTCTTCATTTTGGGCCGAGAACTTGAACGGTAGATTCGGGTTGTTGTCGGATGTGTTTCGGTGCTGTTATCATAAGATCCAATTGTTAGCGACATAATTTCTGCATGTTAGGTAGATTACGTGATGCATCGAAGCTCTCGTGGTACTCCCGGGGCGGATCTTGGTTATGAACATAGGTAAGAGTATTGTAGCTATAACGCTTGCTAGCTCCTAGGACACTTATCCAATGCATGTCACCACCGGGGGAGTCCGTCCAAGTGAGATATCGAAGGACAAGGTAAGGAGGGCGTACCACTGCGAGGGAATCACTCCTCCTAGAGCTGGCGGCCGTAAAGCTTCGGAACTGTGTTCGAGAAACCCGACATGCCGGACGGGCTGCTGTTCTGAAGAGGGCGGGAATGAGCTTCGAAGCCATGGCGAATGCTGCTATAGACTCAATTGACGAGGGAATGGCGAAGCTACAACGGCAGTGATTATTGAGGTGATTCCGGTCTTTACGAGAGTTTCAATTGGCGATAATGAACTTTCGCATCCAATCAGATCCGTCGTGTTAGTCAAGAAGGCCCCACAAGGCTAAACCTCGGCTTGGTATTCTCCACTGTTAGAATAATTCGTACCATGCGTCACTTTAATGGACCAAGATAAACCTCAACCTTAACATCATGTACAAGAGTGAAATGCAACAAATGTCAAGAATGATATCGTAGGTTAAACGGTTGGCTCTTGTATTGTTCTCGTCAATATACGTCGATATAGACACGCAAACTATTAATATCTCTCAAGACCCATTGTTGCTATACCTGATAACAAGACAGAACACCAGGCAGGCTAAAGATTTATACACTATCACTCAGCTTCCTCGTCCGCCTTTTCTTCCTCGGCAGTCTCGCCATTAGAGGGCTTAGCCTCTTCGGCTGGTTCATCCACATCCTTCTCGTCCTCTTTCTCCTCAGCATCTCCCTCGCTTTCGGCGACCAGCTTCTTGACGGCATCAACCGTAGCAGCAGGTCCACCGGGTTCAGCAAGAAGGACCTTGCCAGTCTTATCAACGGCAAAGACGCCGCGAGTAGTACCCTTGGGTGTCTTCTTGAGTCCAATGGCCTCAATCAGGGTGGCGCTAGGATCGCATAGAAGCGGGTAAGGTAAGTTCTGTTTGGTCTTGAACGTGGTGTTGGCCTTGGGCGAATCAGTCGAGAGGCCGTAGATGGCGAGTCCACCTTTGGTCAGGGGCTCGTACGAGTCTCTGAAAAGGCAGGCTTGGTTGGTACCTATATCGGGTCAGTCGCGGCCATGCACACCAGTTCGCGACAACTGTGGGGGGTGAAGCTTACAGCCTGGAGTAGAGGCCTTAGGGTAGGTGAAAATCACAACCCCGGACTTGCTCTCGTCAACTAGGGTCTTCAGAGTAGTCTTCTCACTGTCGTTGGTCTCGACTTCGCCACCAAAACCATCGAGTGTGATAGTATCACCGACGACGGGCTTTGCGGGCTTAGATGAGCCATTGGCCTTGGTAGATTTGGCAGGCTCTGCCGGCTTGCCCTTCACGGTCTCTTTGACCTTGGTGGCTACCTTGGAGACCTTAGATTGCTTCCTGGCGGGCGGTTCTGGCGCCGGCGCAGGAGCTTTACGCTTGCGAAGCTCAACAGGCATCGCGACGCGATAATGGGCCTAATTATTGGAATAAAGACGGCAAAAGAGTAAATGTAAAGCGTCTGGCCGTAATCGCTAGATAAAAGCGACCCTAAATGATGAATCTGGGAGGGATTTTGGGTGAGGGTGATGAGAAACGGATGGAGACGAGAGCAAGAGGTGGTGAGGTTGAGGTTGAGGTCGAGGTCGACGAGAGGTCGCAGGTAAACAGGAGGTTGCGACGAATCTGACCAATGAGAGGAGGCGATCGCGACAGCTTCTATGGAAGAGAACCAGCAGGGGTGCTGGATGGTAGACCTCAAAGCCTACAGGGATAATACTGACGCCAAATAATTTAAAATCCATTGCTAATGACGAGGCTAACGTGATCGAGCCAATTCCTGTTTTGAGTTCCAGCGCATGTATGGACGGGTTCAGTCGGGGTTACGTGCGGTGTGTGGTAGAACCCGCGATGGGGGGGGATGGATTCAAAGCGGGAGGGGGGGAAATGATGGATCATGGAGCTATGGAGGTATCAAGGTACATTTGTACGTACTTCCTACAAGAAATAACGACAGCTGCCAGCCAGGTGGCCTGTTTCGTATGATTTCCGCACAGACTTACTCCGATCCTAATCAATATCGAATCCAAACTGAACCAAGGCAAATATTTCTTGGTTTTCTTACACCCTCTTATCCAATCATTCATCCATTCTCCTTCCAGGCAATACATCGTTCGATGAGGCATTTGAATTGGCCATTTTCGTGATCAACACCTAGGTTTCTATATGAAGAGGACAAGACAAACCCTTCGGCTAGTTTATACAAGTAATAACAGATCACTCGATCACAGCCTACCCTCCAGATCTTGGATTACATATGTAGACAGGCAGACAGGCATCTTCAAACGCAAATTTGGTGGTGGTAATATCCCCTACCTCATGCTGTACTTCCTTTTCTCCTTTTCCGTCGAGGCTTAACCACGTAAGCATCCGTTCATAGCATGTCGATCCCATCAGCCATAAAATTCAAAGTCGGTAACCGCAAATGAAACTGATCCATCCGCCCCATATAGAATTAATACAGTTATCTATCAGTTGACAAGTCCCGAGAGACTGGACCTACATAGGTTTTCTTCATTGCCTACAGAACTCATGTTTAATATAAACAAGGATACAAGCAGACAAATTTCACTAATACTCAATAGTTACGTAGGTATGTGCGCATCGTATAGATTTACACCTTGTGACATTGGTCACTCCGAGCTTTACTCGACCGATGAGGGAAAAAGCAAAATCACGTACTTCACGCACAGAGCTACATGATACTCAGCCAATTGGCGGGGTCGCTGCAATAAAAAACGATCATCCACGATTAAAACCTACAGCATTGTCTTATCTCAATGTCATGATATTTTACCCGGTGAGGAATTGCACTTGCACATCTAGTGATTGGCATGCGTCTAGATACTTGATATCTGCCGCCCGACTCTCCTAGACTCGGCTAAGATGGACGAGGATACATCCCGGATTCTTGGAATGCAATACATGTTCCGACATCCTCCTCCCTTGTGCATATATGAGCTGTAACCTTGCAATTTTACATGTTGAAAGACCTTGGGCATTAAGAGAGATGTCTAGTTGCACTCCGCCGACTTTCAGCCAGCCCATTCTTGAGGGCGCCGCAGTCTTGTTGATGTATGCGCAGCTCGTAACCAACTACAGTCGCCAATTTACGCCTGTGTACTATCCCAACCACAATGGCTTGGATATCAAAATGCCACTTTCTGCAACGTCAATGTATCCTATATTCACCAAGAGCAGAACGACCTTGTAAGCGTGGAAACGTGGTTACCAATTGACTATTGGAATGGCCGTCTTCAAGCCGCCGGGGGGAGTGGACTTAGGCCCGGGCGGTTCGAGGAAATACGGCTGGAGCTATCGCTGAACGGTATGCGACCACTAACACCGACGCTGGAATCGTCAACCCTTTAAATCCGTACTCGTGGGTACTGAGCAGTCCTGGCAAGATCAATGAGGCCTTGATCCGGCATTGGGGTGGAGATATCTTGAATGATATGGTATTCTGAATCGTAGCATAGCTGGCAATATTCGCGTCCTAATTGCGCTCCCAGGCAATCATAGCGAAGGATGTTATCCACGACTTTTAAAAAAGACCACCAGATTTATCTTACTTCAATAGCTGCTCCCAGGGGGGTCGTCGAGGTTTTGAACTGGCGCAAAAACACCCTACGGCTTTCGACTGTATCGCCGCCTCGGCACCGGCGATTCACTGGGCTCACTGGGCACCCGCCATGTTCTGGCCACAGATACTGATGAATATCATGGGCGAATATCCACGTGGCTGTGAGCTGGACTTCCTCACCTCCCTAGCGATACAGGAGTGCGATGGACTTGACGGGGTTGTTGATGGCATCATATTAAATCCGAAAGCATGCATATTTGACCCATTTAAGTATATCGATGCCAGTTTTACCTGTCTCTCCGAGGATGTATCTATGGAATTGAGTCAAGCCGCAGCAGTTATTGCGAAGGCCACTTGGTCGGGTCCTTCCGATTCCGCTGGCAACTTCATCTGGTACGGACTTAATCACAGCACCGATCTCAGCAGCGACGCGACGGGTAAAAGCTACAATATGCAATGGCAGTGTATGCAAGGGCGACACAATACCCCTTGCATATCAATGGATCCAGTTGTTCGTCGAGAAGGATCCAGATTACGACTATACTACTATCACGCGGGAAGACTATGACGAGATAATGCGCAGGTCAGGAGCAGAATGCGATCCCATTGTCGCTAGCAACCAGCCGAACCTCACTTCATTCCATGAGGCTGGCGGAAAGATGATGACGTACCATGGACTTGTACGTATAATAGGTCACTCGCCGTCTTAGGTATAATAATCTGCTAAATCCTCATAGTATGACCAAGGTTATACCAATATAAGCAACCGAGTAGTACTAGGATGCTATTAAGGAATTCGTACCTCGATTTTAAGATTTCTACCGCTTCTATGAGGTACCAGGACTTCCCCATTGCTTTAGCAATGGACAGCCAACGACGGTCTTTGATGCTTTGCGAGCATGTGTTGAAAACGGAACGATGCCTAGCTTCTTACCTACGATCCTCGCAGACGCTCATGGGGTGAGCAACGAGAGGATTCTGTGTCCTTATCCTAAAAGCGCTGTCTACACCGAAGAGTGTGGGAATCCGGTAGATTCGACCTCGCCTGAATACCAAATACCCGAGCATCGGCCAGAAGCAAGAGAAAGATGGTATGAAGCAATAGATTGTTCTTTACATCTTTAATCAGGTCTCGTATGTCTAATACAGTAGTAGGTGATTTTTTATTTTATCCAGTGCTAATCCCCGTGAACTTTTGATACACAAAAACCAATGAACCATATTATATCTCTTAGTATACCAGTTTAACACAGCCCGATACGTATGATCCATGGAACGAATGACCTCGCCCGTAGCTTAGTTTTCCTAAAAGCATCTTTACAGACAATTTGAAGCTTTTCCCTCTCAGTCTTCGCTGAATAACCCAAGCACATGGACTCCTCAGCCAGAAGAATAATTACGAATAAAGTAACCATGAACATGACCTTAAAACCTAATCAGTTATCATCGACAGCCCGTCCTTCACCCACCTAATATCATGTCAGTAAATCTTATTCACGATTATAGACCAGCACGTACGCGAATGGCTCCATCATGCGAAATACCATGCGACCAAAACCCATCAATAGATGGCATGGTTCGAGATATGCTGTCATGGGTCAGGAGTAGCCAAAAACCAAATACACCCTTTGCTAGGACGTCAAGGACGGCGTAAGCGATGATTTCACCGTCCACGTTTACACGACGCGCACCATCGGCAATGCCCCATACGCTGAAAAGGGATTAGCGACCAACCTGGGTTTTGTGGATATTGCTACTTACACTGGGTATGCAGTCCAGAGAAGGAGAGTGAAGATAGAAATGGCCCCAAAGAAGGTTCGCGTCTTGTTGTCCTTGGAAGATATCGCATTCCGTCCTTTGTAGCCAATCTGATAGATAATGTTAAGGTACGCGAGGCAAGCGAAAGCATACCAGCCCCATCCTTGGGCTTCATGTTGAGACAGAGCAGCGAAGAGACCCGTGAGTATCATAATAACGTCTGACACGACGGTTATCAAGATACTCGCGCCGTTGAGACCGGCAAGGAGGCACAGGTCCAGGAGAAGTAGAGGTGTAGTAAGTGACCACTAGTACTGTCAGAACCTAGGTAGTTATGGAAAAGAAGAACTCGATCCATTCAAGTTACACTTACATCTACATAACGAGCCCAATAGACATCGCGTTCGACAATATCTGTTACAGCACCGTGCCGCGATCTACCAGCAACATAACGGTGCGAGGTTATGCCATCACCCGTAGCCATGGCATAATAAGAGAGGAAGGCAAAGGTGGTAACTAGAGCTGTTATGACATGGAAGAGGCGTTTTTGCTGTACAAAGTCAGCTTTGCGGTGCTCATACCGTAAAGGATGGTCATCACCTACCACAGGGACTCTCATGGCTAAGATGTAGAAGGCCAAAGAAGACAAGCCCATCAGCACGCACACAACCCTACACGGTCTAGGTGAGTACAGTAGATGAAGTTGATAATTGGTAGAATACTTACCATAAAGTCCGATGTCCTACTTCAGTCGATGTTTGATAGTAAACCCGGGGAATATCTGGGATCACAGTCGGCAGTGGCGTGTGGCCAGTCTTGGGAGAATGAATTACGGTGCCCACCCGAGTGGCAACCGCTGAGACCTCTTGCGGAATGATCATAGTGACTATAACTTGGTCTGAGGTTCACGATATTTGCGTATATGGAGTTGGTATACTTGAAATACGCCAACAGAGACAGTGAAGCTGCTTAGGAAGACCAAGTAATCTCAAGCAATGATTATATACCTATAGAAAGAGAAAATACGGAGGAGAGAGGAGAAAACATCTTTCTAACATCATTCATTTAAAGGATTATGATTAAGGTGTGAGAAATGGTGTCGTCACTCATGAGTCGATGGCATAGAAATCCATCCAATCATCCGCGAGGTCGTACGCAGATTAGGTATAAGCAGTACACAAGTACATCCTTGTCTTACTTTACCGTGAACCTTGTCGTCGAGGGGGGTTCGGTGAGTTTGTTCTAGGTTATTGTGCCTTGGAGAGAGTTCGGATTAATCACTGCCTTCATCGCAAGTAGTTGGGGCGATTGACCCGTGCGTATAAATTGACTGTATCGTCGACTTTTGGAGGAGTCCTCTTAACAGTACTATTATAAGCCACAGATAACCGTATTAGAGCCAACTGTAATTATCATGATCATTGGTTTGTAACATTGTTGCAAAGTACGAGAATAAGTTAGTAGGCTGGACTCAGAGCTAATAGCTGGTCATCCGTTCTCTTGTGGCGCATTCAAACGAGCTATAAATATTAGGTACCTGCCTACATCATAGGCGTCAGGGATTTGCGCCCAAGAAATGGCAGCGAGTGCTAAATGGGACCCTAGCGAACTCTAATGATGCCCCGCGGAGCCGTGCTTAATTGGCCCACTAAGTAAGGTATTTCTTGAGTGCAAGTGATGCCTTTGAGGTACATGTACCCAAGCACAAAACCCCACACTCGAGCCCCGACACGGTGAACGTTTGAACTTTAGGTAACACCTTCAACTCTCTTTTAGCCCCACCCCAAACCTAACAGCTCCCCTCCAAAGATTCAATCGATCGGGAAAGCTCTCCATCTTTAATCACCCACCACACATCAACCCATCTGCATCTTCGACGAAAACAACAACATAAGGATACCACCTGCATGTCCTCCCGCAAACGAACTCAACCCTAGATTGGTATCCTAGATCCGATATCGTTACCGCATCTTTTTCTTAGGTTGACCCCCGCCTTAGTGCTTGTCGTCATGGAGAAGATCGCGTCAACGCTTCTAGCGTTTCCATCTGGAGAGCACGTCGACCGTTTTGATAATGGCGCCTACGACCCATTGGCTAAATCGCACGTTTCCAAGCTTGCCAAATTACTCAAGGATCAAGCGGTAGATATCGTCACACATGGCCCTCAGCTCCTCGAACTTCTCAACCCGGCCGTGAATTCGCTATCGTGTGTTGCCGTTCTCCACACTCTCATCACTCGTGATGCTATTACTCCCGACAATCTCGATCTTGTTCTCGAGAAGTTGACCCTATTCTTGATTACGTTCGATGCGAGACAATCCCGATATGCAAGAGCGCAACTGCAAGATGTCTTCCAGGCTGTTGGAACTGGCCAACTCCTACCCGTAGGTTTTCTGATTCCACACTCCTATTCAAAGCTAACCTACGTCGCAGCCGTCGGTTGCTGTGGAAGCACTCGCAATAGCCATACTAAGACTAGATCCGACCGGCAGCCTACTTACACCAGCCCATATCCAGCTCGTCAAGCTTGCCTACAGCACCAACAACATCGAACCCGTCCTACAAGTCATAGATATGAATATCGTATTCTACCCAGGCATGGCAAACTACGGCAACCCCAAACATCTCTGCGACCTCTCCCTGTCGCCCCCGCAATACCTTTCACGGGATTCGGGACTTGTCTCCAGCCTAAAGTCCACCTCCGTGCTCGAGTATGACCTAGTCCGTGGCTTGATATACTGTTCTCAAAGAGAGTGGACGAAAGCATGTGATGCCTTTGAGAGAGTCATCACCTTCCCGACACGCGAAGGCGGCACCAGCAAAATCATGGTCGAGACGTACAAGAAATGGGTGTTGGTTAGCTTGCTCTCCAAGGGAAAATTCGTCGAAACCCCATCATCCTACACAGGAGTATCAGCAGGGAAGACGTATGGATATCTAGCGAAACCGTACGAGTACATTGCGGCGCGATTCGTGACCGATAAGGCGAAGTCTCTGAAGACGGATGTCGAAAAGTATACGGAAGACTGGCAAGAGGACGGAAACACGGGATTGGTACAAGAGGTTCTGGCTGCTTACCAGAAGTGGCAGGTTCTGAGACTGGAGCAGGTCTACTCCAAGGTCTCACTTTCCGAGATTCGACAGCAGACTACAAGTGCAGAGACGGGCCAGGCGCTCGAGAAGGACGAGGATGTGGAGACGCTACTCCAGAACATGATAATATCAGGCATGCTAACCGGCGTCATCGAAAAGAACGACGACGGAACAACTTTCCTTACTTTCCTACCCCCGTCCATACTACTCTCAGAGCAAGACTTCGCCCAAGAGCTTGCTACGATGGCGTTGCGATTAAAGCAACTGCACCCGATCTTCAAGGTCACTAAAGAACGCCTGGGAAGCAACAAGGAGTACATCAAACACATCATCAAGGAGGAGAAGCGAGCGGAGAAGAACGAGCCGGATCCTACTCTGGCTTTCGATGCTCACGTCGACGACGAGGACTTGATGGGCGGCGTGGTTGCTACCGGGTGAAAGCCCTGTAGACTCGTTCGTCTAATCAATCTACTAACGTCCGTTTTTTGACAACACAGCCTGAAATCTCAGCTCAACCGCATTTTTTGGGCCGATCATTGGGGTACGATACCCATAAGTTCGGAGGAGTGAGCCGGATGCTACCGAAAACCTCCCGACTTGTTACTTAACACAAACACACACACATTCTCAGGCGACGGCGTTCAGAGGGAGTGTATTTTGCATTTGCAGGCGAGAACGCCTAAGAGATGGTTTGAGGAAAACAACCATTAGAGATGAGATAACGAAGACCAATCCATGTGAATTAGGTAGTAGGTAGCCAAAAAACTCCTAGCTTACGTAGGTACATGTACCTAATTGAGCTATGGTAGGGAACTACTTAGGAATGAAGATGCTACTATTAATGTTTCTACTTGATATTGATGTGTTCATTAATGAGCTGTGCTATGTCGTAACCGTAACCCCCCTTAAGCATACAACATGTATTTTGTTGACCGTCACCAGTTCGTAATCCATCCTGGCCAGGTAGGCATTTTCTGCACACTAACAGAATCCCATTCCGACATAACGCGCGTTAAGACGGTGTATCTCAATTCACGTACTCTCGGTATGAACCCTTTCGTTGAGAATGACGGAGAACGATACACGGTCAGATAGTCTGATTGTTCGTCTCTTCCAGACCCAACTTGCCGGCATTATAATGTGCTATTTTCATACCAACTTGAGAAACAGCGCGGGCTTCCTAGCCTATTTACGTCATAGCTAATACTTCGCGACGGTCCCTTCACCCGCACATGTTACACTCACGAGCTAATACCGAACTGCTTGATCATGTCGGACAGCTTCGCAGCTTCGGCTCGGAAGTCTATCTGGTGGGCACGCATCACCTGATACCTCACTCTGATAAACATCTCGTTAGCAATCATACCCAAAGTCACGGAAGTATACGTTAGATGACAACATACCGTTGCGTCTCGCCGTACGTGTCCATCTTGGCACGGCATGTGAAATGCAGCTTCGTGCAGTTGGCGGCGTCGAAGATGCCCGCGATCCTGTCCTCGTCGTTCTCCTTGATCTCCATCAGCTCGTCTGCGCTCATCCCCATGATGACGCGGCCGACGTCGTCGAAGCACGACAGCCACAGCTGGCCCGTGTGGTCGTTCACGTTCACGCTCATGATGTAGCGGTATTGTGGTCGGGGATGGGCGATGTCGCACTTCTCGCAGCGCCACGTGCCGTCGCCCTGGTCGACGACCTTCTTGTTGCAGTTCTCGGTGCTGCACGCCGGGTAGGCGAAGTTGTCTTGCTTGATGTAGACGACCGTGGCCTTCAGATCGAAGTAGTCGGGGTTCTCCATCCCGAGGTTCTCGTCCTTGACCTGGCAGATAAGCTTCGTCTGGTCGCCTCGGCCTGTTGCGGCACCCATCGAAGACATGTTGTTGTGAGAAGCGAAATTGTCGGTGCGGCCTTGCGAGTCGTACCATCCCTTCAGGCGGTGGGCCTCCTCGATATCGGGGTCAACAGATATCGTGCCAGAAGAAAGCAATGACAGAGATCGGCCGCCAAAGTCAGATACCTTCAATCCCTTGAAGGCAACGATAGACTCGGGCTGGGCGGAAAATGAGGTGGCTGTCTTTCCCCATATCGTCAGGCGCACAGAGAATTGCGAGTCATCAACAAGGGTCAATTCGCGCTTGTCGAATGCTTTCCCGCTATTCTTCGAAGTGATCTGGGAGACTTCGCCAACGTCCTTGAGAACACCTACCATATCAACAGTGGCATCCTTCTCTACAGATTGAAGGTCTTGAATGTTGACAAAGTTGAACCGGACCTGTGGTACGCTAGACTGGTCTTCGGCCTTCTCGATAACTGTGTCTCGCTCCAATGTGAGTTCGTAGTCGTTGGGTAGATTGGTGAACTGTTTCTTGGCGAGGTTGACACGGCATGGATTGCTGATGTAGTAGACCTGACCCTCTTGTAATAAGTCGTAGTATTGGTCACATTGCTCGTTGAAGCCAGTCGCCTTGATCTCACCACTCTCATCCAACAGATTGACGGAGAACAACTTTCCCTCTCCCGATGCCTTGTGCCACGTCCTTACATCAGATTTCGACGACACGCGGGCTTTGATGGTCCATTTGTGTGCGTAAGGAGAGAGAGCTTCGATCGGGTAAATGACGTTGTTTCCGTTAGCGTGAGATCCCGTGCTGGCGCCACCGCCACCGCCACCACCCATACGCGACGACATTGGCTCCGGCTTGACTTGCGGTGCTGGAGATTCGTTCTTGGCGCCGTAGAAGTTCGAACCAGAGATAGTAGTGGTTGCGGGCTGCGCTTTGGCTTCGAAGGCTTGAGGCTCTCCGATTCGGTCGTGGACCCCCAGTTCCGAAGCAACGGTGAGTTCGAGAATAATCAGGATACTATATACAGTTAACCACCGAAACCTAAAGAGTATATATCCTCGATCGGCACTTACTTCTTCCCCTTGACCATGTTTGCCTGGTAGGATTTTATTCGAACAAGAGCTCCTCGCACTAGAGAGCCATCATGAATAACATGGTTTGCCTCTACATGTTCCGTCAGTATTCCTACGTTGCCGTTTCGTAACGCGAGCCACAATGTACATACGAGTTGCCAACATGCACTGGACATAATTATTTATATCGCTTAGGACAACACGGTAGCGCTCGGGCTGCTGACCGCCAGGTCCTGGCTGTGCGGCAAGGGGCTTGATCTGTAGGCATTGCAATACAGGAACAGGGTATCGCTGGGCGACGTGTTCGGGGTCGTTGAAGATGGCACTAGGACCATAATTAGCATTTGGGTCATCTTTTACCGGGTAAAAAAGACTTTATAATGGCGGTTCGCATACTCTAGTGCACCATGGGTGATAGCTTGTTGCGCTGCTGCAACGGACATGATGACCTGACTTGTAGGATTTCAATTAGGAGCAGTAAGTTAATGTCGGGTCGTATAGTAGGTATCTTGTCTCAAGGCAGGGAAAAGTTGATATTGAGAAGAGAAATTGAGTTCTGAAGGCAAACGCGTCGAGGCCTGAAAAGTCGCGTCAAAGTTTAAGTGGTTAGTGTAGCGTAAATTAAGCGCGGGGTTCCATTTTAGGTGGCGTGCGTTCCTCGCCGTTCTATACGTGGGGCTGTTCTACCGTTTGGAATAGATAGTAAGACCAATCACAGCGATTTCCGACAGCTGGTAGGTCGTTGTACGTCATCTTCACAGGCGTCTGCCCACCTACAGAGGTACCTACAGTACAACGCCTACAGTTGCATATCGCCAAGCAACCTAATGAACTTGAATGCTTCAACGCTGTAACATCTTACAAGTACATCTTCAGCTCATTCACCCTCTTTATTACCTACGAATACTCCATAATATCTCCCAGGTCACCATTAACTATACAAAGTCGTCATCATGTCAGACGAGGACGTTGCAACGAGAGCTCCCGAGAGCGATGCTCAAGAAACTACTATCCCTGGTGATACCCCCGCGCAGACTGGCCCCACGATGGGTGAACACTGTACAAGCGACAGACCTACTCGTAAGTTGTATTTGGTATAGGATATCAACAAGCGCTGGAATTGATGTCAATCTTGAAGCTTCCGGCCTTGCTCCAAAAGGGGAGCTCAGGAAACTTGGTGGAGTGGATGTCAGTTATTCAACAGAACTCGTCACTACTTGACTACAATCACATGCTCATGTTACTATAGGCGTACCTCACGAAACCAGAGTCATATCCGACGAACCCCTCGAAGCTCCTCCTTCTCCTCTCGAGCGGCACAGGCATAAAATCGATAAACAACCAGATTCAAGCCGATAAGTTTGCAGATGAGGGATTGTGAGCATACCTTCAACTACCTATCCCAACATGTTACCATTCCAGCCAGGATTCATAGGCTCATATGTTTATTAATCATAGTGTTGTCGTGATGCCCGACCTCTTCGAAGGAAACCCGGCGCCGAACTCCTCCCCCATCCCCGAAGCCGAGACGCAAGGAACATCATTCCTAGACAAGTTCAAGTTGAAAGCCGCCGAGATTGCAAAATCGTTCGTAATAGACGAATGGTTAGCACGCCATACCGAGGAGAAGGTTCTACCGATACTAGAAAAAGTTATTGAGGCATGTAAAGGCGAGTTCACCGATGCTGTGGGCAACGGAGGTGGTATCTATGCCGTGGGCTACTGTTTCGGCGGACGATATGTTTTGCTACTCGCTAGCGAGCGCGGGCGGGTGCAGACTGGCTGGAGTGGTGCGCAAAAGCCAGCTGACGAAGAAGCTGGCGATGGCGCCAACTCGGCAAAGAAGGGCCCGTATATCAAGGCGGGTGCTTTGGCCCATGGAACTCTAGTGTCACCCGATGACTTCCAAGGCTTGGAAGTACCGGTCAGCTTGGTTTGCGTTGAGAGCGATCCGATGTTCCCTGATGACGTCCGAGAAGCGGGCGAAAAAATTATGTCGGAGACGAATGTGGAACACGAGGTTCAGGTCTATCCCGGTGTTCCTCATGGTTTCGGCGTCGTCGGCGACTATGACGACGCACATATCAAGGACGCGCAAGTAACAGCTTTTGAGCAGATGTTAAGATGGATCAAGGAGCACTAGCGAAGATACTAATGGGTCTAACTGCATGGCGTTATCTGGTCATATCCCGTTGACTCTAAAGGGACGCGATTAGGTTAGGTTTTCGGGTCTCAGTTACGCGCGTTTCTGTCACGAATGAATAAGCTCTGATGATATATCATACTAGGTTCTTTCTACGGGACCGTGCAGATAATCTTCCCCGTCGTCTTATTTTCTTCCAGCTGCTGGTGTGCCTTGACAATATCGTCCATTGGTAGGACCGTGTCGATTAGGACCTTCAGCTTGCCACTTTCAAAATGGGGGATGTACTCGGCCAGCTTATCCCTTAGCCGACCCTGGTAATCGGGATCTCTGCTTCGCAATGTGCTCCCCTCGAGTCGGATCCTCTTGTAGAGTAGCATACCATAGTCTACTCCGTCGAGTTTTGTACCGCCCATCATGCCCAGCAACACCCACCGAGCGTCTTTTCCCGCTGCTATCAGGTTCTTTTGGAAATAGCTGGCGCCGATGAAATCTATAATGAGATCAACACCCTTACCGCCCGTCGCTTCGAGAATTTCTTTTGCCCAATCCTGCGTCTTGTAGTTGAAGGCCTTTGTAGCACCGAGCTCACGCTCAATGAATCTACATTTTTCGTCTGTTCCAGCAGTGACGTAAACTGCGCTCGCACCGCTGTCACGACTAAGCTGGATTCCAGCGATGCTGACACCGCTAGCCTTTATATAAGGTATCTTTAGTTGTTGCATAGGTGGGAAAAGGGGGAAATCATATAGGGACAAACGTACACCTGCATGCCACAAGACAGTCTTGCCCGGCGCAAACTCACCCACCAGATGCAAAGCCTGCGTTGCCGTGATCCAAGTCTCGGGGATTCCAGCAGCCGTCTCCCAGGTGAAGCTATCGGGCTTGTGCAGCAGCATCTTGGAGCTGACAGCAATGTACTGGGCGTATGCACCGCCGTAGGCAAGGCCGAAGACAGCATCCCCGATCTGGAAGTCGCCGTGCGGCCCGGGTCCGAAGGATTCGATGATGCCGCTAAACTCGACGCCCAAAGTGGATGGTGCCTGCGGCGGCACCGGATAGTTCCCTTCGCGCTGGATCAGGTCCATTCGGTTCAGTCCGAAGGCCTTGATGCGTACAATTGCATCGCCTTCCTTGGGTTCGGGCTTGGGGGTTTCAGGGTTGATGAAAAGCGAGGTCGCGGGACCTTTGCCACCCTTGACCTCTAGGTTGAGGGTCAGTCACCAGTACGATACATGATTTCAGATTTAATCTGATACACACCGACAGCTCTCATTACACCACCCATTGTCAAATTTGAGGTCGTATTGGAATATTCCACGATGAAGGTGAGTTGGTATTTATCTGTATCAGATAAATATTAAAACATTAGTGATGACAATTGCTAGTTTTATATACCGCCTATATAAAAGAATTGCACGCTTTGAAATCAAAGCAGATCCAGCAGTTTCCATCTTCGAACTACGTGAGTCTAAGTTGTTTTTAGCCAATGGTACTAGATGGTGACATCAAGTTTACGGAGGGACTAGGTGCTAAGTTGCAGCTGGTATGCCGAATCCCGACTGTAGCATCAATCCCGAGATGGGAATAGACAAACTTGAAAACTCTATCAATATTCAATATTCATCTTATGCTAAGTGAAAGACTTTAAAAGGCAGATTGATGCAATAGATCAAGGGGACTTGACTTCTGTTAGCGGATTCACTGCGACCGACACCATAATCAGCAACGTCAAGGTGGATTTGATCAGACCAAATTTGACTTAACAAACTGAGTTGAGTATCTCAATATTAAAACAACGCAGCCGATGATATCAATCTAGACTCAGCATTTTCTAAGAAAATATATTTACTAACATAACGGTATCACCAAATCCCACCTGGAATCTGGTCGAGAAAAGCTGGGTGACAGACATTGTCAAAGCTTCATCATTCTGATCTCAGTCAACAACACGCGCATGCAAGAAAGACAAAACAAAACAAATACAACAGGTAATCTCGCGTTATTAAACAAGATCTCGTATGGATTTAATTACCACAACCATGATTGCCTCGGTATTCCTGCAAGTCTACTATTAGTAGCTCCAAAACTTTAGCCTTAATCATTTTTCATTTTTCCAGCCAGACATTTTCAACCTATGCATATGCGACCAATCTCTCTAGCGCTAACCACCAAGCAAAATAGCACATACAGATTGAGGCAGCAGAGATTCAGCCCAATGCAACTGAGCACCAGGTGAGATCTATTACACCGCTAACATCTCCAAGCATATCATTTGTGGAGTCAAATCCGCGGTGAAGGAGAGCTTATCCTATTGCGATGATGGGAGATACGAGACACTCATAATAGAATCTACCTGCAATAAGATCGTGGGGACAAGAAGCAAAATCATTGCGAAGATCGCAGAGGCTCCATACTAGACTTCGGCATTGATTTTGTCTTTCTCCAGATCCTGGACAACAGATTGACACGAGATGGTAATCTACGTGTTAGCGATATGGTCCGATAGACCCCATGGCTTACTACCAGATCTAGAATGCGGACGATAGCAATAACCCTGGCTGTTCACAAGAAAAAATTCATCTTGGCCGATTTCCAGAAAGCTTTAGGAAAGTTATTAATTTCCGCCTGGAGCGAAAGAACCAATCCAGACTCTGGAGATGGCCGAACGGCTATCGGGGAGTGTCTGGTAATCCAGGGGTCACCAGGGATTTGGCCCAGGTTCGTGGTGGAGATAGCTACTCTAGCATCTAGCTGAAGCATAGTACAACATTTACCAAACAGCCCTACAATACTAGAGTTGCAAAACATCACTGCTCAATCATCAATGCATGCATAGGATCACTTATCTATGAGTTGTGGTACTAATTGATGAGACGACTGACAAGACCAACTAACCGTATATTCCTTGTCAAGATCAGATTTCCAAATTAGATGGCTCAGAACGGCGTCTACACTTTGTCCGCATTCGGAGTTTAGGCCAAGGATCCGTCAAAGAGTCCAAGCCCCTGAATGTGCCGCTAAAAATCGGGCTAGATTTGCTGCTGTTTTAATCGAGGGATCTATTTCTCCTTTTAGTTTAGTCTGAAGATATGACACGCTTTACTTTTTTCGTAACTGCTTCATCGGGTAAAGCTGTAGATAAAGAAAGTGTCAGCCGTTGATTCCGCCCGCGATTGAATGTTCCTGCAGAAGCGTAATCTGTTCCTGCATCTTCAACTGGCAAGTGCCATGGAACCAAGCGAAATCTTGCAGTAATCGATCCATCGTTTTCATGTGCAATTTTACTTTTTCATCTATTTTCCTATTTCCTCATGTCTTGCTTGTTGGGTCTTTCGAGAATACGTCTGTCAACCGTCAACTTAGCCGACCCGATGAAGGCAAAAGCCACCTGATTCCTTTAAACTTTTCAACTAATCTATCAGTCTAATGATTGGTGGTTTAGATGTAGGCAGTGAAAAGCGAGATCACTCGTACAACTCGACCATGGCTTTAGAGCAATTTGGGACTTACCTATCATATGTTCGAAGCCCTACCATGTACAGCACTCACTCTTGGTGCTTCTTTTTAGCCAAGGGACAGAAACAGCGCTAGTGGCGTTCCAATTTCCGCATCGCCAGACTGGTCACCCCTGCCAGCTCGTTCCTGTTCCTTGCAGGATGCCTCGATGCTACCATACTATACACGCACCCCGGTTTGCATCATCCAACAGATGTCCACGTCCAAAATAGTACCGAACTATTGTCCCCAAGACCCATCTCGTGTTCTTGTGATGGTATCTGATAATCACACGCCATGTATTCAGCCATAGAAACGAGTGTGCTAAGGTACTTCGGACTTAATATATCTCAAGTAGAGACCTAACAGCTCATGTTGTACACCAAAGTGAGCATACCCCTTCCCCCTTTTGGTATCGCAGACTGACCGTCATTAAGGAGAATCCACACTTAGCTCCAAAAAGGGGCAGATTGAATGCTCATCTCTCACCACAAGGCGAACCAAGTCCCTGAGGCTTCCCCGTTCTGGGGCAAATTATATGTCCTTGTCTACCTACATGCAGACCAGACACAAGCGCATGATTCGTACCATACTCACATATCGGTATTTTATCCCCTGTGAACATGATAGGCAATGATTGGCCCGCAAAGCGAAATAAGTTGTGGAAAAAATAAATATGGACCATTGATAGATGGAGACCTTGTCGACCCTACCGTCCTAGCGCCACGGGCCCGTCACCTACCCAGGCACAAACAGGGGGGGTAGGCTATCAACAAGCAGCTGGAGTTCGAGTTCACGTTGCGTTGTGGCCCCCGGAAGCGACCTCCCCCATATTGTCAGTTCTGTATATAAATCGACACATCCAAGGACCGACAATCCTTCCTCTCTTTCCCTCTTCACCCACACACATTCACTGCAAATAATACCCTGACTTTTCAGTCACATTCATTCGTTAACACGCATAATACTTAATCCTCGACAATTTAGTCCTTAATACCAAACAACTCAGTCAAAATGAAGTTCACTGCTGCTGCCGTTGCCTTCGCCGCTGGCGTCTCTGCCTCTTACCCGGCTGCCTACCCCTCTGCCGGTAACGCCACCCAGTACACCACTGAGGTCGTTACCTCCTACGAGACCTACTGCCCTGGTCCCACCCAGATCACCTACGGCACCAACACCTACACTGTCACCGAGGTAAGACGATCCAGTTTGCTGCGAGAGAAAGATAGACAGCTAACCATATTCTCCAGGCCACCACCCTGACCATCACTGATTGCCCTTGCACCGTCAGCAAGCCAATCTACACTACCTCGTCCGTAGCCTGCGCTACCTGGTAAGATAGCAACATTAAACCAAGATCAAACAGACTAACATAACGCAGTGCTCCCAGCGCTCCTAGCGCCCCTGCCTCTTCCCCGGCCTACCCGACCTCGGTCCCTTCGGCTCCTGCTCCCCCGGTCTACCCCAACAGCACCGTTCCCGCTGTGACCCCCAGCTCGGTCTACCCTACCGGTGGTGCTCCCGGCACTTCCACCACTGCCACCGCCATCCCCACCGCTGGTGCTGGCAAGGCCGCCGTTCTCTCCGGCGCTGGTCTTGCTGGTCTCCTCGGTCTTGCCGTTGCTGCCCTATAAATCGACTCTTTTCAGCCTTTACGTCTAATCTACGATTCTCCTTTGTTCGATAGTACCTAATTACTTGGGGATCGAAGAGGAACACTCTTTCGACGTTCACGACGGAAAAGCAGCTTTGGGAGTTGATTCTTTGGGAAAGGACGGGAAGCGATTTTTAGAACCTGGGACTTTCGGTGGTAACACGATGTGGTTTCTGCATTGCACTATGGAGTAATTATTCACGGCCACGCATGCAGGAGCTCATTTTGATTCTTGTAATAGCTTGTCTCGGTGTTTTACGGACAAATAATCAAATCTCGTCATAGGATTTACGATGTGTGCGGTCTATATATACCTTTGGTAGTTGGAAAAAGCCGTGGAGGGTTTTGGAATTGAGCGTATGTCTTACCGATATCTGACGGATCTACTTCGATTTCAAAAAACCCTTTGACAAAATTCAACGATTTCAAATGCCACCTGTTACCCATGGATTTTCGATTCTCGTGCTTTTGCCTCTCGGAGGATATACTATTTACGCCGGATGTTTTATTGGTCTTCTGTCAAGCTTTTTCTCGTGGTTTATGAGGTCTTTGTACGGTAGTTCAATGGCAACACGAACACGGCTGGGGGTCCAAGTTTTGGTCCGGCTTTTTAACTACATGCTTCTACGACTTGGTGATATGACGAATTAAAATTATTAGTCTGTAAATACCGGTTTTGCGACGGCGTTGGTCATGCAGTTGGTTATAACTACTCTTAGTTGTTTCCATAGTGATTCCTGTGTTCCGTTGCAATAGTATTATAGCAAAATTTCTAGTATCTGAAAAGCGTCAAGGTATCCTTAATGCTGTATCTAGGTGATTGTTTGAACAACTCGGCAGCTCGGTAAGGTTAAACGACCCCTTGATAGCGCGGTTAGATCGGATCGACGATCGCTGATTGATTGCGCAAGCCTAACTTGTTGATCCTGACGATCCGATTGTCTAGACAATGGGAGTACTGTACGCGCAAGGCTCAGCAGATAGATGTTGCTGATCCAGTGGTTGACGATCAGTGATATTGCAATTAACTTTAGATGGTCTCGTTGGCTAATTATAGTTACCTAGGTACCAGGTAAGGCTAATAAGTCAAGCTGTAAGACAGGTCTCTTCCGCGGGTGTGAGGAACACAAGAACAAGGTTTCTGCCTGTGCCCGAGACAACACGCGTGTATTAGTAGGATCTCAACCCAGCCGCTGCGAGTCTGACTCAACGGGCCTTTTGGACCGTTATTCATCCAGTTGTCGGCCGGTTGGTTGGTGTCTGAAAATGTATTATTGGATGTTCCTGAGATTGTATGTTATTAATACAGTGTAAATAAGAGAAATGCTGTCACTCTCAACTCAAATTGCAACATTGCTTTTCTCCCCCATCCAAGCTTCAACGCAACGTGGCCCTAGAATGGCGATGCGGATGTGTGAAGGATGAATTTGTTGGTCGCACCCATCCCGGCCAAAAACGGCTACCTGCCTATCCGACCATGCAATGCTGTGCTGCAGGAACACACTTAACATGAGACGACCCTAAGTGAGCGTGTGGGTGACGCAGCGTGTTGCGTTTTTCTCTTTCTTTCTTTTGGGGCCATTAACCTTCGTCGATCACAAGCTGTATATTTATATCCTGTCAGCCTATCAACGGCTGCTATCCAAATGTTTCACTGCTGGGGGCAGCGAGCAATAAGACATTTACAGTGACCCCAACCCCTATTTTTCAGCGATGTTTTTTACCGACCTACCTACCTCTGTACACTACGCCTAATAGTGCGCAGTCCATCTTGGATGAAACCCTCTCATTTTATATTCCGGAAGACGAGAGGGAGCTGGGATATATCAATTAAATTTTGACGTTTCTACTACATGGTATTTAATGATTGAATTTTTGGACTGCCATGTTTGAAAGGTGTTATGATTGATCGGGCCCGGATCCAACCTATACCATTGCACATGCAATCGCTATTGCTTAGACGTCAAGAATACCTTAATTAGCCCAGATACATGATGACTTGGTAACGATAGAGCTTATTTCGACATTAGATAGGATTTTAAATCCAAAGATACATATACCTACTAGTATCAAGTTCTCCCACTTGAGTTTATATGCCTGGTTTTCACATACTTTCTAGACCAAAAACTATCCAAGCATCATCATATATAGATATGTGCCATTCTATGTCTTTATTTTAGCTTTCTATCCGATTCCTATATGCATATGCAGAGGAGAAATGAAAATACGCCGTAAAGAAATGAACAAATCAGTTGCCTTCTCGGAGCTGGGAATGAACTTTCAGGACCAGCCTGGCCGTGTACACAACAGGAATCCGCATTCAACGGATAGAGTATCTAACTTGCTTTCTCACTTCGGTTGCTATCTCCAGTGCCTTCTTCCTTGACTCGGAGAAAACATTAAAATAGGCCAGAAATGTGTTCTCCCCAGAGCTAGGATGTGCGATCTTCTGTCCCCTTTTCGCAAGGCAGCCGTGTAGATTAACTAGAAGATTCGGATTAGCATTGCCTCTCTTAGATAGGATCAAAAAAAGAAATCCCCAAGGAACGTCCATGGAAGAAATATGGAAAAACTCACTATGCTGTGCCAAATCTGGTCTTCGAGCAAGCAATTCTTCGCAAATATCATCTGAATCAAATATTCCTTCACAAGTCTCAGGAAACTCGGCGCCGATTAAAACCATCACCCCCGTGTGCTGCGCACCATTCAGAAACGGCCGGGATAGTGCTCTGGCTCGTTCCTTATCATCAAGGACCAAGGCCAATGCGACACCGAAATAATCAATGCCATACACCGACGCAACGATGCGACTGGCAGTGAGTCCCGGAGGACGTGGGTTGATTTCAATGATCCAGGTAGCCGGAGGATCGGATCTTGTCGCTTTTTCACTCGGTTGTAAATCCTGGATGCCATCGATGGACCCATACGCAACTGACGATCGGTCTACCCGAGCTTCGACGTGCATGATGCCACTAGAAAAGCCAAGCTTCCGGACCGTCGTGCTGATAGAGCTCTCCAGCATCTCCAATTCGTCCGCTGGGAGAGCAGAAGGATGGACGAGGTAAGTCTCCAAGAAGTTCCCCTGCGGCGAAGAATCTCCCGTGTCTCTACGGTCGCCTGACTTGGGGAAATCGTCCGAAATTTCGTAGAACAGCACCTCGCCGTCGAGCAGCACGACATCGACGTCCACTTCCGGCCCGTCGCAGTACTTCTCCATCGTGAAGGTCTTGAAGAACGTCTTCTGTATCAGCTCGACGGCAGACTGTACCCCCTCCGCGTCGTCTACTCGCACAACCCCTTCCGAGTTGAAGCCAAGACGAGGCTTGAGAATCAGGGGGTACGTGAGGTTTTCCTGGGAGATAAAGCGCAACGCCTCCTCGGCAGTTGAGCCCTGGAATGGCTTATGGCCTTCGAAGAGCCCCAGTCTGTACTTGTCAATTGCGAGCTCGTACGACTCGGCCGGTTGAGAGGGAAGACCGAGCTGCTGGGCTACCCGGCTGACCATGGCAAGGTAGGATTCCCGAAAGGTGACGACTCCGTCGATCTTCTTGCCGTACGACCTTATCATAGAAACCAGCTGGTCGCCCATATCATCCCCGGGAGGGTTCGACCACCAGGTACCAGCAGGTAGGAACGCCTCGTACCAATCCGAGTACTCGGCTCGCTCGATCCAGTTGCCGGGCTTCTCGATGACAACCAGGTCGATTCCCATGACACGGGCCGCGTCGCAGGCGAACGTCGTCCAAGCGCCCGATTCCGGGTCGCGATAGCTGCAACCGACGAGCACGATGCGCTTGCGCGTCCCCGGGTTCGGCACAACCCAAGGCATTGACAATTTCTTCTCATAATCGACCTCAAAGTCCAGCGGAACGGTGGGTTTACTTGGAGATACTTGATCAACAAAAGAGGATTGTTGTAGCAAGCTCCCGCCAGCAGAAGCGCGTATGATGTCAGGAAGTGAGGCATCGTCAAGCTGTAGAGCAGCCCCTGAGAAGAACTGAAGAGGCTTCGAAAAGGATACCACTTCGCCAACTCCGAAGGCACCCTTGAGACGGAGAGGGATAATGTCTGATCTGATGATTGAGCCTCGTTGCAGAGGGATGACCAGTCTGACGATACGCTCTTTGGATGGTTCTGTAGCTTCAAGGCAGCTTAGGAAGAACTGCATGGCTTCCTGTGATCCGAATGCATCTTGGTTGACAGGCTTTGGTCCCGTGTTATGAGCATCTAGAAACCAAATGGTATTCTCATCTGGAATTGGTAGAGTTGTTGAGGGTAAGGTGTTATCCCTTGTCAATAGAAGGTCGACGACCTGAGAGGTTGTGCTGCCGTCTGAATTGCATCTGGTAATGTGAGAAGTGGCCCACTTACAACGAATAACAACTATCAAATGTCAGTTAAACCCTTTGATATCTCGATGTTTGAGTTTGATGGTGTGTTTTTACTGGGAGGTACTCACGCTGGGAACCCCAGACTATGGTGATCTCCTTTTCTGCCATCTTGAAGAAGAGTATCGGATATGTTTGGCTTGTAAATGCACTTAGAATGCTCGTTGATGTCAAAACAGCTCTCCATGTTTCTCACTGAAGAACTCATATTTATACAATTTCTGCTAGATGTCCTACGTGAAGCCTACGCAACATTTTTCTCTTTTCAGGGAGTTTGCGGTTTAGCATGCTTATTCTGCTAGGACTTCGTGATGACGTGACTCCTGGACGTACGCAGCATGTAGACATTATTACTGCCAATTGGTAAGTCAACCTGATGAGATTTAGCTTACACGATGTTTCATGACTCTTTCTCGTGTAGCTACAGAGATCCAAATAAAGAACGAGACAGGGGGAGGGAGGGAGGGATGGAAATTCGGTGGCATGCGACAACTTGTGACCATTTCGTAGTTCTACACCTTGTGGCGTAGACCGAAAAACCATCTCCATAAAATCTGGCCAGGCAGTGAGTGGTTGCACACCGAAAAAAAAATGATTCATAATAGCTATATTTCGTCTTCATTATGATTAAAAATAAGACCCAGCTTCGGCTACCATCGCAAAAGGGCATCGTGGCTCTATAGCTTAGCTCTCGCCTCGACGGCCTGATGCGTCGCCCCCCTGTGCTTGAAATATTCCGCGACTTTCGATCGTGCCGCGTCGATCACCGACGCATCTTCAATAGTCGCCGGGACCTGCACCTCGTTTTCGAGTTCCTCGTGGACTGCGTTCTCCACCAGCTCTCGTAGGACTCTTCGCAGCGTCTTGCCCGATCTCGTCTTGGGAATCATACCCTTGCCTTGTATTATGCCCCCAAGCGTTGCGATACCCCCGATCTGTGTTCGAACCAGATTCTGGATTTCCTTGTACAAGGCCTCGTCTGGAACGGCGGATGTAGGGTGATCTGGTACCGACAGCGTTATGAAAGCGAAGGGCAGTTGTCCCTTCAGAGAATCCGGGATCCCGACCACGCTGGCTTCCGCGACAAGAGGATGACTTGTTATTGCTTGCTCAATAGAACCTGTTCATTTAATGTCAATACGAGTGAGCCGATGTATAAGTGTGGGAGCCATCATACCTGTTGAAAGCCGGTGACCGGCTGTATTAATCAAGTCGTCACTCCTACTCATAATGCTGATGTACCCTTGTGGATCTATCATACCTGCGTCTGTTGCACATTCAGTTAGAGAAGATGAGCGCTCAAATGTTTGCAGGAGACTTACCGCCGGTATCAATCCATCTTCCGTTAAACCTCTTTAGGTACCCATTGTAGAATCGTTCCTCATCCTCCCACAATGTTGTGAACCCTGTTGGAGCAAGTGGTATTGCTAGCACTATATTGCCCATTTTCCCTCTTTTCACTTCGTTGCCTTTGTCATCCACCACTCTAACATCAAACCCTGGCATCGCCTTGCCTGCACTTCCCGGCTTGATCGGTAATGCCCGAAAACTTTCTTTATCAACGCTCTTGGATTGTGTTATGTATGGCGCCAGGCTGATACCAGAGATGGGCGATCCGGATTCTGACGACCACCAGTTATCTATAACAGTGGCGTTAGGCGCACCATACTCCTGTATGAGATCTTGGTACATCGTGACGATCGATGGTTCCGACCTCTCTCCAGCTAGGAAAAGCGCTTTCAAGCTTCGCAGGCCCCCCTTCTCGCCTATTTGCTTGAGAAACTTATTATCTGGGTCATCCCTTTTGATGGCTCGTAAGGCGGCTGGGACTGTTAGCGAAGAAGTCAAGCTCCATGTATATTAAAGTGACACTCACTTGGGGCAGTGAACAAGCTTGTCACTTTATAATCTCGCACAATACGCCAGAGGGTTGAACTATTGGGTGTCCCAACTGGTTTTCCCTCAAAAAGAACCGTCGCTGCCCCAACAAGGAGAGGAGCATATAGGATATAAGAATGTCCGACGACCCACCCTATGTCGCTTTACTCCAAGTCAGCATCCATGCTAGAGAGTAACCATTCTCAAATTATCTCACCTTGCTGTAAATAATACGTCCTTAGGTCCATGGATGTCGAAAATATAGCGCATCGAGAAATGCAACCCAACAGCATGACCGCCTGCCTGGCGAACAACGCCTTTCGGTGATCCTGTCGTCCCACTGGTATAGATGATGTATATCTCCTCGGTGGCACCCACGGGGACACAACTAGCCTTAACACCCCTCGCCCTGCAGCTGCGAACCACCTTGTGCCAATCGCGCTCGCCTGCAGACGTGTTCAGCGCGTCCCATCGGAGTTCGTTTCGTTGCCAGATTAAGACGCGACTGGGTTTATGGCTTGATATCTGAATAGCTTCCGAGATAAATGGTTTGTAGCTCAATGGTGGTTTGGTCCCATCAATGCCGCATGAAGCTGTGAGGATGGCTACAGGTCTGGATGCCTCGATGCGCTGAGCTAAGGAGGTGGCAGCAAACCCGCCAAACACGACAGTGTGTATTGCACCGAGTCTATTGATGGCGAGAATGCCGATCAGAGCGGCGGGTATCATGGGCACTGCTCATGGTCAGTTATGACTACCTTTTTACTGAGGAGCAGCGGTAGGGGTGATATACTATAAACCAGTACGACATCACCCTTCTTAACGCCTTCTTGCCTTAAAGCACCGGCAGTAACCTCCACTTCATCGAGCAACTGGGCGTACGTTATCGTAGTTTTTGTCTTGGTGACAGGGCTGTCATATATGATGGCAGGCTGATCACCATGTCCAGCGAGGACATGTCGATCGACGCAGTTGAAACATGTTGATATCTCACCGCCTGTAAACCATTCCCAGTGGGGGTGCTCAATGCCACTTTTAAGCTTCTTCGTCGTCCGCGTCAAAATAGACTCGGGCTTCTTGTGCCAATGCAAACCCTCAGCATGTTGAGACCAGAATAATTCCGGGTTCTTTAGCGACTGCTGGAGAGTCTCATCTTGCGGGTGGCTCATCGTTGCATGTCCTTGACGGCACTTATAAGTGAATATAAAGCAAAGCACCTCAGTGTGAGTAAATTGGCATTTGTCTGAGTTATATTAAGAGAATACTAGTAAATGAGAACGTAGCTTTTATATTAAGTGAAGCAATCTGATTATTTCATGGTAGACGATACGCCAGCCAGATCCCTCACCTACTCTTACACAGCACAATAGTGTAGGTGATACTGTATGATGTTCTGGGGTTAGTAAGTTCGGTAATAATATACCCCGCGGGGGAATGCAGCGACCTGCATACCATGTACGCCAGTAACATCCTCGGTAAGCCCTAGGCCAGCCAAGCTCATCTCCATCATTCACCAATACCTAGACAAAGCAATGCGTTTAGTCCGTGCTTGATTTTGCTCAAGCTAGTTTGATAGACGGTCTTTATTCGTATTTGGCCTTGAGAGTATCAACAAAAAGCATGTACAAAAAAAGAAAAGGGGCAATTTCCTAACTCCGTTGCATAATGCAACCCGTCGCAAACCTAGAACGCCCGGTGACCCGTCCAATACCGGGCCACCTATGCAATCGATGCTTCATGCCGCCGTGCCATGCAAAGTAACCGAACCCCCTGTATCTTGTAATGTAATGTCGTGAACCCTAAAATGCAACCCGTTGGCCATGCCATGTGCTGATACGTAACTTCGTAGACCACCTCCGTATGGGCGAAAGGAAATCCGCCCGCCTGCCGAACGATACCTAGGTAAAACGTAGGTAGGTTATCCCGTAGCAGGGCTCGCGGATCCCGAAAATACACCATAAACACTCTGCTGACCCTTGGAAGCAACTTTTAGATTGCTAAATCTCGTCTCCGGAAGCCGCTTCCCAGCCTTGACGCTCTCGAGAATCCATTCGGCTCCGACAAACTTCACAGCACAGCCGCCGACCTTCTGGATCTCCTTCTGCAGCTTGCCTCCCGCCAGGCCTCCACCGGCGCCTCGCGATCCACCAGCCGGTCGTCCCAAGATCACATGCGTCACTTGCCGTCGTCCCAGATTGATGGAGGTCTTCGCGCCGTGCTCCGCCAGCACGTGCTTTAATTTGTGATCGGATATCAGAGGATGCGTGCTGCCGTTGATGTGAACGACGACGCCATCGAAAATTCCTCTGGTCTGTGCTTTTTCCGCGTCTCGCGTCTCATCTTCGGCTTTGCGCTGAGCTGCAAGCTTCTCCTCAGCTGTCAATTTGCTGCGATCTTCATCCTCTGCCTTGGGATCTGCACGTGCTGTTGTCGAGCAGAATGAGGACATGCTCGTAGCCATGGTCCCCGGTTTCGTCAACATATCCGCCACAGACCGTTTGGATCGGGACCTCAGCTCAGGCGTGACGACTGCCTTCAGCTTAGGATCCCAGTCCTTTGATCCGGTACCGACTGTATCTGATACTCGCAATCCACCACCTGATCCACTCTTGAACTGGCTCGTGAGCTTCAAGTTCCGCGATTGGCGCCATCCCGTGCTCCTGGCTAGATTGTTCTCGGCGCGTTGGTGACCGGTGGCCGATGAATTCCAGTTATCAAAAGTCTGGCCATACTTGGGCTCTGCGGCTTTTGATATTGTCGATTTGGATGTGTCTGATGAAGGCGGCATCGCGAATGAGTTTACCAATGATTAAAGATAAGTTGAAATACGAGACGAGTGATGACTACGTCATTATGTACCCAACCTTGAGAAACGAAATATTTACCTTTGCGTGCAAAACAAAGTTGTTGTTTTCACTTTTTGAGACAACGTCGCCTCGACGCTAATTAGTGGCTAAACCCAAACTACGCTGGGCTACCGGGCAACAACAACAACAAAGGCAACAAAGGACATACCAGAATCCACACGTGATGCCCCATTTATTAACTTTTAAGCCTGAATCTAATTACTACAGAAGAAAGAACAAATGATGGATTGTATGGATGCATGGTGGCATGTACGCGGATGGAAGCCTATGTGCACATTGGATATGGGTAGGTAGAATCTTGGGAGGTTACCTTAACTTTACCTATATCTTGCTTGCCTATCTTGCCTGCTTGCCTGCCTTGCCTTGCCTTGCATGATCCGATAGAAGGTTACCTAAGGCAAGTAATCTAATACAAAGTACGTACGTAAACTATAATCTGTACATGATGGAATGCAAATTCTTCTATCCGCATCCATTTGTTCCCCTTTTCCCACAAAATATGAACACCACACTTAATTACGCCACTTACATCCCAATATCTATAAAATAACCTCGAATATTACCTCGATGCCAATGAACCATTATGTACCATGGCACAAGCGCCAAGCCTGCATACGATATCGCGCAAGTAGTCTGGTGTTATCGTAAACGGTTAGAGATTCGCCCGCGAACAGGTTACAAGGACACCAATTATCACGACATCTGACAAGAGGCGCCGCGCCGGCCAATCGGGTGTGCGCGTTTCGAAACCAGGACCCCCCCCCGACCCAGGCTTGTTTTGGCGCCCAGCGCGGGTTACAGTAGCAGTGAGCTATGTAGCTGGAGTGGGATGGAATTTAATCAGTACAGTGCAGTACAGTTACAAAGGAGGATGGATGAGGGTTGAGTGAGTGAGTTGTGTGTGGAAATTGTCAGATTGGAAGTTGCGAAAGGATTTCCAAAAAGTCACGAGGGCGGCAATTCTTGCTTGCTTGGTTGGCCGCCACCCTCTTTCTCTCTCCCCCCGGCCAGCCAGGCCTGGAACTGCCTGACCAAAGATGCGACAGAAGGAAGGAAAAAAAAGAGGTACTTTGTCTCGCGATGCGATCGGTCCCGGTTCGATTTTCCTGTCCCCCGCACATTTCGCATGCACGTAGCCCACCCACACACGACCGACATACATGCCTCCCCGTCATCGTTTCTTTATGCAACCCTCGCGATTTTGGTCTGGCGAGCGAGAGTAGCTGAAGCTGAGGTGCTACCGATGTACCCTCTAAGCCCTAGCAAGCAACTTGTTCGCGAAGAAGAAGGTTGATGCACATCATTGGGCAGGGGGTGAGATGGGAATGGGTTGTCCCTTAGGCCCTGCCCCCCTCCCCCCCCCCGACTCTACGCTAAAACAGGCTCTGCAGGCTTGCTCTGGTTGCTGACAGCTCACTTTTTTTCTCATGTCATCGGAGGCTGATGATACACCCCGATTGTCATCTGCACAGCGGGCAGCCCACAGACGGGAGCTCCCTCCTTGCTTCCCACATTATGTGTGTGTGTGTGTGCGCGTGCGTTGCGTGCCGTGTGCATCCAGCAGGTATTATGTGGTATGCATGTAAGTAACTACATGCCGAAATCTTAGACCTGACAGACCGTTGATTACTGCTGACGGGCTTGAGTCGTGATTGCAATCCTTTAGGAGCCGGCGCTACGTGCCTTTGATCTAGGCTTCGGATCTGATGTATTTTGTAGGTAGGTAGGTGAGTAAGTAAGTAAGGGCAGGTATGTATGTATGTAAGTAGGTAGGTCTAGCCGTCGCTGGGTCCCATCTTGCTAGGCGTTCATGCAGCCTGGCGATTGGGGCCGCTGTCGTTCTGTTCTACTTAGCTGCTTAGTATCTCTGTATTTGCTACGCTGTGTCGCATATCCACTTGGGGTCACAGTGAACGGGGTGGCCATGAATCAATACTATCGAGTCGGGTTGCATTCCCGACCCGTGCCTCATCCCTCCTGTGCAGCCGCAGCGTTTCTACGTTTTACCGGCATGAACAATTGCCACACTTTTGTTGCCTTGGTCCGTGAGTTCTTGCCCGTCCTTTTTTTTCTCTGCTTCTCTGGGCCATGTTGCAGTGGCCTTCCTGTTGGGTCGCGGCCAATGCGTGTTAAATGTTTTAGAGAAATTGACTTGTGCGTCTGGTGATTGGTGAGCAAAGATCCGATATAGGGTCGTCCTGCTTAGGAATTCCTCGAGAAGGCGGCCCTGCCCATGTAAGCCTAAACTCGAGCCGAACCCGGCTACATTGTAATAATTCGGAGTTAATGTTCGTTATTCAGACTTATCATCCATCCATTGGCCCCTTTCGCATTAGCCTCAGGGGTCTAGGCAAATTCAACAATCGTGACAAGTGCTTGGGAGAAATGCAAGCCCTTCCGGATCTAGGTATGGTTTTCTTTCCACAGCTGGCCTTGAACGCCTTTGGACTCCATCTTGGTTCTATCACGAGGTACTTGGGCTGTTGGGAGGAAAACGGTTTAACTTGCTGTGTCTCGAAAAAAAAACGACGAGGGTTGTAGGCTTGGTGGGGGTTGACGCTCTCCACAACAATGGGGGTGGCACAATGTAGGTGTGACATGGGTAGTTGGGAATACACGGCCTTCTACTTTGTATCGAGTTCGAGGCCAGCCTGCTAACTATTCATAAATAGATGTATACGGACAGGCATCATGAGATTGTCACTGGGCTACATATGCGGATCATACTTGCTTCTGCTCCCTGGTTCACTAGCAGAGTGCATCACCTACTACTGGTTGTTGTCGCAGTAGCGGAGGCGGAATGCTTCTCACGCGTGTCCGCTTGCTTGCTTAATTGCCCTCTTTGCTGCTTGGTTACGTGGGGTGGTTGGGGAAATTGTATGTACATACTCTGGATAAGGGGGGAGGGGCCAAGTTGACTGATTCCTAGAGCTAGCTGGTTTGGCTGTACCGGGATGAATTTTGCTTGTCATTTTACGAAACAAAGGCCGAAGGAAGGAAGAAAGCTCGAATGGCTGACGGACACGGGGCAGCTAAAGAGGAACCATCCCGCCATGCGATGATCTTATTCCCTGGAACGTGGGCCGAGGTGCGGCTTTTTGAGATTCTTCGGCTTCGGCTGTGATTCCGCACCCCGTCTTATTTCGTTTTTACTGCCGACTTGGTAATATTTCTAACAGAAAAGCAGGCAGAGTGAGGATAAGCATCGTCAGCGGCAGCAATTGCTTGTTCTTTATCCCCCCCCCTGTTGGCTCTTTTCCCGCTAGATATGTGAGTGCGGTTATGTGCTGTAGTCGTACCACGCCCGCGCCGCACATACATACATACTTCATGTATGTACCCTGAAGTACATGATGCTACGTACATCAACATCCGCGGCACTGTACATAGAAGGTAGCTAAAGTAAACCCTTGCTACATATAGTTAAGTATGTAGGTAAATTGCAAGGTGTGTGGCCCACGGTGCATGCACGATGTAAGATTGATTTTCAGATCAACGGTGGCCCCTTGAAGATAGAGATAGTCTCTTCACATGTACAATGTATCACAGTCGCAACTGACGAGGGATAAGAATAGAGATACATGCGAGGGTATTCGTCGATATCCTTGCCGGCGATCATATTTTGCCCAATGCCTCAACGGTGGCAGCCTAGTACTTACCTTCTACCGCGCCAGATACATTAGATCAAAGTAAATAAACTTGCCTAGATGGTTCTTACGGCGATCGGCCTTCTAGTGACTACTAGCTGCCACGCCTCAGTATTTAGCCATGCGAGAAAGGAAAGCATGTAGTGCTAGGGGGATAAGGGTCGCTGTACCATGGATATACTTTGTTATACACCAGTCAGGTCACACGTAACAAGGTATGAGCTTGGACCTGATACTCTTGTCGCTGCTGTATGTTAGAAAGCGCTCGTGAGCAAGGACAAGAAAGGCAGGTTGAGACGTATCCATCTCTCTCTCTCTCTAGGTCTGAACTAGCAGACCGATGAGCAGCCCGGAAAACCTTGTGGGCCCGTGCCAATCATATCACACCGGTCAAGATTCGCAGGGGGGGGGCCAAGACCGGCTCAGAGAGAGAGAGACGAGACTTGTAACTATTTGATTCAAAAAACCAGCCACCACGTGAAAGCCACGACGGGCCACTGGAACAACGGGTTATGATATGGATAATAGTAATAAAAAAGACGATGGTCCTGTATGCATGTATGTATGTATGTACGTATCTCAAAAAGTAGAAATATAGCGAAACCAATAGCCGGCGATCATCGGACAAGCGCGATGGAGCGTCGGCAAGGATTTGCGGCGACAAGGATGCTATGTGAGAGGGGCAGGGTAAGAAGAAGAAGAAGAGGGGTGTTTGGTTAAGATCTGGACATGGATATTCGACGCCCTGGCGAAATAGCGGTGAGCGACACGACTGCAGCCAGATGTAGTACTTGAGTACAAGTATAGGTATGTATGGAGGAGGAGCTTGGACCTATTTGTTTCTTGTGGAGTGTTGAATAATTCCTCATACTGTGCTTATACTGTTGAATAAAGTTGAATCTGTTACTGATAGCATTGCTTGATCCTACGATGCAAACGTTGAATAATAATCTAAAGCCAATATGAAGTATAGGATTTTGGATACCTACCTACCTGAGGTTTGTAAGGACTAACGGATTGGATACCTGTCTATCTATCCATTCAACAAATTTATTTGGTATTATTAAAGAGTATTAACAAGAGCACTCCATACTAGTATAATGGCTCCATCACAAAATGTTGCCAGAAGAAATTCGAGAACTTGTTGGAGCTTTGACTCCAACCACGTTCTATTCCCCTATTGGCCCAGAGAATAGTCAACATGGAAAAGCGCGTTACAGTCGTCGTGCAAAGAGCTGCTAGGCTGCTAGGTAAGCCCAGTGACATCTTTCGTTGCCATAATTTAACGCCTCTCCGACTCTTCAACTCTACGCCCTCTCTCTGTCTCTCTGCCGACCTCAAGGGTCACCTCGACTTACCAGTTTTAGGCAAGCCGCTCGTCTGTTCTGAGAAGGAAAAAGGAATGTGGGCTTGACCCCTTCTCACAAGACGAATATAATACCGGGCCGGCTCTTGAGAGAGAAGAAGGCTCACATTTCCACGTAGCTATCTGGCGAATCATGTTATGTTTCTGCAAGTTGGAGATTAAACACTTGATAGCAAATTATGGAGGTCATTTCTTCTCGGCTTCCCTCTTCTCGAATTAAATCTCGAGGGGGGGGCCTGCCGTTCAATTTTCCGACTGCTCAGAATATGGGAATAGATATGCAAGACTTATTTTTTTTTCTTCTCGGCTCGGTGATCACGAAAGGGTTCCTCAATGGCTTCGGTCACTCCACTGGTGCTTGTTTAGTTTAGTCAATGGCTCTAACCAGTTTTCTCTTCCCCTCACAGTGAAATAAAATGGTGGTGCTGGTCGACGTGGACACGCATGATTGGATGCAAAAAGACGGTGGGGAGCCTCTTGGGAGGAGGGTCGCAAAAGGGGCTTGCGCAACACAAAGCTAATATGTAAAACTGTTCCTAGAGAATACCCCCCCTTTTTTTTTCTGATGTGACGATGTGGGATCCCTTTTAGTAGCTGGATAATGGCGAAGGTCATACGCCGATAGTCCCGACGTTCTCCTGTACGTTTCTCTGATATACAGGCCAATATAACTCTTTCTTATCCTTGTTTGGTTCATGGGTTGATTAAACACCATGATAGTTCACGTGCCCTATCCCGAGTCTTTCTGTACGAGCGCAGGTAGATGATCCTGTGAAAATTGGATGTTTGCTTGTTAGACAAAGTGCGCCGTTAGGCTGTGACAGGGTCAAGGCATTGGAATGGGCTAAAATATCTAATTCCCACATCTTCGGAACGGCCGCAATCTGGACACAGGTTGCTACGAACCTTAGCTCGTGAGCTTGCGCTGATGCGATTCGGAAGCATAGTGGCTTGAGGTGATGCAAATCATATATACACTGTAGGTAGGTATGTAGGCTGGGAGGGAGATATCACGAAATATGACGGAAACAACCCGGCCAGCCAGACGGCATCATGGTACTGTGTATGAGCCTGTCGCAGCAGAGCGAAGCAAGACTGCTGCTAATACCTGCTATTACCTGCTACCTAGTTCATAGCGCCCAATATTATTCACATTCTGCAGATTGGATTTGGGGGTCCCCCCCTAAGCTCCAACGAGCAGCAGCATGGGGTAGCGCAAGCTTGATTGGATACATGATACATCACAGATGTACGATTTGCATAGCCGCTGCCCGCTGTGCGTTAGACCGCTTCTGGGTCATGCAAGTGCTCAAGCCATCTTGATGGATTCCCCTGTCATCTTACCAGATTTCCGTGAGCCTTTTCTGACGACGGCTCATATACCTACTAATATGTAGCAAGCAGCAGGAGCCTTGTCCGCTTTACGATACGAGGTATAATAGATATGACCAAATGGTTGAGAGAGTTTCGATAAAGACGTGGTTCGATGTAGGATTTGGGGCTGTCTATTTACAAATTGAATTACCTTAGCTACTGTGACGCGTCCACCGTAGTCGGTATAAGCGAGGAAAGGGATGAAAAAAAAGGGCTGTTGAGCGTAAGCGAGATCCTGGACCTAATTAAGCAACATATACTCTTGTTTTGTACCTTACTTTTCTGGAGTTCGGCACTATCGCGAGCCGATTAAGCGAGCCCGAAGATTCGCTCTTTTGGTACGTTCATGGATCGATTTGGTGATGTTGGTTTTATTATTTTGTTACTTTCGAGAAAACACTACTATGGTAGGTAGCTAGAATTAATTAGTTACCTAGGTATCTAAGGTTTTCCGGTACTTCAAACTGCTAAACCCTGTCTGCGATGCAAGCAAGATGAGATCTCCTACCTTAAATCTGGAGAGGCAAAAGAGGGAGGGAGGGGAAGTAAAATTAATAATTGCCTAGCAGGATATTCAAGTGACAACCCGCGAATTGGTGATTGGGTGCTATATCAGTAGGCAATTAAGGACCGTCGGAGTTGAGCCGTTGAAATCCTTTGCTGGATTAGGCTACCTACGCGGGGTTTCCTGCATGATAATACTGTTAATTCACCTTTCAGTTAGCTGGGGTTGTTGTCTGGAGGGCGCTAACGTCTTCGTTGTGATATGTCGTCTTTCAGCCTTGTTTCAAAGTGTCTCGTTTTGCTTACCACAAGTCGAAAACCTTGAAGAGGACTCTTGGAAAAGAGCTACTATCCTTTAGGAGACTTGAGTTCCATCCTAAGGTATCATCTACCTATGTAAGATATGTACATTCGGTTGCAAGTTGTAGATACGTTATGAGAGAGATCTACACCTTGTCACGGATTCATGCCATGCATGGCCCCAAGATGGCACAGCATTGCAGTGAGCCTTGAGCCTCTTTGCCACAGCATGTCGTCACTTCGTTACATATCCACAGTAAGCCACCCTGTTGGAAATCAACCCGACAGTAACGATAGCACGAGATCCATGTACCTCTTGGTGCGTAGAGAGCGTGATGGAGAAGAACGAGAACAAAACAATCTGCATGGAATCATGCACCTCCCCGGAGCCTCGCAGATGGTGAACCCAACTAACTCCCAGATGTAGGGCGAGTCCACCCTACACAACTTAATAGTAGTAGAGAGAAGTTCCCTTAGGTTCTCCGGCGAGGTGGATTTTGGCTTCCGTTGCCTGCGTCGATCCACCAGCGCACGGAAGTACGTGCAGTTTGACACTGATGCTAGCATAATGCATTAGGTGGTCTAAAAGTTATCAAGCACGTACGTACGTGCATGTATTATGTATGTACGTACATATACCCTACTGCGTATGTCTATGTTAGATTAGGCACGGTACCTGTTGAAGGATCGTCTTATTATCACGGAGTATTTCGATCTAGTACGATGAGCGGACATTTTGGCATCCATACTAAGTTCCTCTGGCGCTACAGTACACGTACTCTAGATAGACATGCTGTTTGGCCAGATGCTGTTGATTTTGTATCAAGTATCTCCTTGTCACGTATGTACATACGTGACTGTTAGTGAGATCCACTGACTGAAACAGGACCCTGGAAATTAGAACGAGTCGATCACTCCCTAACCATGTGGCTGACTGCGAATCAATCTAGGGCTAGCTTCAGATCTGCCAGCATTTCCTCGACCATCCGAGCCATTGGCGGTTCAGCCAGTAAGCTCAGGCCACGAAAGGGAAGAGACTAAATAAGTTGCTTACCGGGCCACGCTGTCAAGCCATCCCTTTCTCGACAAGAAAATCATGACTCTGCCACGGTGGTTGGCTGTGTTGATTTTTATTGGGTTCAGCTCTTGTTACTTTTTAACGTTCATCCGATTAATGAGTGCCGTATATGTACCCGGCCACCTAATTTTCTCTGACAGCCAACATGTAGAACATGTAAGATGCCCCATCCACAAGGTTTTCAGAGTTGAGAGAAGCATCCCTGTTGAAACCTTTCGTCTTTTCTTCTGTGCCTAGCAGCAGAACAGCAGATAATAGAAGGGGACGAACGGAGCTTGCCGCTATAAGGAACAGACCACGGATAGTTCAAGATCCGATTGAGGGACCATCGATTCATACTGTTATCGAACGAACTACAACCACAAACGTAGTACCATGTACCAGGCATCGACGCCGACTGGGTTGCTTTGTGCCGCTTTGGGGTAGATTATAATACAGCGTAGCGCCGTGGGTTGAGATGCTGTGGTTGTACATGCGGAATATGTACAGCGGTGGGGGAGCAGCTGTAGCTAAGCTACGTGATGCCTACGTACCTGGATGCCATAGGTGGGCTTCTGTAGCTCAAGGGTCGGCATGCAAGAGACGGGCTTGGCGATTTTTAGTCTGGGTTTTAGGTTATGTAAGGTAAGATAATAGCAACGCACGGAGCTTAATATTGAAGGCGGATGTTGAGATTTAGCGGAATCTCGCATTGGGATACGTAAGTGCTGCAGACAGACGATACCTAGTACTGCATCTAGCGTAGTGCGGCGTCTTTTGGTTTCCTGCAAGCCCCACCACTGAAGAGCCCGGCTCCCGTCTTACATGAGTGTGTATTATGCATGTAGCTAGCTGTGTACTATGTTATGTAGGTGGGTGACTTGTGTCCCAGCAGAGAAGGTATGTAGAAGATCAAGTCGACATACATAGACCACCAGTATACTCATTCACTCACTCTCTCTCTCTCACCCTGGGATACGCTGGAACCAACAGCTTCGACGAGATGTAGCATCGTTGGTAAGTCACTGTGCCTAACTTTAGATCCCGTCTCCATGTCATAATAAGTCGTACGCAGCACGGGGGGCAAGATCATGAACAAAGGCCCAATGCCGGAAATGTATAAGGGCCATAAGGGCCCCTCTAGCTTCCCACCCCCGGAGATGTATCTTACATGCTACCCCATGAAGCAGGTGTAACGGACCTGCTTCTGCTGCGTAGGACGGCGATTAGCCACTGCCGTGTGTTCTAGGGGATGTCAAGTAGAAGAAGAGGACGTTGACCATGTACATGTATTTCTTTGTGGGTGCAAGTGTGTCTGCACCTCGCAAGGCTTGGGTTACTAATGGTTACAGCAGCCATGGTCTGCATCAGCATCCAATCGTGCATGCAGCAGAGGCTCTCGAGAACTGCTTTTGAAATGGTCAACAGTGGGTATGGGAATATCAACTATTAGATATGCAGCATGGTGGAATTATGGTGTTTCTTCCTCATGTATAAACGGCAGATATCTTGCAGGCTTTCAGGTACAGAAATGGGATGTGACCGGTTTCCCGCATTGGCAGTTATTCTTAGCTGGGCGCTTAGTAATTGCTATAGACACATTTGTATAGCTACCAGGTAAAGAAATCCTGATCTGTTTCTGTCTGAGCAATGGCTTTTCAATGACTGATTGGTAATCTGTGATGTGATAGTGAATATTAAAAGGGTGAAGGACTCGGATCCCTATGTGATCAATTACTACAGTACAATGAATTGAACTCAAGCTCTTCAAGGTTTGTCGGGGTCAGGAGCTGGATCTGGCATCGGTCCGTAAGGGAGAGAAGTCAGGACGAGGATGACGATGGGGTTTGTTGTTGGCTGAATCCGCCAGTCCTAGCCAAGTCGACGTTGCAACCTTGACAGGCCCACACAGAGAAGACCAGGATGCTTGATTACCAACAAGAAACCTTGGCCGCTTGGCCAGCAAAGGAGACGGCCTCAAAGACAAAAAGAGGGGAAGAGAGGAGCCAAGGAATATCCGCTACGTATAATAAGCCTAGTTTGAAGGGGGGGTGCGCACAGAAAAAAAAAACGATTGATGGCCGCCCACCTGATTATACAGACGCCTTCGGCGAGAAAAGGAAACGGTCTATTTTCCATATTAACACTCTATTGGGTGCTGGATCCAAGTCCCAACCGCCCATTGTTGCTCCCTCTGATCATAACGAATAGGAGTGTTGATAATAACCAGACAGGACCTAATGACGGCAATAGAGCGACGATGAAATGTATACATCCGTATAAGCCTGGCTGTGAGTGATAAGTACATACATACAGTTAATTAATATAAGTGGTCAAGAGAAATTCCCCCATACTACGTGAAATAGGCCGATGTCGATGCGGAGATAAGTGGTGATGCGGAGCGCCGGTTCAAGGAATAGGGCCACGCCAAGCCGACCAGCCATCGAATCCTTGAGAACGGCCGAGAGAAAATCTTTACAGAGCCTTTCCCAGAAGCAGCAGAAGCTAATTACGCTGGAACGGGATCTCGAGAGTGGACGGCGTACAAATGCTAGCAGTTCACGCCACGAAATTCACACACAAAACCGGCAAAAGGTCACAGGGCTCCGGTTGCGAGCTAGACTATATCCGAGCAGCCGACAATCGATGTTTGTATGATCTCGAAAGAAGAGAACAAAGGGATGGTCCCGCGTCTTACTCGGAATTATATAAGTAGGACACGGAAGGATTGTATTCGCGCAAAGCATTGGTACCCGTGTTAGAAGCACCACACAAGTCCCCAGCGTCTCGGAAGCCCAATACACGATATATTAACTAGGTACTTTTGTGGCACGGTGCCATACCATGCTCGGACTTGGGTAGGTTGTGGGAGGGAATCGGCTTTGGAGAGAGATAGGACGCTCTTTACGTGGTCCGATGGCGATCCATACCCTTTTCTCCATGCTGGAAACACTCCTAACATAATCTGTCGACGCGCCCCGTAGGAAATAATACTTTGCACTGTCCCGGGTATTGTTCAAAGCTGCGAGAAAGGCGAGTAATATTATGTATCTTTTAGTATTTAGGTGAAGTAGCTTGAAGATGTTGATAGTCGATAGTCGAAATTTAATATTGATTAAAATATGGATATTAATAAGAGGTGAAGAAGCATGGGAAAATCTGATCCATAGTGGTTGAAGTAAACGTGCAAAATGTCATAGTAAGGAGGTCTGGAAACTAGCAGCGATTCAACAACGTTGGTCCTCACGTGGGAAACTGAACGTCCATAGGTAGGTAGGTAGGTATACATACATACATTGGGAATACTTAGCAGGATGCAGTCGTGCATGCGATATTCGGTTAGTATAGCCAAAGTAAATAGAAGATCTGAGATTGGATCAATTGGTGCCCCTTGACATACACATACCTACCTAGTCCTGGTTCGTAAGAACCGTGAAACTACATCCATTGTCAACTCCAGTATACATAACTATGTAGTAGTGATTCTAGTGCACACTGCCAGACTGCGCATAATCTTGATGAGGTCTTTAAAAAAGACTTGATGAGATTCCGAGGTGCGAATTGACCAATGAGTTGTAGTGGCCCATCTATCGAATGCACCTTGGGAAGGCTAAATAAACGATTCTTTGCATAATACTTACATTAAACATCTAACTTCAAATTGTAAGGCTCTATAAAAATAAAGAAAGGAATGCGGAAGGAGCTCACTTACGAGGTAGTTAGGTAGCTTACCGGTAAGCTTTTTCCTTCATTTCCTCATACTGTGTATCACCTTAATACGAAGGTTCAGCGAGTTAAAAAAAGGCTTTTTACTGGTTCCGGTAATAATTACAACACATTTTCACTCGTTTTTCTTTCATGCCATTGGCCACGCAATAAATACAACGAATTAATATATTATAATTGAGAGAAATATGTAAGTATACTTAATCTTGGTAGGTAGGTATACATAATCATAAGCAGATTATTTTATAGAATTACATTGCAATAAAGTGCATCGTTTTAGGATCGATCGAGTGAAAAGAGTAAATGTCATTTGTAAGCTTGCCGCTACCGTACCTGAACCAACATCGCACGGTATGCACAATTCTGAAAGAACTAGCCCCTCATCCCGGTAGACACGATTACCTACCTACCACATAGTACACGCCACCGAAGGAGCCACATCGAGAGAGGAAAGCCCTGGTTTTAGTTGCACAACCCTAGGCCGCCAAAGAAGAGACCCATGCTACATCTACGTGAAAGAAAAGAGCAGGAGCAACATCGAAGGGCAAGAGCAAGAGACGGCTTGTCCGGTACGAAGATACCTGGAAGAGAAACCTTGCAATTGAAGGAAGGGAAGAGAGACTGGAGATAATTAGAGAGGAAAGGCCAGAAAAGGGCAAGAAGGTGACTTGGGTGTTCTGACTTTTGAACCCTTGAACAACCACCCCCCCGACCACCAACCTCGCCCAGCCCATTTTGCTATCCTTATCCACTATTCATCCCTCCCCCCTCCACCTCCCCCCGGCTCAACAACAGACCCCAGTTAGGCGCAACCACCACCCGGACCCGTCTGGTGCTAGCGGCTTCGCTGCTACTAATCCCTACCGCCTACTGAGAGTCTTGCTACTCTACAGTTCACAATCCACAAATCCACACATCCTAAAAAGCAGCAGCAGCACCACCACCATCAGCAACCAGCTACTACAACCTATTCTACCTGCCCTGCCCTGTCCTGTCTACCTAAATAACCCTGTCCTTCTCTGCTACCCTTGCTAACCTACCTTACTAGTTAGCGTCTAGTCTCGTCTGCAAGTCTGTGTCCCCGTCTTTTCTTACCTTGACCTCTCTCAACTTTCGTACTCCACTATCTATCTTCCTTCCTGCCTCCTCCTCTCTTCTTCTTCACCACCACCACCGCCAGAGGAAAAAAAAGCCTTGGGTCTCTCTTTTCCCTTTTCCCTTCTATCTTCCTCCTTTTTCTCTCTTTTGGTGTTGATCCGACCTTTGTGATTCATGAGCAGCGAAGGCCATTGAGGTTCGGAGAGTGAAGGTAAGTGTTCGTCCTCTTCCCAATTCTTACTTGCGCAAACTCTGCCCACCTCCACTTTGTCCTTGCCTTGCATTCCGCCCTGCGCATTTGGGACCTGATGTTCCTGCATTAGAGTTGAGAGATAGCCTTGGTGGAGGGAAGAAGAGAATAAGAGAAAAGAGAGAAGAGAAGAGAAGGGAAAAAAAGTAATTGGAAGAGATACCTCGACGTGTGCGTGTCTGCGTGTGTATGTGTCTGTATGCATTCGTGCGAGAGGAAGAAAAAAGAAACACCCCCAACTTGGCCAAACGACCAACAACGACGACACCTTCCCGCCGCCATCCTGTCTTTTCCCTCCCCAACTTCTCTTTAATGTATACTCCTACGCCGATTCCAACCTCGTGTGCCTCCCGAAACTCCGCGAGCTTCGTACATCTTTTAGCATATATGCAGTCCTAAAACAAGTACCCTCGGTCCTGACAGATTCTTTAGATTTAACGAGGGTACGATATAATCGTCTGATTCATCGGTGAGCTTTACGACCTGTTACGATCACGCCGCACGAAGAGAACCCCCCTTGCCAAGGAAACACATTCACCGAATTTGTTTCCCCGCAAGTTCAGAACCACAGCTCGTCGAATTTCTCGTACGCGCCCAGCAACCGTGCCACCCACCAGACAACCTTTGGGTCACATCGATTGATCTTTTCAGAAGCCAATTGACCTGGCCACGTCGTCGTCCTCCCGGTCATTGTTGGTCGATTCAAGTTTTAGGAGTCCAATTGTGGTGTTGGCCTCCAGTGCTTAGGCGTAATTCTTATCTAGACGACTTAAACCCGAGCTTCGCTCTTTACAGCCCGTCGTGGCTTACTCTGCGAGCGTCGTAAAACTGGATCTCCCGCCGATTTCCCAGCCGCAAACCCGGGGACCTTCCGACGTACCACCATACTACGGTGCTTCCATCCCCCAGCGCCCCCCGTATGTAAGTGAGAGGTTGCCTTCGCTCCCTTTGCCGCAGGCGCCGTTGGCATATTCCTCAAGTACATCGTCTCCCCGGGTTAGCTCAATTGCCTCTTCGGCGAGTTCCAACGGTGACTCGCAGTCTTCGTTCACTTCAGCTCCGTCCTCAAACGGCCCCAAGACGCCATCCCCAAGCCTCCCGGTGACAGCGGCGATATCTGGGCCTCATTCCCAGGCAATTGGTGGGTACGATCAATACACAGCGATGAATCCTGCACCCCAAGACATGTACTACTCGACTCCGCACATGTCTGCAGGTCCGGCACCGCAGCCCCAGACGGTGACATCCAATGCGTTGCCTCAATATGGACATCAACAACCAACATTATTGCAGCCAGGTCCCGCGCAGTACTCTGCCCCTCCATACCAATATGGTTACGCCAATGGATTGACGTCTCCTCAGTCCGCTCCACCAGCCGTCTCAGGTTCTATGGGCGCTCAACCCGTCCTGCCTCTTCCGGGAGTCCCGAATCAAGGAGGCATGCAGAACCAGTACCAAGGATTTGACACCACAGGTCAAGTTGCGCCGCCGGGGATGAAACCTCGAGTTACCGCAACACTTTGGGAAGACGAGGGGAGTTTGTGTTTCCAAGTCGAGGCAAGAGGCATTTGTGTCGCACGCCGCGAAGGTAAGAATTCGATGATATAAACCTAAGAAGACTAGGAATGAGCTTACACGTTAAACCCGCAGATAATCACATGATCAATGGAACGAAGTTGCTTAATGTTGCTGGAATGACACGTGGGAGGAGAGATGGCATTTTGAAGAGCGAGAAAGTACGGCATGTAGTCAAGATTGGTCCAATGCATCTGAAGGGAGTCTGGTAAGTTTTTAGTGCGCGCGATACTAAAAAAAAAAAAAAATGCTAATAACTTCTTAGGATCCCGTTCGAGAGAGCTCTTGACTTCGCCAATAAAGAGAAGATCACCGAGCTACTGTATCCTCTGTTCGTTCACAACATTGGGGCTTTATTATACCACCCCACAAATCAGAACAGGACAAACCAGGTTATGGCTGCGGCCGAGCGTCGAAAGCAGGAGCAGAACCAAATGCGAAATGGACCTGGGCCAACACCTCCCGGCGGCGTCTTGCCTTCGATACAGCAGCATCACCACCACATGGGATTGCCAGGACCTCAACCTTCTCTACCATCACATAACGGTCCGGGACGACCATCCCTTGATAGGGCCCACACTTTCCCAACTCCTCCGACAAGTGCGTCCAGTGTGATGGGAAGTATGGGTGCTTCCGAAAATTACCAATGGAGTCAGCAAGGCATGAGCACCACTCAGGGTACTAATCCTATGTCTATTGATACGGGGCTTAGCAATGCTGCACGATCGATGCCAGCTACTCCCGCAACTACGCCTCCTGGGAATACTCTGCAAAGCATGCAATCTTACTCACAAAGCAGCCAGCCCTATGACAACTCTCGCGGGGTATACAGCACTCAAGCTACTCAACAATCTCCTTACCCTCCCTCGAATAGCAGTCCCCAAGACAGGAACATTTATGGCCAGCCCAGTTCTTACATGAAAAGTGAGATGGGTCCTCCATCTGGACGTCCAGTTGGTCCTGGTCCCAGCGAGCCGGCAGATGTCAAACCATCGAACGGCATGCTTCAACATGGCGATGGTGTTCCTCACCCGTCTGGCGAAGATGAAGCTGATCACGAGGCCGAGTACACGCACGACAGTACCGGCGCTTATGATGCCAATCGATCATCTTACAACTACAACGCTCCACCTGTTGCTTCTTTATCGGGCGACCATCAACATATGCCTCAGGAGATGACTGGGTCACCCAATCACCAAGCCGGCTCTGGCCGTGCAACACCCAGAACAGCAGCGCCACAGTCATACTACTCCCAACAAACCGGATACAGTACACCACCCCGCGTACCTTCATCCAGCACATTGTATAATGTAATGAGCGGCGATCGAGCGCCTACCAATGGCGCACCGGCGCCAGATGTTTATAGTTCCCAGAATGATATGGGTGCACCGATGCAAAACGGTTACGCCCCCCAGCCGATCATGAATGGCGCGCCTGGTGTTTTGAAACGCGGCCGCGACGACGAGGACGACTTACCCCGGCCGTCGAGTGTAGGTCTGGACTTGAAGCGTCGGAAAACCCTAATTGATGCCCCCATGCCCGGTTCGGGTTACGAGATGAACCGCCCTGCCTCCGTAATATCTCGGAGGCGATAACGTTGATCGGATAATTTAAGCTATCATATTGACAGCTTCTTCTACACTAATCTACGTGTCGGAATGCCCGGGCTAGAATGATTCGACGACGAACTATCTCCAGGCCATGAGGTGCAACACGCGATTACGACATACACTCATTAACTTTTATTCCCTTCAAAAAATCTTTTGTATTCGTTGCGACGATTCATCATCGACACGCTTGGACCTATCCACCAGAAGATACGATGACGAAAATTACGACTTCATTCTTGATTGTTATTAGCCGCCATTGAAGGCCGTGTAAATGCTTCACGAATTGACGCGTCGCATGGTGGACCTTAATTTTCTTGAGATGATCATCGATTGCTTTTTTTATTTTATTTTTCATTTCATGCTGAGGACAACGAGACACTCGAGCAACGCAGAAGTCCCGCCTATTACGTCTCCTAGGCGAGTAATGTTCATCATGACCGAGGCTGCTTTCTGTTTTACTTTGTTCATCACATCCATCGGCCCCGTAGAGAACGGGAGGCTGGTGGCACATTTATTTTCCTATTGACGACATGATGACGACCCGATTTTTCTCTTCACCAAAAGGATGTGGTGTCACTGTGGGCGCGTGTTGGAAATGTCTCTTCTGGTATCAATGGTCATGAACTCGATGATGGAATTAAAAGCGATTGCTTGATACACCGCGAATCTAGATTCTAAGCTACATACAACTGTCCCAGCCAATCGTATTACATATTAGGCTGCAATGAAATTGACAGAATTTTGTGACCATTATCTTTTCCGAATTTATATTGTTACTGTGAAGTGTTTACCTTGGCGTATCATTTTGTCAACTATACTAGTCATGTCAGTATTTACACCTATCTTACCTCTACTGCTTCCCAGGTTTTTAATTGTACCTTGTTGACATCTACAGGAATGGCTGGGCCTTCACACATTGTACGGGGCTAGAAGTTTCATGCCGTGAAACCGCATTTACTGTGATCTAGAGAACCACCAACCTCACTGTGCGAGCTTACGATCCCGATAGGACTAAAGAGGAAAATAAGGACACTTTACAGGGACCCTCTTATGCAGGCGAGGGGAGACCTGTTGCACTACGAGGTAGCAACCCGGCTTTCATTGCACAATTCCCACAACGAGAGTTTGACCAGCGTCAATGAGCTTTGCTAATATGCTAGATACCAGGTAGTTAGGGATGATTGTTGGTTTGTTGGTCAACAGGTAGCCTTTTCACCGCCGGCACACATAGATAGATTGGGAGCATACTTGCATAGGCGTAAATAATAATAGGGCCCTATAGGAAGAAGTTAGAGATCGTATACGTTGATTGATAGGTGCAAATGTTTGTAGGCTGATAAAATGAACCTGGCATTTGCTAACGATCGAATGCTTGACAAACATCTCCAAGCTTACCTACCTACATAATAAAGATGCTGTAGGTACAAACTCAATGCATTTGATGGAATGTCAATTTTACACCGCTATTAGATCTGAATGTCTTGGTTGGTATCTGGTTTCGAGACCGTCTTCGGGCTCTAAGGTGTTACTACGGTAAGCAGTACTCTCGTCCTACTATGCTAGGTTTCTGCGTACGACTCTAGGTAGTGAGATCAGGAACTGGATAGGAGATGCCCACAATTTCTTCATTCGGCACGCAGAGTAGCAAGCAAACTTGAAATAACTAGGTATCGGTACCGATGAAGATAGCGATTTGATATGTTCATCTATCTTGCATTCATGTATCACCTGTTTTTCCAAAAGCCAAGCTTTCATGAGTCGGTCATTAAATAGCTTCCTATCTGTTACTGCTGGGAGAGTTGATCGCCACCGAAGTCAAACAGAGTAAGTGCACTTTATACTAGGTAGAGACGTGGTTGCATTGCGGGCTGGCATGTTGTTCATTATCTTCGCTCTCGACGAAATTTGGGACCGGGATCTTACCAACTGGTATATAAAATAGGGTCTCAAGACTGGATAGGTAAAGCTGTTAAATGGAAGATGAATTAGCCTCTCGACTTTTTGGAAATCTCAATTGTGACAATGAAGAACTCGCATTGCTGATTACCTATGTTGCGCACCTAGCTACACAGGTTGAAGCTACCTAGAGAAATGGGACTGACTGTAAGTCTGCATGATACAGGTCGTAGTATTCTTCATCATCAATTAGTCTCTTTAAAAAGAGAAGCTCAAGGGAGCGTTGGGTATCAAAGAAAACGACCGGTAAACCCTGCGGTTAAAGGAGCCAATGCTACAAAAGCAGACCTGAAGGCATAAACCACCTTGCTAGCAAAACATAATAATACCAAGCACTCTACTATGGGTCGATGTCTCAACTTGGCTTCAGCTGTTTTTCTGGCCACTGCCAGTTGGGTGAAGAGACCGCCGTCGACGTCGAGTTTGAAACTTGTTAAGTTTCTTCCTTTGACGTGCAAACCCCTAGTCCGAGTCTTCTTCCTCTTCACTGGTGGCCTCAATGTTGGCTTTGGCCTTGGCCTTGGATTGCAACTTGGCTTTCTTCTCGGGCTTGGCCTTGGCCTTAGCCTTAGCCTTGACCTTGGCTGGTGGCGACTCGGGGGCGTCATCCTCCTCCTCCTCCTCCTCCTCCTCTTTTTCTTCTTCCTCTTCCTCTTCGTCGTCATCTTTAGCCGCGTCTTTGGAAGTGTCTTTGGCGGGGGCACTGGAGGGAATGTCCGGGACATCGACTCCCTTGTCTCGCAGCTCGGCGTTGATGGCAGGGATCGATTCGAGCAGTTTAACGTATTGCTCGATAGTCAGCATGATGCCCTAAGATGCGAACTGATTAGTTGATGACGATACAGCGAACTTCCGTCCCCGGTCGCAAACGCTTACCTTTTTCCCTGGCTTCAGCTCGCCGGCGGAATCCGTCCAGTACTCGCGGACGTTGAAGTAAGTCTTGCCCTTGAAGTCACTAATGGTGGCTCTACGGTTGGCGCTAAGCTATAGGATGAGTTAGCATCATGTAGAAAATAAGCTGGAATACTAGGGTAACGTACACTCCAGAAAGCATTGCCATCGTTGTCTTTGCCAGAATCGGCAGCGGCGTTGGTTTTGGCCTTCTTGTTGGGCTTGTCGGACTTGGACTTGCTGGACTTGCTGGTTGCCTTGACTGGTTGGTCGTCTGAAACATCCTCGTCTTCGTCGTAGTCGCGACGCGATCGCTTGAGTTTCTTGGGGCCCATCTTTACGATTGAGTTGAATCAATTTACCGAAGTTGAAGAGGATAGATCAACTGGGGATTACTGGGAATGGGAAAGAAAATTATAAAGAAGTAATAAGAAAGAGCTGAAGGGACGAGGCAAACGGAAATGGAATGTGGGGTTTGTCGCGTTTGAAAGAAAGAGAGAGACGCGCTTCCGCTTCGGACCTTAATTGATTTGAAGTTTGTAGGTACCTATGAGGTAGGCACATATTAGGTACCTTGTGCTTGAGCTCAATTAAAGTGCCGTGCTGACTCTAGTCCGTTTATGGCTTAGTTTGCATCTAACTAAAGCTTCAGCGCGATGGTATTTTAAAAATAGTGCTATTGATCATCTGGGGGGGGGGGGTAATGTACCTGCATACAATTGAGATGAATTGAATGATAAGGGGAAACTTAGCACTACGAGGCCCCTGACCATAATGAACCAACCAAAATAATTGTCGACGAATGGCTTCGAATCTGAAATTCTGACCAACTTCTTGCACATAATCGGCCATGCACAAATAATCTGGGTCTTATTCCGTCCTATTCCACCAATTTATTGTACTCGTTTCCATATTTACGTTTTTTTATTAGATTGATGCCCTCCAATTCTAGACTCGATACGAAGGCAATGCGCCCACTTTCATCACCCTAACCTCCGAGTAGTTTTCGATAGTTCCATCTAGCAAGTCCTGATGAATACTGTTGACGATGCGCAAATCGGCGCTACTTCCGCCGTATCGCAATACGAGTCGAGTCCAGAGCCGAGTGAAGTAGTATCCAGATCTGACGATCTTCAGAGCTTTCCGACGAGTCCGAAGAAGACGGATACATCCACATCATCGAATACCCAGCAAGAGATTGTAACCAAAGCATTCCAATTCCTCTCCACAGCATCACCAGGTACACTTGGGGCTATTGCAATTGGGCTTGCAGCTGTAACATATTTTATACTCGGTCAAATTGGTCTTGTGTTGATTGGGGCTGTTGGCGGCATAACGTTATTTACATCATGGGAATCTCGACATCCCGAAGTGTCGCGTGCCGTCCGAGGCGAAAGGGGCTACGATTTCCTGGACCGCATCTTGGATACCACTACACCCGCGAAATCGCATATCCAATCTGAACAAGATGACGAAAAGGACGCCGAGGCGCTGGCTCGAACTTTCGACGATTTCCAGCCGGAAACCCGACAGGCACTCAATGGTCTTGTTGACGCTGTTATTCGCGACTATGTAGATTGGTGGTATAATCCCATCATACCCTCCGACAAGTCATTTCCTCTCTCCTGTAGAAGAGTTTTCGTTAAATTCGTATTATCCATCTCGAACCAATTAAGCCGTAAACGACCCGCGGATGCATTTGTCGACTTCCTCACCCACACATGTTCCATCATCATCGTCTTCCTTTCCGAGATGGCATCTGCCTATTCCGAGCTTCCTTCCGATACAAACCTGACCGCTGCGGATGCTATATATAATTATCTTGCCTCTAACACCGAGGCCCCGTTAGCAAACTTGCTAAATCAGAGGCAACAGGGAGGGAAGTTCAAGATGGTCGCCGAGGATCTGCTTGGCTTTTTAGATAGGTCTGCATACGAATGTGACCCGGCTAGGGTTTTTCTAAGGGAGATTCTCTCGACAATTATCCTCGAGGGTACCTTGCAGACATGTTCTAAGGCGGAATGGATCAATGCTTGGATTGTCTACCTCCTCGAGTCGGGAGAGACGGACTTGTCGCAAGCTATTGACGATGCCATCCAAGACCAAAAGGCCTTTGGAGATGTTGATGGGAACGTTGGAAATATTGGTCTTTCTAGAGGCAACCGCAATTCGTACGAAATGGATCGGGCGCGTCGTAAAGAGGCGACACATAAGAAGCAACTTTCCAAAGCTGATGAAGAAATGGAAAGGGCTATGGAAGAGATGAAGAGACTCAACGCGATGATTGCAGAAGCCGATAAATCGAAGAAGCTACCAAATGAGAGCCGCACAGACGCCCCTCGGCTTTTGGACAGTGCTCTGGAAAAGAATGCCAAGGAGCTTGGTTTGAAGATTGACGAGAAGTCGAATGGGGCTCCTTCAGAGAATACATCAAGAGAGGCAAGATCCAACAAAATTAGAGATACGGAAGAGCCACATAAGTCGCCGATCTCTCCCCAGTCACCCACAGATATGTCGAGTCATAATTCTTCACCGAGCGGGCAAGGGGGGCAACACACTCGTCGTTTTACAAGTTTTGATCAAATTGTTCCACCAGCAAGGGATGAGCCTGATGAGAACGAATCACGTAACCCTCCACCCCTTACACTTCACAATGCTACTGTCACAATTCATGATGATGCTGGAAACGACAAAGGCCGATTACGTGGCAGGCCTACTTGGGAATACCTCATCCAGATTGAGCCTGCCGCATCCTATTATTCCGGGTGGATGATAATGAAAACATACGCCCACTTCGAGAGCCTACATGAAAGTCTACGACGGATTGCCACAATCTCGGGCTCGGCGGCGTTCTTGGAAGCTTTTGCCGTTTTCCCGAGTTGGAAAATCCACACAAGGTCGTCTTTACGTGGTGAAATCGAGAGATACATGCGAACAGCTTGCTCTGAGAAAGCACTAGCGGAATCAGAAGCCTTTAAGCGCTTCCTTGACAAAAGCCAAGAGACTCGAGCGAGCAATAACAGAGGATTCTCCTTCGAGTCGGTTGGGAAAGGCATGCTGGACGTTATCCAGAATGCACCGAAAGGTGCTCTGGACAGCGGAAAGGTTGTGGTCGGTGGAGTTACTGGTGTTTTTGGTAACATCGGATTGGGACCGAGGAAGTCAACCAACTCATCGTTGAGTGAGATACAGACAAAGGAAGCTAGTAAAACACAGAGCCCTAGCAGCTCGCGGCCCTTATCGATGTCAGCTCTCCCGAGAATGGACAGTGTTTCGTCCATAACTGGTTCAGGAATATCTAGAGACAGTCTTGATAGCCAACGGTCGTCCGTGGTTTCGGTGCAACCGGGCAAAATAGCCCCTATGGACCGTCGTCAAAGCGGCCAAGTAGACTCCGAGCAGGATAGTCTCCACCCCGCGAGGGCTGACCGTTGGGAGCGAAGCTCGGTTAGCGGAGCGAGCAGCAGAGTACACAGCCGCGCCTCGAGCGCTGCTGCGTTACGCTCTCCTTTGCGATCTCCTTCTGAACTAAGCTTCACTAACATCAAATTACCGCCTCCACCGGATGAGATCGCCGACGACTACGGCTCACCAACAAGCACACGCCTAAGCGTCGACGGGATTTCGCGGTATATTGCTACCCCGAACGGTACCTCGCCAACCCGATCGCTGGGTTCAATCCCTCAAGAAAAACCGGCACAAGGAAATGAAACTGTGAGGCGACCCACGAAACAGTACGCACCCCTCTCGGAGCAGGAGACTCGCGTGGCAGTCGAATTACTTTTTGCCGTAATCAACGAGCTCTACACCCTTTCTTCGGCCTGGAATATTCGCAGGACACTTTTGACGGCTGCGAAATCTTTCCTTCTTCGACCGGGGAATCCGTCGCTTGCATCTATTCAATCCCTAGTTCAAGAATCCGTTCTTGAAGCAAACACGTCAGATGCTGGAATTGCTACTCATCTACGTAAACTCCGAGAGAACTCATTGCCTACCGAGGAAGAACGGAAGGCCTGGCCCAACGAATTAACGACCGAGGAAAAGGAAGAGCTGAGAGTCAAGGCGAGGAAACTGTTTATACAAAGCGGAGTTCCGGCTGCATTGATGGGAATCATGGGGCAGTCGGCGACCAGCGAGGCACTTGGTCGCGTTTTTGACTGCCTTCAGATCGAAGAGGTGGCCAGGGGCCTCTTCTTTGGCATTATGCTGCAAGCAGTGCGAGTTGTCACACACTGAGCCCAGTTATTATAGGCGTTTTACATTTTTGATGCGCGCATAATTAGAGGGAATAGGGATACCGGAAACGGATGGCGGATATTGCTTATGATTTTTCTTGGTAAACTTCCCCCTATCATATCATAGGGCCGATGCATATTGGAACGGTCATACGGTGTTGGGTGCGTGTGTCTATATGAGCAATCATACGACAAGACTATACGACTACTATGAGAGTCTGAGGATGAGGGGGGACGGTGGGTCATTTTTGAAAACGAGCCTCAAATCCCCCCTTGCAAACTGTACAACATAATCATGAAGAAACGAGACGACCTTAGGTACCTAATTAATCTACAAATGGACGAGCCACTGCTAGTATTTTGCATCTACATTTTACGTTTCTTGTTTAGGTTTTGAATCGCGATTGTTATCTACAGTTTCTTACCAACCCCTATCTGCCACCGTAGGTTAGGTAGGTACCTTAAGCTAAGCTCACGTAGCGTGGTCTAAATCACTAAATGCCTTTGAAATAGCTCTTATCATTCGATAAAGCGTACCTAAGGTAAGCTCTACGAAGCCCACTGCGGGGTAATCGGAGTAGGTAGTACAAGTTATAGTGGTAGTTTTAGTGATGTAAGTGTTCGGTTTTCCGTATCAACTCCGGTGACGGCATCGGCGCTTTTGGTTTTAAGACAGCTTCAAACGAACAATGTCCAACACAGAGAGATCACTATCGGGATTTTAGGTCAGTGTTTATAGGCTGGCTGACAAATTTTATACGCTGATAAATCAACATAGACTGACAAATTGTTCTATGGCATCATTAGTCTTGAAGCTATCGTCACTTTCTGCTATCTTGGTTCGATCTAGGAATTTAGACGTTGTTGTTCGGGCGAAATTTAGTCCCTGATCTAAGTTATTTATTGCTATTGCTCGGACTCTACCCAACTAATCTGATACAAACAGACACAGTGGCCAGAGCCTTTTAAGTCAAAGATTTTTGGATCATCGTTCTTCTTCGAGTAGAATTCACTTATCCAGTTGACTGACATACAATGGGTTCTATCGACGAAAAAGGTCGCGGTATTCGCATCGCGATTGACCGCGGCGGTACCTTCACTGACTGCGTTGGTACATTGAACGGGAAGGATGTCGTGATCAAACTCCTCTCTGAAGATCCGGCTAACTACGATGATGCCCCTCTGGAGGGCATCCGGCGTATCATGAGTCATTTTGAAGGGAACGAGATTCCCCGAGGAGAAGCATTAGACACCACGAAGATTGATAGCATACGGATGGGGACTACCGTGGCGACAAACGCGCTGCTAGAGCGTAAGGGAGAAAAGATGGCATTGGTAGTAACCAAAGGTTTTCGAGACTGCCTCGTGATCGGCAACCAGAGCCGTCCGAAGATCTTCGATCTCGCTATCAAGAAGCCCGACGTACTGTACGAAGATGTTGTCGAGATAGACGAAAGGGTTACGCTGGAGGATTACGCTGAAGATCCGGAGCGGACAGCAACCAAAGCTGATGCGAAGGCTGGGACGACAGAAGCAGCCAAGGCGGATCTAGTCATGGGTCTTTCAGGAGAAGCTGTCCGTGTCTTGCAACGTCCCGAGGAAAATAACATCAGAGATCGACTGAAAAGTATATATGACAAAGGCATCAGGAGTGTTGCTGTGTGCCTGATGCATGGCTACACTTTCCCAGACCACGAAGCGCTGGTGGGCAAGATTGCGAAGGAGGTCGGCTTCGAGCATATTTCACTTAGCCACGAACTTATGCCTATGATCAAGCTGGTCTCGCGGGCCACGAGTGTCTGTGCTGATGCGTACTTGACTCCTGCGATCAAGAAGTATATCGCTGGATTCCAAAAGGGGTTCGCAGGCGGTCTAGGAACCCGGAGCGTTCAACAGCAAGAAGGCAGCAAGGGCGCAAGATGCGAGTTCATGCAGAGCGATGGAGGATTGGTGGATGTGGAGAAGTTCACTGGATTGAAGGCTATTCTGTCTGGCCCTGCCGGCGGTGTTGTAGGATATGCCATCACGAGTTATGATGAGGAAACGAAGATCCCAGTGATTGGATTTGACATGGGTGGTACTAGTACGGATGTCTCGCGATACGGAGAGGGTCGATACGAGCACGTATTCGAGACCACAACGGCGGGTGTCACGATCCAATCGCCCCAGCTCGATATCAACACCGTTGCAGCCGGAGGTGGAAGCAGACTTTTCTTCAAGAATGGCCTCTTCGTTGTTGGCCCCGAGTCGGTAGGAGCCCATCCTGGCCCGGCCTGCTACCGAAAGGGTGGACCTGCCGCCGTGACAGATGCGAATTTATTCCTAGGTCGCTTGTTACCCGAATTCTTCCCCAAGATATTCGGTAAGAACGAGGATGAAGGCCTCGACTTTGAGGCAAGCAAGAAAGTCATCCAGGAGCTCACCGATCAAGTAAATAAGGAGACTGGTAAAAATATGAGTTTGGATGAGGTAGCCTATGGTTTTTTGACGATAGCCAACGAAGCTATGACAAGGCCTATACGGTCGATTACTGAGGCAAAGGGACACGATTCCTCAAAACACCGATTAGCGACGTTCGGCGGTGCAGGTGGTCAACACGCCGTTGCTATTGCAGAAGCTCTGGGGATCAAGCAGATTCTAGTCCACAGATACTCATCGGTCCTTTCAGCATATGGTATGGCCTTAGCAGATGTCGTGGACGAGAGACAAGAGCCAGACTCCACTGTGTGGCAAGACAAGGGCGACGTTATCGACGAACTAAAGGTTAAGATGGAAAAGCTCAGGGGAAAGTCCCGCAAGGCACTACAAGACCAAGGATTCGAAGATAGCGATATTGTCTTCGAGGAATACCTCAACATGAGATACCGTGGAACGGAGTCGGCCTTGATGATCGTGAAGCCTAGCGAAGAAGAGGCTAAGAAATCATACGATGGGGAGGACTGGGCGTTCGGCAAAGCTTTTGTCGACCATCATCGCTACGAATTTGGATTCACCCTCGACGACAGAGATATCATCGTAGACGATGTACGGGTTCGCGGTATCGGAAAGAGTTTCAGATACCAAGACAAGAGCGTAGATCAACAGCTTAAAGAAGTCAAACGACAAGCCGTAGGAGACAAAAAAGCGTACGGCAAGTCTCAGGTTTATTTCGAAGGAGGACGGCTAGAGACGCCAATCTACAAGCTCGTGGACTTGTCAGTAGGGGATGAGATCAACGGACCAGCTATGCTGGCAGACGGCACGCAGACCATTGTAGTGACTCCAAAAGCGAAGGCGCTAATCCTCCAGACCCATGTTGTCATTGACTTAGAGAAGGATAGCAAGGATGAGTAAGTGTTTTCTTTATGATTTATGATAACAGGGTCAAGCTCGAGCTAACATGTAAGCAGCTCGAATAAAAAGGAGTCATCCGAACGTGAAGTCGACCCGATTATGTTATCTATCTTTGGACACCGCTTCATGGCCATTGCGGAGCAGATGGGTAGGGCACTCCAAAAGACAAGCGTCAGCACCAATGTCAAGGAACGCCTCGATTTCTCATGCGCCATATTTGATGCTACGGGCGGGTTGGTAGCAAACGCGCCGCATCTGCCCGTCCACTTAGGATCTATGTCAACATGTGTCAGGACCCAAGCCAAGATATGGGAGGGCAAGTTGAAGAAAGGCGATGTGATCATCTCGAATCACCCATCATACGGAGGAACGCATTTGCCAGATATCACCCTTCTCATGCCTGCGTTCAACGAGAAGGAAGACAAGATCCTATTCTACGCAGCATCACGCGCACATCACGCGGATATTGGTGGTATTACTGCAGGTAGCATGCCACCGCACTCGCGGGAATTATTCCAAGAGGGTGCGGCGATTAAGAGCGAGAAGATCGTCAGCGAAGGCAAATTCAACGAGGAGAGGATAACTGAGCTCCTATACAAAGAACCAGCACAGTACCCCGGCTGCAGCGGAACTCGGTGCTTGGCTGACAACATCAATGACCTCCGGGCACAGGTCTCGGCAAATCAAAAGGGCATATCATTGATCGAGGGCTTGATTCAGGAGTACGGCGAAGACACGGTGCAGTTTTACATGGTGAACATCCAGAACAACGCAGAGCTGTGCGTGCGACAGCTGCTGAAGCAAGTGCACAAGAGATTCGAAGGAAGGGACTTGTCGGCGGTGGATTACATGGACGATGGAACGCCCATACGCCTCCGCATCACTATTGACCCCGAGAACGGTCAGGCAGATTTCGACTTTGAGGGAACAGGTCCCGAGGTCTACGCCAACATCAACGCACCTGAGGCCGTCACATATAGCGCCATAATCTACTGCCTGCGCTGCCTGATCTCGGAAGACATCCCACTAAACCAGGGCTGTCTGAAGCCCATCAACGTCCGCATACCACCCAAGTCGCTGCTGTCGCCGTCGACAGGCGCGGCGGTGGTGGGCGGCAACGTGCTGACGAGCCAGCGGGTCACCGACGTCATCTTCAAGGCGTTCCAGGCGTGCGCCGCCAGCCAGGGCGACTGCAACAACCTGACCTTCGGCTTCGGCGGCAACGTGTCGGGCGAGGCGGCGGTGCGCGGGTTCGGGTACTACGAGACGATCGCGGGGGGCAGCGGGGCGGGGCCGGACTGGGAGGGCACCAGCGGGGTGCACACGCACATGACGAACACGCGGATCACGGACTCGGAGGTGTTCGAGCGGCGGTACCCCGTGGTCCTCCGGCGGTTCGCGATCCGCGCGGGCTCGGGCGGAAGGGGCCAGCACCGCGGCGGCGACGGCGTCGTCCGCGACATCGAGTTCCGCGTCCCCCTGCAGGTCTCCATCCTCAGCGAGCGCCGCGTCTACCGGCCCTACGGCCTCGCCGGCGGCGAGGACGCGCAGTGCGGCCTCAACATCTGGGTCCGCCGCGTGCGCAAGGCGAGCCCGGAGAGGGATCTGGCGGCGCAGCAGGGCGAATATGTCCAGCAGCAGAACGACGATGTCGAGTACGAGGAACGCTTCGTCAACCTGGGCGCCAAGAACAGCGCCCCCTTCAAGGCTGGCGACCGCATCATCGTGAACACGCCCGGCGGAGGCGGCTGGGGCAAGGTTGGCGATAGGAAGGTGGAGAGGGAGAGGAGGGATCATACCGAGGCTTGGAGAAAGGGCAGTCATGCTGCTCGCGAGGATGCGGCTTTGCAGGTCTAGATGTGGAATGATAGATATGTACTTGCTCTGTACACGGGGGAGAAGTTTTTTTCTGTTTACATATTTAGAGGGTGTGTACTTAACATAGGTATAGTATTTGCTTGTAGGTATCATCTCATGTTCATAGCTAGTTAAATTGCAACGGGAGATTATGACCGTTGTAGGTAGTACCGCTTACATGAGTTCTATAGCTTGCTTGAGGAATATTTGACATGTACCTACCTAGGTAGCTTTCTAGTAGGCCGGTAGGATAACACTACGTTGTGCTCACCTTGGATCGTCAGCTACGAGCAGCTATTCGAATTAGGAAGGTTTCTAAGATGAGCCGGAAACCCCTTAACACAAGGTAACATAGGCCCGAGGGCATGGAACCCAATGATATCGGCTGAAAAGCACGAGACGCGTGGCAGCAACATAGAGTGGTTATAGTAACAGTAACCTTCATTGAAGTACATATGTAAGCGGAAGGAAGATTGAAGGGTTGCCAGAAGGTTGGGGGCTAATTAGGGGTTGCAATAAGCGCTTCATGGCGAAGTGATGAAGGAACCGATTGGCTCCTAGCCTACCCGCAGCTGGATGGGTTCGTTCGCACCAAGCAATTTTTGATGAGGTTTTTTTTTCACTTGGGATATGACGTCCTGGCTTTTGAAATGGCCTCTCATAGGTAGATAGAGTGGTATTCTTACATACGGTGGCGTTCAATCCAAGACATGGCAAGGTGTGTTGTTCTGGACAATTCTGGCTAGATTGCGCGAGGACGAATGCATGTATTTTTTACATGGTTAAGAATGTATTTAGTATTAAGCGTGGCACCTAGATCTAATTAGCTAAAATTGAGGCTCAAATTTTTCACATAAGGGGGTGGTAATTTTGACTTCATCGGATTTCTTGCGTCGGTCTACAAGGAAGCTGAGACAGTGCGAATGACATCGACGATCTGTTTGTGGGTTACCGAGGGAAGTCAGGAAATAGATACCTGTCTTTGACCATGTGAAAGTCGATAACTAGAGAATACAGTTTATACCACGTAGAGCTCCATGGAAAGCGATTTCTGCTGCCAGAGTCGTGTTTCTAACCCTTCTACTAGTGAAAGGATAGAGTGGTCATCGGGATAACTGAGATAGACTCGGTAGACTGAGAAGTAAAACTAGTTGAGTGTGGGAAGCCTATTAATAGAAAGAAAAGTCGTGGAAGCAGACTGAAAGGGATATGGATTTATTGAGGAGTCATTGATAATCAAAATGTATAGAAGTGAGGATAACCGGTTAGTGGTTATCCTGATGTATGTATAATTCTTCCAAGTAAGGCAGGTATGAGAATGACCGGCTCCCGGCGAGAGTCTCGAAACCCGGTTCGGAGTCGACCCCGACGATCTCCGGCGGCACTGGAATTACTATCGGGAAAGATTCTGACGCCCTATTGACATAGCTGCTTACCAATGTAAGAGGGGTAGGTAAGATGTATCTCAGTTATGTTGGACTACAATCTTTATACCGTTATAGTGTTTGTGTAGAGGTAGTCTTTAATTGCAGCAAGTTGGCGAATAACCTAGAGAATAGGGGAGAAGGTTGAACTAAAGAGTTGCAGCTGGCAAATACCGTTACAAACAATTCCAGAGGCTTAGTGGGGACTTGTAGCACAATGACGGTCCGCTGAAATCTGAATCAGTGGGGAAACGGTTGGCGGGGTATGTGGGGACGAGATAGTGATTAACGGGGACCTCAATACGGAATACGGGAGAGAGCCAGTTCAAACGACAACCCCTTCCGGTAACATCTCAGCAAGTTTACATGGGCAGGCACCGTACATGTTAAGTCAACTCCGTTATCCGAGGTAGCCTGTCATAGATCTTGCCCCCGTTGACATTCAGGTATAAGAACAGAGCACCTTCTTCTAGTATCTGTTCATCTCATTGATCTCCCTCTCACATGACATTCTATAAACTACCTACCTACCCAAGTACACTCATGCATAAGACTACCTAATCTCACCTAGCTTTTAAATTCTTGACTTCTAAAATCGCAAAGACCATCATCGTGCACGATGAATACCGAAAGCACGTACACCGAGGAGGAGTGGAACGAGATTTCGCAGGACATTCCCAAAGAAAGCGATCAGTTCGTGCAGAAATACATCCAAGGCCGCGAAGCACTCATAGCGCAGGAGGAAAAGCAACGCAGTGGTCCGTATAGAATGAATGCCCTAATACTTACTAGGCCCTATTTTCTCACCTATAATCTCCCCTAGATGCATCATTCAAAAGCAGCCTCTCCCCCATCGCCAGGCGCGCCTGCGACATCGTAGCACGCATCCGGGAGGAGGAGAAGAACACGGTGTGGACGCCGCAGCTGGAGGACGCGCTCGCGCAGGAGACGGAGAACATCACCGTGCACCCCGGCATGATGTTCTCGCTGTCCAAAGAGCGGATGGAGCGCACCAAGCTGTGGAAGATAGTGCGGAAGATGCCCAAGGGGGCTCTCCTGCACGCCCACCTGGACGCCATGGTGGATTTCAACTACTTGATCGACGTGCTCTTCGACACGCCGGGAATGCATCTCAGGGCCGACCAGCCACTGACGACAGCGGAGGCAAGGGACGCAGCCAAGATAACGTTCCGCTTCTTCAAGAAACCTCGCACAGAGGGTAATATCTGGAGCAATGACTACAAACCGGACACGTCCATATCACTATCACAGGCCGCAGATGCGTTTCCGGACGGCGGCAAGCCCGGCTTCGTGAAGTGGCTGTACAGCCGCTGCACGCTCTCGCGGACAGACGCCGTCTCGCAGCACCACGGCGTGGATCACATATGGCAGAAGTTCTACAAGTGCTTCCGGGTGGTCAACTCGATGATCCACTACGAGCCCATGTTCCGCGCGTTCCTGCGGCGGCTCATGGGCCTGCTGAAGGCGGACGGCGTCAACTACTGCGAGATCCGGTTCTCGTGGGCGCTGGACTACTACAGGGAAGGGAGCGAGGCGCCCGAGCCGGACCACGGCGCCATGATGGACGTCCTCGACGACGAGGTCGCCCGGTTCCGGGCGTCCGAGGAGGGCAAGGGTTTCTGGGGCCTGCGCACGATCTGGGCCACGCTGCGGTTCTGCCCCACGCGCGAGATCATACAGAACATGGACCAGTGCATCGCCACCAAGATCACGCATCCCCACCTGATCGCGGGGTACGACCTTGTCGGCCAAGAAGACGGCGGGCGGCCGCTGCGCGATCTGCTGCCTGAGCTGTTCTGGTTCCGCAAGCAGTGCGCCGAGGAGGGCATCAATCTGCCCTTCTTCTTCCACGCCGGGGAGTGTCTTGGTTCCGGCAGCGACACCGACCACAACTTGTTCGACGCCATACTCTTGGGCACGAGACGCATCGGGCACGGGTTCAGCCTGTACAAGCACCCGCTGCTCATCGACCTCGTCAAGGAGAAGAAGATCCTGGTGGAGAGCTGTCCGATCTCCAACGAGGTCCTGCGCCTCTGCGCCTCCGTCATGAGCCATCCCCTCCCCGCCCTGCTCGCCCGCGGTGTCCCCTGCTCGCTCTGCAACGACGACCCGGCCATGCTCGGCCAGGACACCGCCGGGTCCACGCACGACTTCTGGCAGGCCCTGCAGGGCTGGGAGAATCTGGGGTTGGCCGGCCTGGGCAGCCTCGCGGAGAACAGCATTCGCTGGGCGGCCTTCGAGGATCAGACGCCCGAGGAGTGGAGCAGGGACATCAGGGACGCGAGCACGGGAGCTGGGATCAAGGCGCAGAGATTGAAAGAGTGGGAGGTTGAGTGGGAGAAATTCTGTCTGTGGATTGTTGATGAATTCGGCGAGGAGTAAAAGGTCGGGGGAAAAAAGGGGGGAGGGAAGAAGGAAGGGGGGGAGAGTAAGCAGTGGGTAGGCTGGTTGCCTTGAAAGCATTGGCGGAGAGGGCACGCGCACCGCGCAGCGAGCGCCCCTTCGCCAACGAATTTGAATGAAGCCCACTTCCACTTCCCCCCCAAAGAGGGGTTTCGACGATGGGCCTTGCCCCGCGGTTCAACCCGAAGGATTCCTGAAAGGGACGAGTAAACGGAGAAGAGAAAATTTTTTCTTTTGTCAAAATTGAGGCTCTGCGATAAATGTTGAACTGGGATGACAGGGTTTTTTTCGGATCGGCCAGGATATGTGATACGGTACCCGTCGTCCGCGACCCAGGGTTAGGGTGTGATGGGCAGCTTATCTGCAGGCAAGGCTTACTCGGTGTACGCTGACGTACAGTACAGCGGGCATCCCCATAAGGCAACGTACCTATATATGCTGCATTACAACCCCCCCTTTTCTCCCCTTTTTAAAGACGCTAAGTCGCTGATCGGGGGCGTCGGGGAAAGGGGAGAGGGGAAAAGGGCAAATTCATTTAAGGCTTATCTTGCTTGCTTGCTTACCTGCGGCAGGCAGTACGGTAGGGCGGGAAGACGGGATGAAGGAGTTAGTCAAAGCCAAGGCTGCAGGGATGAAGATCATGCGCCGAATTCAAAGTACTTGCTTGTCCTTTCTGCCTTCTCCTTGCACTTTTGTTGTGGATATATGTATGTATGTATGTATGTATGTATGTGAGATTACACATGTATGTATGCGCACATACTATAATAGTCTGACATCTGTCCCAAGGCAGCACCCGCTCGCTCGTACCTCAACTCGTGAGAGCGCAAGAGGGGAATCTCTCTCGGTATGACCAATGCAGGAGGGAGCCGGAGGGCTAGTTTGGTGCAAATCTGTCCGCCACACGGAAGTCGTGTCAGTGTCACAGCAGCGGGCATCGTTTAGCAAACCAAAGCAAACTGAAGAATGAAAAAAAAAAGAAACTTCTAAGCCGACGTGGATAGCCGGCGTGGGGGGGAACATTGGCCGTGTCTTACGAACCCGGTTGTCTGGTAACGATTTGGCGGTCACTTTACGGGCTCTGTAGAAGGGAGGGGCGGCATGGGAGATGAATGGAGTGCGGTACGCCCTATATAGGTATGCACATACAGCGCACCCTAATGCTGCATGTACCACATGTAACCACTAACGTTTGTGGAACACCAATAAGGTATACATACTAGAGCGTGGAGTGTCTTACGAGATCTTCCACGCACATAGGATGACCTTGCACCAAAAACACAAAGCTAGCGGAGCGTGCTTGAAAAAAAGGGGGAGTCATCCAAAATCAGACTACCGAAAAATGTCTGGCCAGCAGGCAACTCTGAGGTAATCATTAAATGCTGATATGCAGATAGCTGAAACACGATAGCTCGGGTAATAGGCATCGATGATTAAGATGTAGGTAGATAGAGACAACTTGTTTTTCTTTTTTTCTCCTTTTCTTTTCTCGCCCCACCCACTGCACGGCAGAAGGGAACAATTAGCTGACCGCATAACTCCCTTATGGTCGTATTTAAAACTGAAGGGAAATCAGTCAAGTGTGTTAGATGTAGATAAGTTGGCTGGGGGATTGCGTGGACGGTAAGTGTAACAATAGGTAGCTGTCCAAATTTGAGACGAAAGCGACTTGATAACCTCGATTCGACTGAGAAAATACCGTCGGTGGTGGTGAGAAACCGTTATGCTGGGCCCCATGTGTCGAATAGCCACTGTCGAAAGTTCGTAGGCTGCAAATCCACCATCTCGTTTAGATTTGTATCTCCAAAGGTATACCGACCATTCGCAGTTTGCCATAGGTGTTGCATCGAGATCCATCTGGGTTCGTCCCGGCTCTGCTCGTAGTAGCGAAGCCATGGCTCTATTTCCTCATAAGGTCTCGTTGTTACCTCAAATTGAACTACGATGCGTTAGCAACTAGATCTAGGGGGTAAGCTTTTCTACTCACCGCCTCGGACTTCGCTACAGATCTCCTGAAGTCTCTGCACTGTCATGCGGGTGCCGCGCATCCTGAACTCTCGGGGCCAATTATCGACACCAAGCTCAACAGCTGCAGCAACAAATCTTGCTACATCGACTGCTGATGTCATCACAATGTATACAGGGCGGCCTTGGGAATTCGCTTCCGGAATCTCGGCGGTAGCTTGGCCTACATCTATCATATAGTCTCCTTGGTTCGGAATCCGACAGGAAGCACCCATGTTGTAAGCCTGAAGACCACCAGGTGCAAATCTTTCGTAGAAGATACCACATGAGAAAACCGTGTACTTCATCGAATATTGTCTCGGCTGCGACCAATGTCGAAGCTGTGTTAAGGCCGCCGAAGAATCATTGTCGAAGGGATCCGTTCCCGGTTCAGGTCTACGAGCGAGAGAGCCCTCGAACTCCGACGGCACGAAACATCGCACACGAGCTCGTCTGGCCGCATCGATAAGGTTGAGCTGTTCAGCGCCAGATATCGTTGATATCACGAGATCGACGCCCTCGAGACTGAATTGAAGGTCGTCGAGCTGGGTATAGTCGACTACGGTTACCTGGCAATCGTAGCTGTCTTCGAGCTCCGGATGGGCCTATTAATCAATCAGCTGGCTTCAATATGATAGTCGTTCGAGTTCGAATACTCTTGTTGAAAGTACAAGGATGGCGTGGGCACTCCGGGATAACTCCTGGACTAGAAGGGAGGCGAAGCCCCCAGCGCCTGCGATCGCAATCCGCATCATGGCTGTCGTTGTTCTTCTGCCCATGATCAAGATGGTTTGCGGATTCGTGGATAATTAAATCTTGGGCTGAGGATAGTAGGTTATGGTCACGCTCGTTTGGAAGGTGATTTCCGCTTTCTACCAGTATGCTGCGAAAAAATCTCGCACTGGTGGTTGCTACAAGCAAGATACCTCACTCTATTAGTACCGGGCCAGCTATGATGAGTCAACCCCTGGAGTTTGCGCTCTGAGTGGCCGACAGCTAAGGGGTCAGTAGGTGTTACTCGAGTTCCTGAAACCACCAGGAGATAGCCGGAGGGAATGAGCCAGACTTCTCCACTGCACACAAATTCTGAGATGGAAGACGCCGAAATTTCGGGGGAAAAGACTTGACGTGATGTTCACGAGGTAATGTGTATGTAACGATCCAGATGGTACAGTAACTGGTCGCAGGATGACCTCCAAACAAGTGGGCCTAGACATAGGTAAATAATGGACTTGCGTTCTGAGGGGGGATGTCGTGCTGGAGATGGAAACCCTAAGCCGATTCCCTCAAATGTCCTTGAGTGGCACCAACGTCCCCGTCCCAGTTCATAGTAACAGTGGAATGTATTTCCGGCAGGGGTTCCTGCGAGCTTCTCCTGCAAGACTCTTAAATGTAGAGTTACGCAGGCGTCCACACGTACAATATGCCCACTGATAATCGTTCAAGCCACAGAAAGTGAAGAAGCGGCTGATGCTGCCTGACTGAGGGCAGATGTTGACCCGTACATCGCAGATGATGTAGATGCTAGTTTCGTCTCAGAGGTCACTTGGTGATGATTCAAGTGACAGGAGACTCATAAACCTGTACCGCACTTCTACATAAATGCTCCACAATCTGGGCTGCATTCTACGGCCCCAGGAACGACCATGTGTGAGGGTGTGAGCAGAAGACGAAGGGCTTCGGTGAGCCGTAGGCACGTCCCACCAATGATTGGGCTGCATAAGGCTTCCCATAATAGCAGTTAATAAATTGCGGTAGACGAATTAGAACAGAGAATGGGCAGATGCCTGAATCTCCGATAGATATTATAGGTAATCCCCATTTTTGGGCCGTATGGGAAGGGTTTGACGCCTTCGACGGCACCGGAGAGTAGAGTAGCTTTGATAACTTAGACCACAGAAAACCACCTTTCTAGTCGTTTCCAAACACATATAAGGAAATCAACTAGTTAGTAGAAGAACAGCCGAGATCAAATCATGGTGTATACCAAACATGTAGGCAAGTAATACATTACCTGGGTTAGTCCAAGAACAAGTTTTGGAATTCTCACCGAAGAAACGATGGTGGTGAAACTCGACAGTATAATCAGACAGACACGCAACAGATACGCTCGTGATGCTACTAAGATCAAGTAGGAACATCGGCACGCAATAAGTCGACCCATATTTGGATTAGAAGGGGCCATGATTACAGCAATGATGGAGCTAGGCGCGGCGACGCCCCGGTTGGCAGGTCAAGGGGTCCAGCAATAATAGTAGGAATAGAAAGAGAAGGGGTAAAAGTCAGTTGGGGGCCAATGATTGGCATATAGTCAAACTTGTCATGCATGGAAACTAGGCTGCTTCCACGGCGTGGTCAGCCCTGAAGATTCTGGAGCCTGGTATAATCTGCGGCTCTATGCTGAATTGAGGTTGTTTAAGGGAGAGTTGGGGGCCGAAATGTTGGTTCGACAGCGGTTGAGCGGTATGATTGATGTATTTCGTATCACCGCACAGACCAAGCTTAGGGCAGACCGGGCCCACACTGTCCTTAGAAGTTAAAGCACCGGCAAGTCCAGCCGCTAGGCGGATTTGGGGTTACTCTGCAGGCATTGAAGAAACAGCACCTAAGAGGTACGTAGGTACATAACTTCCTTCACCTGATACAACTTGAAGAAGGAAATTCCGTTCATCCATCCACTGGCTTGCATTTATCGTTTAACCACCACTCAAAACGCTGCACTATGCACTATCTAGATCATAATTTCCTTTTTAATTAATATTTTATGAAGTATTAAGTAGTGAAAAGAAAAAGAAATTGAAGAAGAAGAAGAAAAAGAAAAAAAAACCAGACAGGCAGCCAGCTTTTGCCTTGCTGGTTTTTCTCCTGAAAACAATTTTCTCTCTCCACCGATGCTGTACAACTTGAATTACACGCGCCATTGACCCCCATCCGGACATCGTTACGTACATTTGTTACCACTCACAGAAGAAGATAATACGTACTGGTTCACCTGATCTACATATAGCTATGCCGGTATAGTATAGTTGTCATGTGAAGATAAACGGCGTCTTGAATCAACCGGCGAGACATCTGATTCGATACAACTATTCGGTCAAGGCACGCCTTATGACTGAACACACTGCAAATGGCCAATACATCACTTAAAATGTCGTCCGAAGCAACAGCCGAGTAGCGAAAGCGAAGTCCCAGAAATTCGGAAAGCCAGTCACACACGACAGATGGGTGGCGAACATTCTATTCTGCCCTATAGGGCGGACTGCGGGACTACGTGAGACTCATGCAAGTGAGCCGCGACAAGGGGGTCTGTTGACGAATTCGCGAATTCGCAACAATGGATCCCATTGCTATTCGTCCGCACGGGATGATGCCCAAAAAAACATTTAATATTTCTCCGTATTAATCACATCTCCCGAGTAATTGAAGCTGGAATTTTTAGTGGTCACTAAACTCATGGGTGGAAAATATGCATGTAGTTTCGATTTTCATTTCAAATCTAGACTAACTCAATCTACCTGACCAACCCTGTGTCGTACACCCCTTGGCTATACTGGCCATTTAAACTCATTCCGCGTGGGTATCATAATATCATCGACCTTCTTCCTTGGCTTTCTTCGCAGCATTTCGACGCTACGCTTACGACTTGTGCGAGGCGGCGGACTCCGCATCGGCCTTCTTTAAAATGTCCGTCTCGGCACCTCGCTGACTGGTCTTTCCCGCATCGTGCTGGTCCTGGTAGTCTGCCTGGGCAGCCTTGTTTCCGGTGATACCAGCCACGGCTCCGCCGAGTGTACCAGTGACACGGTCAGAAACGCCGCCAACATAGTCGTTAACCTGGCCCTTGGCCTCCTGCTGCTGGCCTTCTTGGTTCTGCTGGCGACCGGACGCCTTCAAGGACTCAGAACCGGTGACACCGCCGACGAATTCCTTAGCAGAGCCGACGGTCTGGTTGTAGGAGCCAGCAGTTCGGTTTGGGTCGTCCTTGGTGACAGCCCCGGAAGAAGATGCGGTAAAGCCCGGGGCCTTGATAGTAGCCTGAGATGCATCATACTCGGCATCGGCCTTGTTTTGCTTGGCCTGACCCTTTGCCTATTGAATACAACAGTTAGAAGAAAACAGCAACGTAATGGGAGAGCATAATAACACATACCTGATCGGCGTTGCTGCCGGTCACACTGCCGAGCACATTCTGGGCGGTTCCAGTAACGGAGTCGACGACAGACTTGAGGGTGGAGGTGTTATCGTTGGACATGATGATGGTTTAGATAGAGGTAGCTTTCGGATATAGATATTCGTATGAATTATGTGTCTAGGTGATTGAAGATGTTATTGTTGTAGCTTGATTTTGAAAGTGAATAATGAGTTGAAGGGAGAGAGGGTCTGAGATTATTTATGTATGGCTTGGTACCTTAGGTCGGTGATTGCGTAACAAGATGGCAAAGTTAGATGATGCTCAAAAACAAGCAACTGCAAGGTAGACGAAACGACAAATGACAACCCAAATCTAAAAGAGCATCTTCAAATCTCGATGTAAGTGACTATGGCGTTTAGGCCCAGTGGTACATTGGTGAAGGGATGGTATTACGCTTTTAGGAAAATACGACGTCATTTCATGTGGCGTCAGGTCCTTGTCGTTGATGTCATCTGTTTGCATTAGGTTAGACTCCATTCAAGCCACTCGGGTTTCAGGACAAGGAGAACGACAAACTTGCATAGGCTGCCCACTGCGTATGAGCGAACTGAATATTACTTTGCCGCTGAATACGTAATTACATGTGTTTAGTTAGGGCCATTCGGTCAAGTCTTTGTATTACGGTGACTAGCATGGCTTTTCTCGCAAATTCTTTTATGACGTAGCTGGCGTCTATGTCATATCACCAGGCCTTAGAGGGAGGAGATGCCCCGCTTAAGGTTCCCGATAATCCGGGTAGAGTTGTTAGGTACCTTACAGCCTCATGAAGTTTCATAATCCTTTCTTCTATTTTGGCGGCGAGGGTTGGGATACTACCATGGCTCAATAAATCATATTGACATTCAAGACTCTCAATGTAAGAACGAGGATCATAGGTACATAGCTTGAGATATCGATTGAATTGGACATTGTCTCATTAATTCATGGTATCAATAGAGTGATTGTTGATGGAGATTTTCTCCGAAAGCCCTCTTTATGTAGTCGCGTACCTTAGGCGACTTGGGATCACATACATGCTCGCAACGAGAGGCGAGACTACCAAAACACCAACCCAACTCCTAGAGTACACAGATGACCTGGCCTTGCCCCCTGCATCCCTTAGTTCAAAGCGATCGTGTAAGTAGCTGTTTAAAGCCCTTGAACATTCAATAAGTTGGTTGCTCCTTTACTCGAAAAATCATTCAAGTGACTTAGTGAGAGATCAGTGTTGACTCCACTCGATCGTGTTCAGATCGATGCCTTCTTGTACAAGCTCCCATAGGGGACTCAACTCGCGTAGGAAGGTAACTCGTTCCTGAACAGCCTTGAGAACATAGTCGATTTCCTGCTCAGTTGTGAATCGGCCAATGCCAAATCGGATACTGCTGTGTGCACTCTCATCGCTGTTGCCTAGTGCTCTCAAGACGTAGCTTGGTTCTAGCGACGCAGATGTGCAAGCACTGCCAGACGACAAGGCAATATCTTTAAGGGCCATAAGAAGTGACTCGCCCTCGACGTATGCGAAAGAGACGTTGACGCATCCAGGGTAAAAACGGTTCGGGTCACCGTTTTGGCTCGTGTGTTCCAGAGCCAAAAGCCCCTTCAATAGACGATCGGAAAGCGTTTTGATACGCTTAGAATCATACTGCAAGTTGTTAGCTGCCAATCTTTCCAATGCATTCAAGATTTAGTAGAAAAGCGGCTAGGAACATCAGACGCGTGTACTGTGTCTCAACATAGCGGTTCCGGTCAAGGAGCTCAGAAAGCCATGCATGTGAAAAAGCGATTCATCAGTTGTAGAGGTGTAACAGAGTACGAGACGTAAAAAAAACCTACTTGTAATTCTTCCTTGGCGATTCGGCAAGCCTCGCCAAATCCTACCACGAGGGGCGGAGCAAGGGTTCCACTTCGCAGACCTCGTTCTTGACCACCGCCGCTGATGATAGGCTCTAATCTGACTCGCGGCCGTCTTCGGACGTAACAAGCGCCGATTCCCTTCGGGCCATAGATTTTGTGTGACGAGATGGACATCAGGTCGATGTTCATCGCATTGACATCCAAAGGAATCTTGCCTACTGCTTGGGCGCCATCGGTATGGAAGAAAACCTTCTTGTTACGGCACAACTTTCCAATCTCTTCTATGGGCTGAATGACACCAATCTCATTGTTCACGGTCATGATACTGACGAGTACCGTCTCTGGTCGGATGGCAGCCTCGAGTTCCTCCAGATTTATCAAACCGTTAGTCTGAACTGGAAGGTACGTGACTTCAAAGCCCTCGTCTTGCAGGTGTCGGCAACTGTCGAGAACACACTTGTGCTCGGTCTGGCTAGTAATGATGTGCTTCTTCTTTCCGGATCGACCGAAAAATCTCGCAACGCCCTTGATACTCATATTATTACTCTCAGTTGCTCCGCTGGTAAATATGATTTCCTTCGGATCCGCGCCGATGAGGTTGGCAATATGTTCTCGCGCGTCCTCCACGGCCTTTTCGCTCTCCCAACCGTATGCGTGTGTTCGCGAATGGGGATTTCCGTAGACACCAACGAAAAATGGTAGCATGGCATCGAGGACTCTTGGGTCGACGGGTGTAGTTGCTTGCATGTCAAGGTAGATAGGACGCTGGCCTTCTCCTAGAACGGTCGCTTCCTTGAGCACTTCGGCCATGGGGCTCACTGTAGCGTTGGCGGGAGTGCTGGGTCCCGGCATGACTAATTCGCCTTTTTCATTCATGAAATCCTTCTTATCTAGTCGGATGGCCGTCTCGACGTTGACCTGGGCGTTATCCCGCTTCGTCTCCGAGACATAGCCCCTTCGTTGTATTTGCGCGGCCGTTGCGGCGGTAGCTCTAGACACGGCGGGGATTCCTCGTCGAGTAGCTGATGTGAGGGATTGCTTGAGACCGAGGCGCGAAGCCTGTCTCAATGCTGAAGATGCAGCATTCGCCATGGCGAGCGAATTTAATGGGTGATTAAAAAGGGACATGAGAAAAATAGTTGCGTGAGGAGGAGAGGATGGCTCTGAAATCGGATGGCGAATTTCAAAGCAAATCTGAAAGTTGCGAAAAAAAGCTCCGAAGCTCGGTTAACGGCATTTCCAAAGTTACGGAGCTCGGGGATATCGGGGCGCATAAACTTTGATGCGATCTATCTTTAACAGAAAAGTGCATAAACCGTTTTCTGGTCTCCACCATGACGCTCAATTTTAGGCCTTCTGCTTGGTAATCCCGGTAATATCCCCGTCTAATTGATCAAAATCTCAGGGGGGCTCCCAATAACCACAACTACCAACGCGAGACCACCAGAGATAAAAGAAAGCGATCCTATCATTCCATTATTTCGTTAAGTAAAAATCTCTAAACGATCAATGTTTATTTGCAAACAAATATAACCCTAATGTGAGGCTGGACGGATGGAGCTGTCTATTGCTAAGACTTGAAGAGTCGATTTCACGGGAGCATAAGGAGATGCATCACGGTTTGGACATAAGTTGGGCAAGGTGACAGGCGGACTACGCTGGAGTCGTGGTTTACTTGCTATGGAAGTTTGCCTCTGTTGATCATCCCTTTTACAACCTCATAGTTGTGCTGTATTCATTTGGATTTAGCATGCCAGAGGTGAAATAAAGGGGCGAGTTTATGGAGATCAACTGGGCAGGATATGGCCTAATTATCGGGTCACTTTAATTATCAAGAAGCGCCATCGACAGTGTAGCACATGAAACAATGATATGTTTTCTCTTCTATTTATATAAAATCCTTCCTTCTAATACATCTAATCTTAGTGGCGATGGAAAAGCCACCATGCACAACTGAGGGGTTTGTACGACTGTCAAGGTAGGAAGACGTTTGGTCTTGATGGCCGCCATGAAATAGCACTCCAGACCATAAGGTCAGGATGGGTGGGAGATTTATGTGCCTTTACTTCGATATATTTATATCACACTACCTCCTATCCCGTCCAGAGCCATGTTCGGGTTCTAGCCGGCAGGATATATTTCCAATTTCCCTTTTCTTTTCATGTCTATCAAAGGTCGTAATATCCGAAGATGCGGGATTCCAGGACAGCTCCTCAGACACCAAAGGCTTTTCCTCTTCTCCAAGCCCGAAGTGATTCGAAAAATCTTACAGTGTCCTATGATCACGCTAACATGAATGCAGTGCTGACATCCTGGTGGTGGTGGTGGGAGATTGGTGCAGCACTCGTCAGCATTATATGCACGTTACTTATAATTATTTTGCTCGCTCGCATCGATGGAATGGCTTTGAACAAGTGGCTGTTTCCCTTACAGCCAAACACTCTGCTAGCCGTCTTGACAACAGTTACGAAGACTTCCCTCCTGGTTCCGGTTGCATCATGCATAAGTCAGCTCAAATGGCAACATTACATGCAACGCCCAAGGCCACTGAATCAATTTCAGTTAATCGATGATGCTAGTCGTGGCCCCTGGGGATCAGTCATTATTATCTGCCATTTTATTGGCCGCGTCAGGTCTTCAGTTGTCCTCGGTTTAGCAATTATAAGCATTTTGGCCCTTGGGATTGACCCAAGTGTCCAGCAAATAATCAGATTTGAATCAAAGGAGATCAAAGTTGCCAACAATTCAGTGTTGTCCAGTCGAACTGATGCATACTTTTCTCGGACCTTTGACGTGGTACAAGATGTGTCCTCCACCCCCCCCCCCCCCCCCCCCCCCCCTCAGAAGCCTTTCCGGGGGTGAGAATGTGTGAATATTCTCCTTCGCTTAATGAAATACCAACGCTACGGATCTAACTCTATGATAATCTACAGATACCAAGGCGGAAGCGAGTAGGTCTGCTCTAAGACCTACCTCAATATTTTTCGATGCGCTGGTTGGCTCCATTGCGCAACCGTATTACACTTGTCCAGAACCAGCTTCGCGATGTACCTGGGATGATATGTCAACTCTGGGAATATGCGGCAGGTTTCGCGACATCACGGCGTCTGTGACGCAAAACTGCACCATCGACAACAAAAACAGCATCCACAACAATAACATACCTTTCCACGACGACACTCAGTTTCTTGGTGGATATACGAAAAATGGGACATGCGATTTCTGGTATCCCAAATCTGCTAGTATTTCATCAGGAGACACCCTACATCCGTATCCTCCGATTTCTCTAAACTACTCGGATCGCTTCGATGAAACTCTTGATCCCTTTTATGTCACGATTCGTACTACTACGGCAGGGGTACTTGGTATTTCTCGAGCGGACACATCTGCAACAATAGGGACAATATGGATGGTGAAGATCGAGGACGCCGTTTCCGACTTTGATGGGACTAAGTTCAACCCATTTCAATCGTATGCCATCGACTTTTACTGGTGCAATAGAACCCTACATGGTGTCATCGCTTCATCTCAAGGTATTTCGTACGATTCGATTTCAACTGAGCCGTGGATTATTGATGTAAATAACGAAGGCGAATCGGTTCTAACATATGATGAAACACATCACATCCTCCTATTTTGTGGCCAGGGCGACGGACCAAAGTATAATATCTCAAAAAACGCTTTTACCGGCATGGCTTCAATGCCAGATTCTCTTGTCATAGAGCCGCTTACATATACAAAATACAATTCGAGCAACCCGGCGACCCTAATCAAGGAATCCCCTCCTGCTTCGGACCCTTCGACACATGTCTCTGAGTTTATGCGAACGAACGATATGGAGAAATTAACAGCGAACTTGGCCGATGCATTCACCGCATACATACTGGAGCCTGGAGGAGACAACATAAACGCGGCAAAAGTGACCGGGTACATGTTCACCAAAGAGACAGTCATGAATGTTCAATGGGCGTGGCTAACCTTGCTCGTTTTCGAAACGTTGTTTATCTGCGTCCTTTTGATCATTACGATATTTCTCACCGGAAGGCAGCCGCTACTCAAAAATTCGGCTGTTGCCCTTCTCTTCCATGGGCTGTTAGGCTGGGATACCAAAGAGCTGAACATTCCTCTGCCGGAGACGTTGGAGAGTCTGGATGAGTTGGCTCAACGCATGACAGTACGCTTAGAAGAAGATCAGAGTGGTTCGTTGAAGTTTATAAGGGGACACGAGGATAAATGATCATAAAGGCGCTCTCAGCTCTTATTGTAGCGAGCATACCGTACTGGGAAAGGGTGGGAATTGAAGATGGTTCTACGTAAAAAAAAAAAAAAAAAAAAAAAAAATACTCCTACGCAACAAGGAATGGGAATCGCAGAGCGAAATAGATGAATGGAATCGTAACCGAAATAAAAGTACAGCTTTTTGAGGAATTATTCCAGCAGAAAGTTCCTATGGTTCTAGATGTGGATTCATGTTTGTTATCTCTATTTCATCTTCGTACTCCCTCCACCTAAATTAGGTATACGGTAAGGCACAAAAAACGAATTGCCATCCCCCCTTTCCCCCCGAAGTCGGTTCGTAGAAGCTATTACAAGAAATCACACTTGCCTGATATGATACGCGTGGCTACCGTGGCTTGATTTGTGAATACGGGTTGACGGCACATTCACAATGTCGAGTAGATGATATTGATAGGGTTTTTTGCCGACAATAACTTGACGACCTAGTCATCAAGACCATATATTCCCATTGGGTATTATCAACCATAAATTCGGTGACCCCATGTATTGCACTTGACTTCCATACGATCACCTATCACTATCTTAAAGGCAGTGGCGGTATAACCCAAAGCAATCAGGAGAAGTCCATATCGTCCTAATGCAGCTCAGCAGTAACAAGCTTCAAAATCTCCTCGATGCCCTTGCGCGCATTCTTCGGGTTCTTCGCAACGGCCTGCCAGACCTCCCCATGTCTCGGCTCCACGCTAATGCACTTGCTAATAACCTCTTCGCGCTTCTCCTCCGTGCCATGCTCGAGTAGGAACTTATAATACCAAGCCCAGCTGTCACCTAAATCCGAGTCTCTGACCAGTGCCTTCTCGAACCAGTTCTGCGCCTTCTCCAATCTTCGTTCGCCCCAGAATATGCGTGCCACTGCGACTAATAGCGAGGGGTCGTTATCGACCTCCTTGATGGCCTCAAGCGCGCGAGGTTTTCGTTGAGGTCGCGTCGTCAAGTGCCAGATCTTCTCGCTCCAGAGAATACCCTGGTCCGGCTTCGCCACGTCGCGGAGGGCGCGCTCCATGAGCGACTCGGCTTGCTTGGTGTTCTGCGCCCTTCTCTCCACGCGCACGGATTCGCACCAGAGCTCTGCGGACTTGGGTACGGCGAGTCGCGCACGGTCGAGGACGGAACGGGCTTTGGGAAGCTGACCCAATTTCTCCTCCAGCCGAGAGTAGAGCAGCCAGAGGGGAACCGATTTAGGCACCGCCTTGACACCTGTGCTGTAGGATTCGCGCGCTTGAAGTGGCTTGCCTAGGTCTTCGTAGATCTGACCCTTCATCATCCAAAGCTTGGCGCTTGTGGGGAAGAGGCTAAGCGCTTGCTGGACGAGGTCGAGTGCTGCATCAAGATCATCCAGTTGCCGTTCAAAGGCAGCACTCTTCATCCACACGCGATCGGTCGGAGCCTCTTGGCGGGCAGTCTTCAGGAGACCACGTGCTTGTTCAATCTGGCCGTTCTCGGCTTCAAGTTTTACAGCAGCAAGCCAAATATCCTCATTGTTCGGGTTCTGCTGGAAAGCTCTCGCCAGAACGCGACGCGCGTTGTCGATCTCACCCGCCTGCCATTTCTCCTTGGCGAGCATCATCCATAGGACTTCACTGCGCGGCACAGCATTGACTGCCTTCTCAAGGACTTGCCATAGATCTTCCTTAGATCCATGGTTTCTCTCGAGATCCGCAGCCGCCAACCATATCTTTCTACTCGTTGGGAAGACTCGAAGAGCATATGCGTATATGGCTCGGGCTGTCTCATACATACCTCTATTGATACTACCGCGAGCATCATCCAGCCAGGTATCTTTGCGATCGTCGTCCTCGTCAAGGCTGTAACCAAGAGTTTCGCGGATGATGGCTCCACAGGTGATAACGGCACCTTCTTGTTCGCATTTCTCTGCTTCCGTGATCCATTCTTCCCGCTTCGGCATCGCGGATTCTTTCACAAGGACTTGAGCAGCACGTTTCATGACGTTGACCTTTTCTCCCTGGCCGAGCTGCTCCTGCAATCGCGCTGCCGCTATCCAAATCTCGTAAGATGTGGGACAATGCTTACGGGCCTTGTTCAACACCTTTTGCGCATTCTCTGGCGTTTCAAGCCTAGCTAAGGCAAGCCACAAGTCCACCGAGAGCGGAATAAGTTCTGTAGCTTTCGCTAACAGTAGTTTAGCATCGCTTGGATCTTCCTCCAAGTTGACTGCTTCCTTCCACAAGGCTTCAGACTCAGGAATATGGTCTAGAGAATGTCGTATGACCCTCTTCTTTGACCTCGCGTCGTCTTCTAGTTTCATTGCTTCCACCCACAGGCGTACGGATCGGTTATTCTTCTGAATTGCCTGCGCGGCAATGACCTTGGCGTTTCGGCCCTCGTTGAGTCGGATGCTTTCGAGCCATACGTCTTCACTCTTCGGACAGTGTTCGCAGCCTCGCGCTATAACATTTCGAGCTGCCACAATCTTGCCAGCGAGTTCTTCAAGACGGGCCGCTGCAATCCAACCAGGACCGTTATTCGGGTTCGTCTTGATGACTGATTCGAGTAGTTCCCGTACCCGGTTGATATCACCTACTTGAGCAGCACTGTCGGGGAGCTGCGACTTTGCTAAACTGGTTAGGTATCCTTTGGGATCGACGCTTGTGGCACTTCCGGATGTAGCAGTTCCGACTTGTGATGCTTGATCAAGCCTGACTTGAAGAACTTTGTCTCTGGCTTGTCCAATTTTGGCGAAGTTTGTCATGGTTCCATCCTGGTTATTTGACCCGCCTGTCGCCGAAGCCGCGCCATCGTCCATCACGGTAGACCCTAGTTCGCCAGAGCTGCCAGCGGCTGCTAATACACTATCTGGGACAGCATAGAAGCGTTGTTGCCTGGCTTGCTTGCTTCGTCTATTTTTTCCTGTAAGATCTCCAACTTCGGGCAGCGCTGCCCATTCTTCCTCGGTGACGCTTTCCAGTCCTCTCTTTAGGTCGGCAAACTGTTGTTGGATCTTGGGGTTTTTGCGCTCGTATTCTTCTTGCTCGGCCTTTTCGCGTGCTTCCCTATTCGTACACAAGAATCGTCGGTAATCTATTCAAACTGACTTCGGGATAAACTATGAACTGGCTGGAGAGAAGGGAATTGGGGGCTTTAAATGAAAGGACTAACCTTCTGGCTTTCCTTCGCTTGTCCATCTTTTCATCTATCTCCCGATATATGCGGTCGGCTTCATCGTCTTCTTTGTCGTAGACTCCTCCGGCGAAGAGGCCAACTTCATTGTCCGGGTCCTGGTATCGCTCATCATTGTCGTCCTCCTCTTCCTTCTTGCTTGGTGTCGCGGCGTCGCTAAACCCCAAGGCTGCCGCTCGTTTCGCAAGAGCTTCTTTGATTTGATCTTCAGAAGGTCCTTCTCTCGCTGGACCTAAATCTGAGCGCGTGGTGAAGCCCGTGGCTCCACGACCTAAACCAGCGACGTAGTTATCTGGTGCCGGCTGGCTTAGGAAATCACGTCGACCCGTCATCGTGTCTTCTCGCGGCCGAGATTAATTAGGATTTGATTTTATAGTAAGGCGTAGATAAGGGTTATGTGATGTGATGTGATGCGACACACAATGAATTAAGGATATCTTCATGTAAATGGGTTGGCGCAAAGAATATCGAAGTTGAAAGATTGAGAAGCTCTAAAATGTATTCAAAGCGCGAAGTGCAAGGTACAATAGACCAAGCATTGGGCACGCTAGCAGGGATGAGGCATGTATGCAGGGATCCAGATAACGATAAGAGACCAAAAAGACAAAAAAAAAGTTAAAACCACCAATATTTACGGTTAGAAAAAAGTTGCGATTTGCGATTCGCAGTAACCCCCTCCGTCCCTTTACTGTTCAATTTAATTTCGACTGACGCATTCTGCTTCAGAACGATATCCCATCTACCCTATAGTAGATATCTTAATCTAAGCAGAATCATAATTAATTAACTACTAAATCAAGCCTTACCTGACTAGAACAGCAATGGGCAAGGCAAAGAAGACCCCCAAGCGCGGGGGCGCAAATTCAACCCCATACGAGCGACCTGCTAAGAATGCAGCAACCAACAATGTCTTCAAATTCAGTAAAGACTTCGGCCAGCATATTCTGAAGAACCCGGGTATCGCAGAGCAAATAGTCAACAAGGCATTCCTCAAGCCAACCGATACAGTCCTTGAAGTTGGTCCTGGTACGGGTAACTTGACTGTCAAGATCCTCGAGCAGGCGAAGAAGGTTATTGCCGTCGAAATGGATCCTAGAATGGCTGCCGAAACCACAAAGCGTGTGCAGGGGAAACCAGAGCAAAAGAGACTAGAAGTACTGCTAGGAGATGTGATCAAGACTACTCTTCCACAATTCGACGTGTGCATTTCGAATACTCCTTACCAGATCTCGTCACCTTTGGTTTTCAAGCTACTTTCTCTTCCAAACCCACCAAGGACATGCGTACTCATGTTTCAACGTGAATTTGCGCTGGTGAGTTTGACGAGTAGCTATTCAGACTGAGTCAAGCTAAACTGGTTTATAGCGTCTCACGGCTCGTCCCAACGATCCCCTCTATTGTCGTCTCTCAGTCAATGCGCAGTTCTGGGCTCGTAAGTCGCCTCCAATACCAATATTCCTCGACATAAACGGATCAACACTGACTCATATGGCTTAGGCATAACACATATCTTGAAAGTTGGCCGTAACAACTTCCGTCCTCCGCCCCAGGTCGACTCGAGCGTGGTACGAATAGAGCCTAAACTTGGCTCGGAGCGACCAAATATCAGTTTCGAGGAATGGGACGGCATGCTCAGAGTATGTTTCAACCGGCGCAACAAGACACTAAGAGCGTCGTGGCTCGGCAACAAGGAAGTTCTCGCTATGTTGGAACGAAACTACCGATTGTGGTGCGCCACGAACGATATCCTCGTAGATGACACTGTAGCAGACGAAGCCGAGGACGAGATTGACGACATGGAAATGGACGAGGACGTTCCTCCAACCGCCGGAGACGAAGATGAGTGGGGCGGCATTATGGATGTGGACGGAAACGACGACACGCCATCATTCTTCAAAGAATTGAAAGCCAGCGGAAGCAATATCCCGAAGACGAAGAGCAAACGAAAGAAGACCAGAGTCGCCCTGTTGGTCAGAGAGAAGGTCCGCAAGGTTCTGGAAGATGTGACTGAGCTTGCAGATAAAAGAAGCGGGAAATGTGACGAGAATGATTTCCTTCGTCTATTGGCTGCGTTTAACGCGGAAGGAATTCATTTCTCATGATCTGCTGGGTATTCTCGACGGCGGACCTATGACTTATGATCATCAGGCGTTTTTAGGAATCATGGACAGAGGACTACATGCATAGGGTACAGGGGAGTTACGGCGTTATAAAAGCTTGGGCAGCCAATCACGATACCAATCATGCTTACTTCTGACCCGTGGAACGAGCATGGTTATTATTATGATATTCGAGGTATAGATATCAATCGTACAGAACAACTCGTTCGACCATTCCAGATAACCGCCGGGGTTATGAATGCCTCCCGAATGTGGAATTAGAAACTTTGTTTTTCAATTCGATCAATTTACTTTCCACCACCGAACCAACTTGAGACACCACTCTTGGCCTTGGATGCCTCGGCCTCGACCTTCTTGTCGAACTCATCCACCTTCTTCAAAGCAGTGGCCTTGGCATCCTTTGCGTAAGCTTCAGCTTCGGCAGCAGCCTTCTGCAATTCCGCTTGCGTCTTGCTGACCTGTTTTCGAAAAGAGGTTAGATTCCATGATGAAATATATACGTACTCCGCGATGAGGGGTACTTACAGCACTGTCGACCTTGGCACCGGCTTCCGCGCCATACTTCTCAGCATCCTTCTTTGCCTGGTCTCCTCTGCCGGGTAGCTCCGATTTGAATTGGGCAGAAACTCTGTCTGCGTCGGCTGTTCACATTGCTTGTTAGTACCCAATAATAACATGTATGTTTCTCTCTCCCGAGAAATGAAGCTTGAGATGAGAATAGATGCATACCTTGAGCTTGCTTCTTAGCAACTTTGGTGTTACCACCAGCGCTGTACAGGTAGTAGCCAACACCACCTACGGCAGTCAGGCCGAGTGCGAGAGGTGCTCTGGATCGCGACATGGTGATGTGTTGAGTATTTGATATAAGTCAAGTTGTTAGAATAGACGTTCAGCTATCGAACGATGCTAAACAATCAAAGAGCTGGGATAATTAATATGAGCTGTAGGTGAAGATATTATGTAGGTTATAGGATTGGAAGTTAAGGTTAATTTACGAAAAGCGGCAATTTATTCTATTCTTCAGATCTTGTAGAACCCATCCTTACCTCCAGGGCGCCTGCCCGACCTGATGACGATTCGTTCAGTCTGTCGTTACATACTTGATGTTAGGTAACTTCGTTTGTGAAATACATCCATGACGTCATGTGGGGAGATTGGGGAGAGACTTTTAAGTTACTTGTGTAAGCCACAATCTTGGCAGGTACTTTAAGTTTCTTCTAAGTATTTCTTCGTAGCTTACCCCAATTTTGTTCAGTGATGTTAATGTATTAGCAGGTGATACAATAATGATTGTTGCTATTTCCTAATTTTTTTTTTCTATATTGACACTATTGTTTAGCTTGAGCCTCAGCTAGTCTAGAGCTCCGTCCCTCATTTCTACTGCAGCAACAGGATTTAGCTTTCTTCGTCATCGATGTACCCAGCTCTTTAGCTTCTTAGCATAGCCTCGAACTGGAATTGTCTCAAGCAGTAAGCTCAATTCGAGCACAAATCTGTTTCCTCAACCAATCCAATCGTGCTTCGTAGTCAGGACCCAGCTCAATCGACGAGTAGCATCCTCATAGGCTATATGTCAATATCATATCATATACATGATAGCTCCCATTATGATTAGTTTGTCCAAATCGAACGATGCCCAAGAAGAAAGCGCATGTGCGCAGCTCTCGCCGCGTACCGTCGTTAACAGATAACGATATTGATCACGAAATAAGTCTGGTTGACCATACCATAACAATCGAAGAACCTAGACTTCTTACGCCCGACACAGGCAATAATATCGATGATTCCAACTCGAATTCGCCTCTCATCTCTCCCGAGACGGAGGACGTGCGATCGGGGAACAATGCAGAAGCTAGTGCTGGTCCATCCAGCGAACATGTCACATCACAAACTTCCGACACAGAAGCTAGAGCGTCGGTAGCAGGAAAGGAATCTGTCGCGAAAGAAAACGGTCTTAAGAAACACTCTGGCAGCAAACCATCTCGTTCGCGATCGTCAAAAGATACCGAATCAGCTATTGAGATACTATACGAGAACCAGCGAGGTGGATTTCTATGTGGGATCCCTCTTTTCTCATCCGCGGCACTTGGGAATTTGGATCCCTCAGCTTGGACCAACTTCGCCCATAAATCTAGCCCGACCGACATCACCACCGCCCAAGTCCCCGACCCAAGCTGGGAATGGGCTTGGCCCGAATGGCGCATCAATCACGATGAAACCATAGAAACAGATGGAGATGGTTGGGAATACTCATTCATGTTTTCAAAAAAATTCTCATGGCACGGTCCGAAATGGTACAATTCGTTCGTGCGAAGGAGAACATGGATTAGAAGGAGGATCAAGAAGGGTCTTGGTTACCAGACAAACGATCCGCATATGTTGAGTCCCGAATATTTCTCAATCACCACTACATCTACGAGGAGAGAAGGAGAACAAACAGATCTCAGTCGCCGGACAACTGGCGGTTCTCGAGACCCGTCTCGCGATGCCAGGAGAGGAGACCTTAGTAAAGAGGAAGCCGAGAATATAACTACTATTACCGATTTAATGAGGGTCTTACGAAAATCGCGTATCGATCGAGAAAGGCTTGAGGCTGTGGGAACCTACATTGAGCACTGCTCAGACGACATGAAGGAATTGCAGGATTACATGCACGAGATCATGGCCTTATTTGTTTTCCAGGCCTCTCGGAAACTTCTCTTGGCTCGACTGATACAGCTTCATGACAGTCAAATGGACAAGGATCACAAGGGAAAATTGAAATCTTCTGCGCAGCAGCAGAAGGCCGAGAATCTTGCCGAAGCTATCAAGCACGCCGACGAAGAGGTCCGGAGATTAGAGTATTGGAGCGATATCAAAGGAATGGCGGAAAGCGGACAATCCAGAGGCGCCGTGGACTGCGAAAGTGGTTGGGGTGGCGGATGGGAAGGGCTCGATAAGAGTGGCCCCAAAGGCGTCAAAAATGACGACGAACTTCCGTAATAGGATGCTTTTATTTGTTTATCTAGGGTTTTTTTTTTCGATCATGGCACACGGCGCACCATTACACATCCTTCGGGATTCAGGAGCAATAGGTTGTTTAAGGATACCATCAGAGCGGTGTTCGGTTCTCGGCGGGTTCAGTAGATAATGCTGTACAACATAATAAGAAAATACAGTTTGATACCTAATCACCGATCACCGGAATTCCTCATTGGCTGCCTTGGATATTCCTCGCGATCTTTCCTGCGGCTTATTGACTCTTTCGGAGGGTCAGCCGCACCTCGTTTATAAGAATGGCCGGGTCGAGAACAAGCGCCTAATACGACTATGGACGGGAACATCGACATTCCCGGGTGGCATCGTGGGTTGTTGGGTTGCGAAAAAAGAGAAGCGTAAAAAAAATAGCTTATCGCTCAAGCCAAATATTGAAAGTCTCCCACGCTGTGTGGCATGCCAATATTTCGGGCGGGTAAGATTAGCCGCTGATGGTGGCGTCTGTCAGCCCGTATCTTTTTCAGCGTGGTGATGTCGCCCTGCAGCCGGTGTAGCCGGGCTACTGTTGGTTGAGAGAAGCAGAAAGCAGAAAGCAGCTAAAGGCATGGAAGCAAACAAAAGTGCATTAGAGCGAGGTCTGGATTCACTCTGAGATGAGTAGAAATAAGAAAAAGTTTCACTCCATGACAATCTATATGCCAATTTCCGTTTTCTTCTTATGCATGTAATACTCTCTTACCTCGAGTTACACAGATTAATTACTCCTAGGCTTTGCGAGACACGAAAGGAGAGCCGGTTTACAAGATGAGCACATCAAGGACAATGGTGACTATCGACCAAGTAGTTGCCGAATCTTCTTCCAGGATCCCTTTGATTTCTATCACCCGTCCTTCTGCAAACAAGGGCAAGGCTAAAGCCGGGAAGCCATGGGTAGACGGTCCATGGCCGCTCATCGAGACGCCGTCTCAGACGCAGCCGGTATGTTCTTCATCTTTGCTTTCTATAATTATAGTGTAACCACACTCCCGCATTTCATAGCTTCACATTGCTAAGCGGGGAAAACAGCTATCACACACAGCCTTGCATATAGCGAACGAGACGGCACATGTCCATAATGCGATGCTGCGCGGACTTAACGCACTCTATCTGCAAGCCCCTTTCGTGCGAGAGCCGGCTGATATTGCGGATTTCATGTTCTTGGTGCAGGCTTGGAGCGGATGGGTCTTGGATCATCATGAGCTTAAAGAGGGCGTCATGATACCCGGCTTTGAGGCAGTACTCGGGTTGGAGAGCGGAACCCTGGGATTTGCTTCCACCTCAAGGACCTTGGATAGGGGCGAACATGGAGATAAAGATGACGATGGAGACAACGAGAAGGGCACAAGAGACTTACCAACACTCCTCCGAAACGTGCACTCTTACGCCGTCGCAACGCACGCTCAACCACCCTCCTACTCGATCTCAACTCTGCAAGCTCTCCTATCTTCTCTCGCCGACGTCCTAGTCCCCCATCTGCACAAGCAAATCGACACGCTAGCACAGATGCGAAACTTATGCCTCTCTCCTGCATCCTCATCAACGTCCTCATCCGCATCGTCCTCACACTCACACTCCCACTCTCATTCACACCGCCCGTCTCGCAAAAATCACAAACACGTCCTAGAAGCTCAGGCAGCAGCAGACAAGGCCACACGCCTGCAGCAGATCCACCTCGCCGCCGAGTCAAACTTCAGCAACAATTTCGATCGATACGTCGTCCCGCCCATGCTTGTGCGGCTGCGCGACGTGACGTACCCGGGCGGCAGCCAGTGGCCGCAGCTCACGGTGCCGGCGCTGCATGCCGTTGCGGACCGGCTGAGCGGGAGACACGAGGGGGCGTGGCGGTTCTTGCCTTGTGATGTCTGGGGGAGGCCTAGGGAACTGCCTTTTGCTTCTTCGATTTAAAGAAAGCTGGGGTACATATGTGGTTCGAGTACCTATGTAGGTGAGTGCGGAGTGAGGGGAATTTTTTGGGGGGGGGGGGGNGAAGATTATTATCTGGGTCTTGAATCTACTGTATTTGCTTTTGCGGGTTCGCTAAACATGGTATATATACGGTATTTGGGGAGTTGAATGTACAAAGAAATAATAGAGCATTGGCCTCGTTGATATTACCATCGTAGTTGGATTGAATCGACTCACGAGTAGTGAGACTTGCTTCGGAAAGATGAAAATACTCCGCAAAGTCCGGCCGCTTGCGTATACGGAGACGTAACAATTAGCCATAGACAGGATAAAATAGGAAGGTAGTTAGCTCCTATAAAATAATTTGGCGCTCTAGGACATTGGCAGAGAGTATAAGTGATATCTATCGACTTGGATAGACCTGAAGGTGAACATAGAGTGCTGATGGATTCAATCGTGTTGATTACTTAACTATACCGGCATCAGGTATATATATACCCGGTGATGCTGACAAGTTACAACAGCTATCTAGATGGAGTCAGCATCGATGATCTCTATGCGGCTCAAATAATATATTTGATACCTGCTGTTCTGAGGCTTGGCAATGTTGCGAACTGCCTGTTTGAAGGATTTATCCCTGCCTCGGACGAACATCTAGAATCGATCTTACTATGAATACCCAAACATACGCCGCAGAAGATCTGGAGTGCCAAGACGGCTCTCCGATCTTGGGATTTGCTATCCCGCAGAAATATTCATCGTGGTTTGTGAATGGTTGATTGTATTTTCAAACCCGTAACTTATCTGTGTCCATTGTTATCCAGCCATCGAGGTTTTGTTTTGGTACAGGATGTGAGCATGACGACAGCACGCATGGGGTTGACTATCGTTTTTTGGGGATCGGCTGATCGGCAAGCGCTGCTCTCTCACCCAGCCATTTCCAGTTCAGCGAAGAAAGTCAGGATGGCCGGATAGCCAAACGATTATAAAAAATACGAGCCAAGCGGCTAAGCCAATTGCGTAGCTTCTTAGCAAAAAAAAAGAAGAAAAAAAGCGAATATTCGTACAGAACGCGAGTTCATAATTCTTAAGGGTGGCAGTGCAAAGCTCTAGACTTGAAAGAGCGCTAGCGAGTTATTTCCCGCTCGGCAGGTGGTTACGAAGCACGCGTTGTCTCAAATTGGACTCTTGCGGTTTCAACCTGGTGTGGCAGATCTGTACCGCTTCAAGTGTTGATTATCCCTGATTCGTCCATGTTGGTATTCCTCGTGCAAATTCAACATGTGCTATGATGCAATAATCCTCACGAGAATGAAAACAAATGCATCTCTTTTTTAACTCAGGAATAATAATAGGGAACAACAGGTTTTAATGAGAAAATCAGTGGGTGTAGCTAGCCAAGAATAGTTGCAGTTCGAGGTTCAACTTTAGCGCCTTGTTTAGTCTGGGCAAGCACATGGACAAGCAGCTGGGCGGGAAAGTTTGAGCAGGATTAAAACGATTAAAAACAAGCGCTGCGATACTTGTGTACTTGATCGGTACGCGTCATTACTCGCTTTTCTTATGTACCCAAATACCAACTTATGCACGTACACACTAGACCCATATTGTAATTTCCATTGGCATCCGCCTACCCCCTGTCACCCCCCTACCTTAGTGCGAAGGTGGTACAGGCGTAGAGGCGGCGCATCTCTCTCTTCCCTTTCTCTATTCTCTCTGTCCCTTTCCCTCGTCATTGCCTTCGTCGACCTAACTGGAAAACAAGGAAAGAACCGATTCAGGCAATTGGGCATTCTTTTTCCCATTTTCTGAAGAACTTTCTTCTTCAATCCACCTTTTTGAGTATCTCTCATACCACCACCTCGCTCGCTAACTAAAAGTGCTTCGGGAAGCCGAATTCTCTCGCTATAACAATTTCCTACTCAACTTCTTCGGTTCGGGGTCTCTTCGCTTGACTCGGGTCCGTCTAACCATCCCTTTGTCGACATTCCGCCTGGGTCCGCTCCTCGAATCGAATGTAATCGACAACTAATACACCGTCGACAAAGGGAATTTACGACACTGGTACAATCGCTTGTGCCATTCTAATTATACAACCAACTTGACGGAACAGCAACCATGTGGTTCTCGACGTTAAGATCTATATTGCTTGTATCATGGCTCTCGGCCGTCCTACCGGGCGTTGCCGCAGAGCCCATGCTTACATCGAATTCCTTGAACACTTGTCAGGAGAATTCCATGTTCACTGCCAGTCTGTTCAAGGTCGTCTACACGCCAAACAACAACACGGCCTTCCTCAACATCGTCGCCACATCTTCCGTCGAAGGTAACGTCCAGTTCGATATCGCCATTTCCGCCTATGGATACCAGATTATTTCGACGACCATCGATCCTTGCAAGATTGGACTGGCTGGTCTCTGCCCCATGACTGCGGGCAAGATTCCGTTGAAGTTTAACTTGCCGGTTGGCGAGGAGGCCGCCTCTCAGATTCCCGGCATTGCGTACAACTTCCCCGATCTCGATGCCACAGTCCGCGTCTTTTTGAATATGACGGACACTGGAGAGAGTGTTGCTTGCGTCGAGGCCGATATTTCCAACGGAAAGACTGTTGATTTGATCGCCGTGAAGTGGATTCTTGCCATCATCGCTGGTTTGATTCTGTGCTCCTCGGCCATCTTAAACGGTCTAGGCCACTCCAATGCCGCTGCCCACATTGCGTCCGGTGCTCTCTCGTTGTTTGGCTTCTTCCAAGCTCAGGCCATGCTCGGTCTCACATCTATCTCTATGCCGCCTGTGGTGGAATCGTGGACTCAGGACTTTCAGTGGTCGATGGGTATTATCAACGTTGACTTCATGCAAGACATTTTTACCTGGTACCAGCGAGCCACTGGAGGCACACCGTCTACGATTTTCGACTCCCTGACTACTGTCTCAGTACAGGTGGAAAAGCGTGCTCTCTCTGTTCTTCCTGAAGCCGCTGTAAACGTCTATCGTCGATCCGCTGCTATGGTTCCGCGAGCCGCTGGTTCGCTGATGAAACGTGCTAACGTCATGACGGGTTCCGGTAGTTATATCGTGTATGGTATCCAACGTGTTGCTTTTAAGGCTGGCATCGAGACGACAAACCTGTTCATGACTGGGTTGACATTCTTCTGCTTGCTCGTGGTTTTCACCATTGGCGCAGTCGCTGCGTTCAAGGGTATCTGTGAGCTAGCCGTCAAGCAAAAGTGGATGAAGGGCGACACTTTCCTCGAGTTCCGTAATGGATGGCTCACGGTCCTTAAGGGTATCTTAATCAGACTTACCCTCATTGGTTACCCGCAGATGTCCATTCTATGTCTCTGGGAATTCACGCAAGTTGACTCACCTGCTGAGGTTGTCCTAGCAGTGTTCTTCATCGTTGGTATGACCGTCACTCTCGCTTGGGCTTCTTCCAAGGTCATCCGAATCGCCCGCCGCTCTGTCGCCATGCACCGCAACCCTGCCTATATCCTCTTCTCGGATCCTCAGGCTCTGAACAAGTGGGGTTTCTTGTATATCCAGTTCCGTGCTTCCGCGTACTACTTCATTATTCCAGTTCTTGGCTACACGTTGGTCAAGTCCATGTTCATTGCCTTTTCTCAAGGCAACAGCACTGCGCAAGCTATTGGATTTCTCCTCATCGAAGCCGGTGCTCTTATTGCGGCTAGTGTCCTTCGTCCGTGGATGGACAAGAGCACTAACTCTTTCAACATTGCCATCTGTGCCGTTAACTTTATCAACGCCATTTTCCTCTTGATCTTTTCGGATGTTTTCAATCAACCCGCCTTGGTCAACGGTGTTATTGGCCTTATTTTGTTTTTCCTTAACGCTATTTTTGCCACCATCTTACTTCTTATGGTTATCATTTCTACTACCCTCGTCTTCTACCGCAAGAACCCTGATGGACGCTACCAATTCATGGCCGATGATCGTGTGTCTTTCATGAAATCCCAGTCCCAACTTACGGGTACTACGGAGCTGGATGCTCTTGCCGCAACTGCTCGTGGCGACAAGGCCGGCTACAAGCATGGCCTGGATCTTGACGACGATAACGCGTCGATCTCCTCCGCCTCGATGCGTCGCCGTACAGACTCATCAAACTTGACGGTACCTGCGGCAGCCCCGAGCGGTGCATACAACCGAAACACCAACAATACGAACCCTCCTCGTTCCCCAGTGGAGGCGTCCGTGCCGCTATTCCCTGCTTCTAGCAACCCTCAAAGAGCGCCCAGCCCTTTCAGTGACTCCCGGTCACAACACAGCGGAAGCCCCCCTAGTTACAGGGCGCAAAACAACGCTAGGTAAATATCTCCGGATCCGTCTTTTTATGATATATGCTAATGAAGAAATAGTCCTTGGCAACGAGGAGCAGGTTATGACCACTAGGCGATGGTTGTACCGCCAGAGAGGAGAGGATTCTTCTAGTTGGACTTTGTCCAAATATCCATTCGTATTGGGATACCATGATGAAAACCGGAGGCGGAGTTAGCTGTTTGGATCGGCATATATAGGAGGACAACCCTTTTTGAGGGATTTTCTATCTTGAGATGAAGCGGCTTATTGGGTACCCCTTTTGGTACCGTGCACGACAACGCGATAATCCAACCACCAAAATTCTACATCGAATCTCGTATCAGGAGGCAAAAAAATTCGTGATACTGGGGCATACAATGCGTCATCAGCATTAAGAGGCGTCGCTAGGAGGCATGTTTTTACGCAACACTTTTTTTTACAAGCAGAACCTGTTTATCACCTAGGACTATAGTGTACATACACGTGCAAATTCACGGGGCAAAGAGTTATTATTTTGTTTAGAGAATCGGGAACAGCTGAGCTGGGGAGTTGGGGGGCATGATTTGCGTTACGGCGCCACCGTTACCTATAGACCGTCGTTTGCCGGCGGCTAGAGCATGTCAATAGCTAATTGATTCCGTCAATTTACGGCTTGTATTATATCTGTATTCCCTTGAGTACCTATTTATTTTGTTGAGTATTGCTTGAATCTAACGGTCGGCACTTCTAACGTTCCTTATTTTACACTTCTCTTGAATCATTTTCGGCGTAGACACCAGTATTGTATTTCGATACCGCTAGTGCGTGTGATGAGACTGTTGCACAGCAGAATATGAGGCGCACCGCACGGCGAAGCATTATCTTTACTTTGCCATGGCGTTTCATCTTTCTTGGGGGTTTGGATGTAATTACGGGTAGATTGAAGGGGCAACTGAAAAGACTCCCAAGGCTATTGTTAAATATTAGAAGCTTGGTATTATCTTGGTATTATCTAGGTCTTTAGAAATATATGGGTCCCCATAATTACCTACTATGCATATCACTTAGGAGGTTGTTACCGCAAGTCTATACGTTAGCGGGGTTAATCACATATAAGAAGTTGGTTGACTGCGGTTGCAACTTATAGAATGCTCCTTTAGATAAATAATATGTATTAAAAGGAGAGCGACCCGCTTGCGAAAGGTTAACCTCGACATTCTTGATATCGATAACATCATGACTTCAATTAGGTCATTTACCTACCTACGTAATTCCTCAATTCATTCTAGTTTCAATTCCTCGCTCCTCAATGTATACCTAGTTAGCTTGCCATGGACGTCTTCATGGTACCTTCTAACCTCGTTAGACACCATATATCTACTGATCTTATTGATGTTATAACCCTTCTGTGAACCTAGATCGCAATGACAACTCCTGCATCTCCCCCTCCTGCAACCGTCGTACCAGCTCAGCTGGGCTTTCTGGCTATCTTCAATCCTTCCTTGGGGACTACCGACGAGACAATTGACGATCAAATCGTGTACTATGCCTCCGTGAATTCGAATTCTAAGAAACGACGGCACCGTTCACGCGGCAAGCCTACCGAGAACATTTCCCAAGATGAACGTAACGAACGATTGAGACAGATTGGCTTGGCTCAAGGCATGGTTGAGTTTAGTCGGGGGTTCTCGGATGGAAAGCCGGTTGATACTATAGAGACTGAAAAGAGCCGTGTTGTGCTACATGAGCTCGAGCCAGGTTGGTGGATTCTGGCCGTAAGCAAACACGACTTGCTAGATTCATTTAGAATATTAAGCTAATGATATCATTCCTACGGACTTAGTCTATCGACCTTACGAAACTGCCTCTGCCTCCCAGACTCGGTCCTCCCTCCTCGAATCCGAAAGATGATACGTCTGAAAATGTCGAATACTCCTCTCGAGAACTTAAGCCGGCCACCCTGCTCATGCAGGACCTTCTGCGCGCCCATTCTGTCTTCCTACTGCACCATGCAGCCTCCTTGAGCGCCTTGTTCGTTCGATCGCGACGGTCTAAATTTGTTAGTATACTAAGCCGATACTGGGATCTATTCTTGTCTACGTGGGATGTTATGTTACACGGGAACCCCGCCACCAACGTCTTTGGGGGTATTAAGCTCGCTGCTTGCGGCGAACTGGGTTTTGGTGTTGGAGAGGAGGAACGCGGAAGCGGTGAACGAGAAGTCCTCGAAGGATTCATCGATAGGGTCGAGGGTCTCCTTGATTTGATCGTATCCAAGTTTGGTCCTTCAGAATTAGCAGACGAGGAGACGACGAAAGACTCTAAGTTGGTCGATGGGTCGATCCCGAAATGGCTCGGCACTGGTGAAGAACCCGGAGCGGAAGATGGCGCTATCTTCCTAGGCGTTGGAGCTCTGTCGAGAAAATCACTTCGCGATATCGCCTACTGGATGGAAGATCTCTACATGTGGGGTGAAGATGCGTACGGAGTGAAGGATAGCCCGGCGTCAATTCGCCAAGCTAGGAAACCTAAGAAACACACCCACACCAGCAACTATGAGGACGCTTCGGAGGTTTCCAAGACTGTAGAGACGATCGAGTCCGCCAATCCAAAACAAGCGACCAAGCAGGACCAAGCTAAAACTTCTAAAGATTCGGAAACAGCTTCACCAAAAGAGAATAATGAGGTTGTGGATGATAGCGGTGTTAATAGATTTATGAGCTATCTGAAGATGGGCTACGGTACACATTGGACACTTGGAGGCTCTAGTGGGAACGAGAGTGCCGTTCAAGATGGGACGGAAGCAGGAGAAAACTCGAAAAAGGAAAAGGTCCCGCCCAGTGACCTTCATCGTCCCTCCAAGGCACTCAGCGTTGATTCTGGTCGCTATCTCGTTGGGCTCCTAGGGGATGTCGAAGAGAACAGCACTGTTGACCCAGATGAGAGCCGAGAGCGGTCCGACAGCCTGTTTGATGAGGTCGAATACAACTCGAGGGTCCTACTCCGTACCCTGACCGTGGAGTTAGAAAATACGAAACTCGCCGAATCCGAAATGACTCGGGATCTTGGGAGCCATGATAATGAACTGGCGACAGCCAAATCCAACCATGAGTCGGTTTCGGATCAAGCGTCCCACTTTGACAGCCAAGACCGCAATAAAACACAGAAAGTCCGTGTAGTGGTCTATGTCAACAAGCCATTTATTTATACGTTCCTATTCCAGAATAGAACGGACTCGCTAGCCTGGGATGGATTGTATAGGTCTTTGCACTACCAGCTCGCACCGCTTCGAAAACCTCTAGCTACGTCTACGACTTTCCGTCCTGACAGACCAGATGTCGGTGCGGTAGGCTCCCACATCTTTGATCTGATTTGGGACCCAGAGGCTTTAACAATACATTCTACTATTCCCAGCATACCTACTCCTGGGCAGTTGATACAAGGGAACAGTCAACAGGTTTGGTCTCGAGTTGAAGCAGTAAATACCCACAACCAGATACTCAACACGTATATTACAACATCTACGGACCCGTCCGAGCTGGAGCGCACCTGCAAGACGAGTCGTGGCTGGTGGATCGTCTGGACGCGCATAATGGAAAAAGAGCCCTCGCCCCAGCCACCAGAGTCCTCAGATGCAACCCAAACTCCAAGCCTACAACACAGCGAGTCGGTAGACAGTACAGAATCTCAAGAGCAGCCCAAGACAGCACAGCCCAGAGGCAAAGTCAGCAAGGAGATATTCCTTATCCGTCGCGCGGGCGAGCACACAAGGCTAAGAGGGCTAAGCAACTCGTACGCGGAGGGAGGCAGCGGCTGGGCGGACGGAGCCAGTCGGCTCGCGCAGGGCATCGGCGTGGACACGAAGAAATACATAGAAGGGCTTTTAAGCCTAGGTCGGTGAAGACTACTTGGACACTTCCAAGGTAGGTTGTATGGCGTTTTGGGCTACCGGCAAGGTCACGATTTTAAAGATGGCTAGGACGGAACCAGAGGACCCTAGGAGTTCTCGGAGGATACCCAGCAAGTATGCGGGGTTGCTAGAGTGGAAATGAATCAGTATGAGTTCCTGAGCATTATGATACGAATGAGAATAAGAATGAGATAACGACAGTGCAGCAGATAATACCAAGTGTTACTGCAGTGGGCTGCCACGGGTTCGAGGGGTGATATTGCTTTTGTGTCTTGTGGAAACATTATCTTAGCCATACGGACGACTTACCCAAAACTACAACGTTAGTTTTTCCATTCGACAATCAAGTAACCGCGTATATACGATTTTTTCCTAAACAATTAAAGAACATCTTAAATGTGTCCAAACCCCAGCAGCTCCCCCAGATTTAAGCCAAATACCTAGGTATCTATGGCAATTATGCGGCTGAAAAATAGGGGAGGCATATATTCAGTACATATACGACTTATATGAGTAACACGTCAGCGTTACCTACCTAGATGGAAAAATCATATGTACCTAGGTCGTTATTGGAACCCCCCCAAAGTCACTAAGGTAGGTCATAGGGAAAAGAGAACAATACACGGTATATAGGCAGTTGCACTGATGGACTGTCTGGAAGTGAAATTGTCGACGGCTGCCTATCATCATACCTAGGTATACATCAAATGTCTGGTCCCCCTATTGCCGCTAACCCCATAGCGGAATTTCTAATAAACGATTAGGTATGTATGCAGGCTGGGAAAAATACATTTTAGATACCTATAGATACCATTGTTGCAGAATATGTGATTCACGGGTATTCTTTTCTTCCACACATCTTTTCTTCTTTGTGTCGGGGTGAACGAAAAAAAGAAGCTCTTTCGGGGACGTCTTACCCAAGTTTCTTTCTTCTACTTTGGCCCCGGGTATTTTTAGGATTGGGGTCAGTTAACTACCTACATATTGTTTACACTAATAAGGGGGGTCGAGATATTTACAGTATGTTGGATACCAAGGTAAATGCACTATAATGTACGATTTTGAGTATGTGGAAATTTAACAAGGTTTCGTTTCACCCAGACGGATGGATAGGAGCCCAGTCGAATACGATGATGCTTACCCCTTAGGTGCTACCCAAGCGAGACGAGGGAGTTAGCTAGCTTCGAGACGAATGCCAGGAGTGGTTAATAACTTAAAACCCCAACTAGTTCATCACCTAAGAGAAGACAGAGCGTAGTAGTTAGAATGTAGCCATTCGCATTTCTGATCATAAGATCATCTCTAAGTATATACAGTAGAATCGAAGTCTATGTCCCGCGCGCAAAAAAAATTGTGCCCCGAAGATGGGACAGAGCCCAAAATATAAGAAGGCAAGAGGATATCATATGGGTATCCCCTGTGGCCTCAAGAAGCTTAAATGACCAACCGATCCGGGTTGGCTGTGACAAAAATTTTGCCTGTCTGCCCGACACCTTTTATCCCTCTGGTATCTTTGCCATGTTACCCTGCCGAGCCAACAGCTTTTTCTTTACCGATGCCGTCGAAATTCAGTCCAAATAAAGAACGAACGAATGAATTGAACGCCCTCTCCGTTCCGTCGTCATTGGGGAAAACATTCCCCGTATACATGTGATGTAATGTATCCCGCTTATTTTCATCAAGCCAAAAAATCTCAAAAACGAAAACGAAAGATCAGATTTCTGACCGACGCCTAATAAGTCATATCCCCCCCTAAGCGCATCAAGCGGGGAATAGGGAAAAAGTCCACGACGATAACAGTTGAGTGAGTATTTACATTTACTCGTTGATCTCCCAAGTACAGTCCAGACGACCGCCGTCGAGGGAGCCGAACAAGTCTTGGAAGAGCTTGGGGGTGACGTCGATGGCGTGGCCAACACATCCGTCGCAACGGTCGTGAATCGTAGCGGTAGCGGCCTTGTCGCCCGACTTGATGGTAATCTTCTTGTTGCAGAGCGGGTGGGCAGGCAGATCAATGCCGTAGCTTGTCAGGGTGCTGATGCTGTCCCAGAACTCCTTGGGAATGGCGACGATGGTGTCGTCGTCACCGTCGGTGTAGCCACAAGCACCTAGTGCAGGGTTGTAGTAGGTGATCTCGCCCTGGAACTCGGTGGCATACTGGATTCCATCGCTGGACGAGCTGCCACCAGAGCTAGCGCTGGATGATGCCGGGGCAGAAGCGGCATAGGTGCTGGTGCTGCTCGAGGAGCTGGTGGGTTCCTGGGTAGTCTGCTGGGTGGTGGGGGCTACATAGGTAGACGTGGGGGTTGTCGGCGTCGGTGTGGGTGTTGATGCGGATGTGGGTGTGGAAGACGAAGAAGGCGTCTGGTAAGTAGCCTGTGCGATGCTGATGATAGTGGTTGGTGTCGTTGGCACAGCCGCGACAGACTCGACCTCGGAAGAGGAAGAGGAAGAAGAGGGGACCACGACGCTGCTAGAGCTGGAGCTAGAACTGGAGCTGGAGGACTCTGGCTGGAAGAACTGGCCGGGGCTACCAGAGGTGGTCTCCTGGGGAGAGGGAGCAATGGTCTGAGTTGATTCGTCGTCAATTACGACAGTGGCGGTCTCCCAGACAGTTTCCCACTCGGTAACCAAGTCGCGCTTGGCATGGTGGTGACGCTTGTGGCCGTGAGGCTGAGCAACGGCAACAGAGGCCAAAAGCGCAGCGGCGATAGTTGCGGACTTCATGTTGGATATTTGTGATGTTTTGCGATATTTACTTGGAAGGACTGAATTCAAGTTCGAAAGATGCGTAGGTAAATCAGGGGATCCAGTCCGGGGGATATCTTCAACGATACTGTCAAGGACGCGTAACAAAGAACGATCTGTTCTTGCAGAGATTCAATATTCTGTGAATCCGATAAATGATTGGAATAGTGACAGTTCCCACGTTTCTCTTCCTTCAAGAAGGAGTGTGATGGAGCGGCTGTACAGAGAAGGAATGAATGAGCACTGCTCCTTAGGAATGGATAATGATAGGCGGAAAAGCACAACAAGTTGACTACTTGAAGAGTGAGTGAAGAAGCGTTATGAGATGGAAGGAATGTGAGAGTTATTTATTCGCCAAGGGGGGGAAGAGAAGGAAATGGGAAATCCTTCTTTACCTTCCTTTCCCCCTGTGGAGGCCGCAGCTTAACTGTCAGGGGGCCCCGGAGGAGGCTTGAGCAAAAGATGGAGCCATTTGAAAAAAAGGCAACAAGGAAAAAAAGAAAAAGGGCAGCAAAATCTAAGTAAAATCGGGATTAGAACATCAAATGTTTCCTGCCCGATGTACACCTGTCGTACCTGCCGTACCTGCCGCCGTATTTCTTAATTAGAAGCTGATTGGTGGCAGCAGGTTGAAACAGCCGGGAACTAGGGTTAACCCAGATGCGATTTCCTGTTGTTGGAACAGTTCAACCAATCAGTGGCGCTTGTTCCTGGACGAAGTGAAAGGGACCGCAGTTAACGTGGCCGATGGTGGTCAGCATCTACAGGCGGGTCCCGGGTCAGCTAGGGCTAGGGTCTACCTTTTTGGTACCTTGACATTCATGCAAGGTACCGCAGATGCCGTCAACAGACGAACCAATGATGTGCGCTCGGGCCTTAATTAGTTGATTTAGCACCAGGACCGCTTTATGACGATCTATTGCGCTAACCGACCGTTCGCCAGTTCCAACTTTTTTTATTTTATTTTCATGAGAGAGGCTACTGCAAGTGCCAGCTGTACGAGGTCTCCAGTTCTTCTCCATATGGGGCCACGTTGTTGGTGATTAGAAGGCAAGAAGGCTGAACTAAGTTATTAAACCGGCGATATTTTTTACTTCTCCACTCGAATAGCCGTCTAGAACTTCCACACATCTTTTGTTTCTTAGTTTCTTTTTCTCTTCACCTCCGGCCTCCTTCCGGTCATGCACTAGTTATTAGCTAACAAAAATATTCTCCATTTACTAAGGTACTCCAGCGAACTTGGTGCGACAACCGAATTGTGTTAAAGCCATCCCCGCGATGGGACTCGGTCCGATGGTAGTTAGTAAGGAAGCTCTTCAGAGAGAGAGCAGCTTCAAGAATTTCTAGTTTTTCTTAAAGGTGGTGTGGGTGCCACTGAACAAAGACAAAGGCGACACAATTCGGACTTTTTCTTTCCCACAAAATCTATCATACTAAAAGTTGTGTGTTGGATGTGTGGATGTTCCACCGCCTTTAGTCGTTGAATTTCTCCACGCTGTGGCTATCCGAAAGTCGGCATTCGGCCCTCCTCACGGTTTTTTTGCGCCACCGTGAGCTGAGAAAAGATATTCAACTCCAAAAGCGAGTCGAATATGAACTGACTCACGAATCGTGAAGTATTGTTGTTATATTGCTTTCGAATCAAGGGTAATCCATCTTCAATAGGAATGTCAAGATGACACAGAGTTCATGTTGCGGTACCAACCTTAACGCTATTCACTAACACTATTCACCGGATGACACCAAGGTACAGCATCGCAACCTTCATCTGATACTTGATCTACTCGGCGCCATCTACGGCGCCTCTTATCGGTTGATCCGACTGACCGATAAAGATGCCGTTTTCGTCATCTCGTCTCTTCCGATCTCTTTGAGTTTGCCCCTGCATGAATCTAACTGTTGGAGGCGTTCTTTGAGCCAATTGTCGGCCTACGCCATGCTGGCCGAACGTTCCATATGCTCGGGTAAGTGGGACAGTAAACGGCCGAGGACCACGATTTTTCGCATGCCCGTCTCAGTATAGCAGGAATAGGGGAGCCGGTCCGGATTGCTTCTCCACTGCGGACGAAGGGTAGAGGACGAAAGATCGAGGCCATTTGCTTCTGCCGCCCATTTCCGCCGCTAATGCAATTGCCACCATAGAGGTCGCTTAGGGCAGGCTGCCCTGCATTAGTGCTCTGATGCCGCCAATGTGCATTGGTCTACTGTATTATCTATCACAGGTGCAAACCGGAGGTGTTTGGACGACTGCCTAACACTAGGTGAGTCTGGAAGCAGGACATATGTGGCATATTCTGCTGGATCTCCTCTTCCCCAGATCGATCGAGAAGAGAAGTGTTTTCCATGGATACCTGTGGAAGTTGGCAAAAGCAGCGCATGTGGCTTATGGGTAGATGCATAAGGGATGTACTGCTAAGGCTGTACTACAAGCCACGAAGCTCCAGTCGAAATAGGCATCTCCTTAGGCGTAAGCCCGAACTTGATGGCAGTAATTGGTTGTCTATTTCTAATGCAAACCGTCTATGGCTCTATGCATTTTTGAGCCTGCGCTTCCCCGCCTCTAGCTTTATCTTAGGACAGTATTTTCACTAGGCGGTCAATACCACACACACCCTCAAACGCCTGAATAATGCCTCCCTTGGGGCTTTGGCGCACAGAAACAGCTAAGTCCTGAACAAGCACGGCAACCCTCTCAAGCAGCTTGGAACGTGTAAAAGAAAAGTCCCTCTCGACTGAAGACAGGCCGGTCCTCGTCCTGGACTTCGGTCACCTTGAACATCTTTTGCACTTTCTTGAGAAACTGCATATCGGCGCGGCGCCTCTTCTTGAAGCAGAAGTAGATGGTGGCCGAGGGGCACAGATTCAGGAGGTCTGACAACGTAGCCAAAAGCAGCGGGAAGGCGGGTTCGAAGTAGACGCAGTCGGCCGCGAGGATCACGTCCGGCTTGAAAGATGCGACTTCTTGTGGGAGTGGCTCGCCCCTAAGACACGCCGTGGTGACGTAGGTGTTAATGTCGCTGCACGTATGCGTTTTGTGAGATCGACGGTGCGGTAACACACGATCTAATACAGTATTGCATAGGTAGGGGACGGGAGGAAAGAGGGGAAAGGAGGAGAAGGAATAATAGAAAAAAACTGACCAGTTTAGAATCGAAGCTTTGACTTTCCCCTCGAGACGATTCAAGGCGATGTTGTGCTCCATCAAGGAATGCATCTCCAACTGATCCGTGATGTACAGCGGGTTGTCAACCGCACACCCTCTAGCAACCGCCAAGCCTACCAATCCGCCCCCGGCTCCGAGCTCCAATCTGGACGGACGGACAATGTGTTAGAAACCAGACATCAAACCTGCATTCTTCGAAGAAAAATAAAAGGGTCCCAAATAAACGGAAAGCTCGCTTACATCCGCGCCTCCCGGAAGTCCTCCCGGTGGTATCGGAGCACGTGCTTGGCAAGCACCATGCCCGCGGGCCAAGTCTGTCCGCCGCACCCAGACGTCAAGTCTTCGCGTAGCTCGAGCGGCTCGTCGGCCAGGAGTCCCGAGAAGTCGATAGCGGTCTTGCCGGCGGCCTTGTACGCGGGGAGCGGCGCAAAGTCCTCGCCGATCGCCAGAGGCGAGAACTCGGGCGACGGAGAACGTTGTTCAGACGACAGCATGTTGGACTGTGATTGTCAACTGCTGCGGCTGTTCGGTGATATCGCCAGGACCATTTTGAGTTATTTTAGCTACCTGGTAGGTACTAGGCTTGACGTAATTTAGGTTAGATAGTTAGGTAGTTAGATCGTTAGGTCGAGATGAATATGTATGTATGTAAATAGATAAACAGATAACAAAAACGGGTGGACTCTCGCGGCCCAGAAATAAAAGGGTTTGTCTGTCTGTGTGCATCCTACCTGCTTTACTTTCTATGGCTGTGTGTGCTTTCTGTTGAAGGTTCCATCGGGATCTAGACCCTACATATGTGCGTCGGACAAAACTTCTCTTGTTGAGGCTAGCCCGCTTATGTATGTAGGTATCTATGTAGGACTATCACGAAATCCGCGCTACGCATATATAAATTGAGTTTTTTTGACATCATGATAAGTCCGGATAACTTGTTAAACCACTTTAACACATGTGGGTCTGAACTCCTCCCTCATCATGAATGAACAAAGTCTTCGATATCGGAGTTCGTGATAATCTCATCCTAGATGGGATATATACTTATCTAGATTCTAGAAAGATCGACTATCTACATAACAAGCCTCGGCGGTGCAGACTGAAATTCGCCTCCTTTAGAATGTGGCTGATTAAGTGGCTGGTGTTGAGTAAATGTCTCACTGTCATCACGATAAACAACGTATTGGGATCAAGGGATGTGTGTTGAGGCAGATTTCATAAGCAGTAAGGAATATGAGATGCTCTGGGTCGAAATACTTTTCCAGTTTGTACGGGCATCACGTTTGTATAAAGGAAGTGAGGTAAGTCATGCAGCATGCAAACTAGGGAGGTAGGTAGGTATCGGATTCCCAATTCACTATCCATATGAAACATGGGTAGGTAGGTAGGTAGGTAGGGCATGTAGGAACAAATACACATAGTGAATGTAATTGGGTAATGACCTACCGTCTCGATGCTGCTTCATTTACCCTCTGTGACGCATCAACTAGATGAAACATATGTTACTCTGAAACGAAGGTCCATAGAATCAAGCATCAAATATTATGGTGAGCAATAGTCGAATGTGCCTACCAGCGAACCGCAGACAAATCGTGATGAATATTGACCAGTCATACCTCCTCTCGGCAAACGGGACGACACCTCTCTTTAACAATATTAAAATGCATCAAATTCTCCCCCGGGCTCCCTTCCCAGCCTCGATAAACATCGATAGCGCGAGCGCGGGGAATGCGATCGGCCCAGCCAACCGCGGAAGATCGATATCGGCGGGCGGCTGAGACATTCGCATCAGAGACAATCGAATTCCCCAGCTTTGCGCGTTAAGCACTCGCCTACCAACCAAGCTACCCGTACGTGTGTCAATCGGCTCTCCGGGAAGCGTGCTAAGCCTTTCATTGAGCGGAAATAGTTACACCATGAGACCCTCCAACCCCCCTTTTCGTCATTATCGAATCCACGCGCCTCTCCCCGCGCTGCGACAACCTTCCAGCGCAGGGCGGGATGGGCGAGGATGGGAGCAAGGGAGTACTGATTTGGGCGTTGAAGAATGGCTCTATGGCGTCGTGTCGGCGACAGGCCGACTTGCTTTGTCTTTTGCAACCTATCTTCTTGTTTCTTGTTCTATTTGCTTGCTTCTTGACCATAGTATGATACCCCGATCGTGAGAATCGCGACTTGATTTTTTACACACACACACACCACACGTGCGAACCTGGCGTAATCGTTTTCGGCGCATTGGTATTTTATCTCCCATGTCAGCGGGGATATGAGCTGTCGAACATCATCATGATGGTGGTAGGATGTAAGAAAAGTTTCGCAATCGGCGCGATCGTGGCGACGGCGGCGACAATCGCAGCCGGCGCTCCTGTCGACTACTTCCCAATCAACTCACAACTACCGCCTGTGGCTCGTATATCCGAAGCCTTCGAATTCACCTTCTCTCCGATAACTTTCTTCTCCAAATCCGATATCACATACAAACTTGGGAATGCGCCGAAATGGCTATCTATAGATAGCGACTCGCGCCGACTATATGGCACGCCGAGCGATGAGGATGTTCCGCCCGGTGAGGTTGTGGGTATACCGATAGAATTGGTGGCCGAGGACGACACAGGCTCTACGACGACGAATCCGACGTTGGTAGTATCAAGGAACCCGCCGCCTACCATTGCCGTGCCTCTATCAGAACAACTCCCTAAATTCGGCACATACATAGCCCCTTCGTCGATACACCTTCACCCATCGAAACCGTTCTCTTTTAGCTTCGACGAACACACATTCCGCACCGATAGTGGTGATGGAGGACTTAATTATTATGCCGTTTCCGGCGACAACGTGCCTCTGCCTTCGTGGATGCGATTCGACGCAGGCAGAATAACATTCTCTGGCGAGACGCCCTCTTTTGAGTCTCTTGTTCAACCACCGGAGACTTTTACGTTTATGTTGGTCGCGTCCGATGTCATTGGTTTTGCATCCGTCTCGGCAACCTTCTCGATCGTGGTAGGAAACCATGAACTAACGGCTGAGCCGCCGCTGGTCAAGCTTAACGCGACTCATGGGAAGCATTTCGAATATAAGGATATGAAAAAGGTACTGAAACTCGACAAGAAGCCAGTAAACCCGGATGATATTGCGACAATTAGCGCGCTTGATCTTCCCTCTTGGCTTTCATTTGATAATGAGACGTGGGAGTTAAGCGGTACTCCCGAGCCTGAGGCTGAGTCGTCTAATATAACAATAGCTGCCGTCGATAAATTTTCTGATACGTTGAACTTAACAATATCGATTCGATTCAGTTTATTCGTCTCCGACATACCTGACCTCGACCTGGAGACAGGTAAAGATTTCTCGTTTGACTTGACGAAATATCTTTCTAGTCCTGAAGATGTCGAGGTTACCGTGGATAGCGAATCGGGAGCGTCATGGGCCGGATTGAACTCTTCCTCGTTGGAACTGTCGGGGACCGTCCCCAAAGCTCTATCGGCGAGGGCTGCAGTGTCGCCACATGTCGTTTTCAAGGCCATTTCGAAGAAGACACACGAGACCGAGACGAAAGTCATGAACATACATATCACTTCACACACTCCCTCTTCCCATGATACACCGCCCCAACCGAGCAACAAACCGGGCAATTCCGACGGGGACCATTCGAATAAAAATTTGCTCTGGCTGCTTGTGATACCGATATTCTTTGCGTTTGCGGGTATCATACTTCTTCTTTTCTATATCCGAAGACGACGCCAACAACGCCACCGGCCGAGAAGGCCAGAGGTCTCTGGTCCTATAGCAGGAGGCTTTATGGCTACTCGTCCTCGGAGCTATGGTAAAGGTCCTACTCTGACTGTAACGAATATGGCGGATACGGGGCATTCGCAGAGTTCGACGTCAGCACAAAATAGTCGAGCTTCCGCCGGTGTTTCGGATCAACGTTCTTCTACGACCGGAACTGGCCCGAGTCTGACCGGAAATCCATTACCGCATGCAATGATGGCTATGTATTCCAGGGCGAGGTCTCCAGAACACAGCGTCATCTTAGAAACAAGGAGTTCTTGGTCCGCGGGACATAGGAGTCGGGACTCTCCGCCAGGAACGGGAAACACAGATGAGCTTAGCTTATTATCAGACACTAGCCTCGGCGAAGCAGAAGCATATATCGAGGAAGCACAGTCGTATACTTTAACCCGAACACCTCAAATCGGGTTCCGAAGCCTCGACGTTCCGACAAGTGCAGAACCTTTCAGTATACAAACCACGCCAGAGATTGCGTATACGGCACCTAATGGGAAACCCATACCAGGAGCTGATGAGGCGGTTCCACCAGCGGTTGGCTATGCCGCACGGCCGAAATCAAGACAGCAGCAAGGCCCAGGCCTCGCCTTGCGTGAAGTCGGCAAAAGAATATCTAATTTGTGGAAGAGAGAAAGCGGGCTTCGACTTTCACCGGAGCAGAAACGGAATAGTATGCATAGCATGCACAGTGACTCCACTGGTCAGACTACCGCCACGAGTATTCTAACTTCTGGTTTCACCGGAGGAGCCGAAGAGGAGGCGAGGACGAGTACGAATATAGTCGCAAGGCCGACAATAATACATATACCTAGTAGACCTGGCGAAGTGCGACACATGAGCAGGAGGACAGACGAGTCTTCGCCGTTGTTCGGTGGCCGGTCACTCACAAAGTCGCCGCGGAATTTCGGGGTAGCCAGTCCATCACCAACACCAGTCATATTTGAAACTCCGGAGCTACCGGCCGCTATTGTAGACTTCGCAGAATCCCAGGACAGCGATACGTCGTGGGACCGGCTCGCAAGGAATTCTCTGGGTATCGCATACAAGGATCTCGTCGCCGAACCGGTGAAGGCGGTCCCACGCAGAGAACCACTGACGAATATCGTCGACCAGGATAACTGGATAATCCATAGCAAGGGCCGTGATTTGTTATCACCAGATTACTGGCCGCAACCTACATCTACCAACATGGTGGGTATAGCAAGGACTTCTCCCGCCAACACCTCCAGCGAGCTTCCTCGGCTTCCGCCTACAACAACGCCGAAGGGTGAAAATAAAGCCCGACTTACTGTCGCGCGTCGGCCATCGCAAGCATCTACCCTTCGCAATATGCCATCGACGAGTTCGAGGTCTGAGGGATCCTATACCTCCGGGGACGATCGGGTGACTATCACCCGTCTCCGCAGCCAAAGAAAACCAGGCGAAATTCGCGCACTGGTATCGCAGACGCCATCACCAGAACACGAATGGATGGCGCCGAATAGACCTTTACCCGCAACACCCAGCCACGGCAGTAGAACACCTCTCGCAATTCGGCCTAACGGGGCGAACTACGCTCCAGCCAGTGGAGAAGGACATGGTTTTGGAATCGAGAACGTGCCCTCTAAAAGCTGGAAATCCACTCGAAGTGTCAAAAGTACCAAGAGCGTGCGAAGTGTCTGGGTTGACGAGGATGACGATGCTTGGGAAGATATACGCCCACCGACCACTTTAGACGGGTGGGACGATGGCGGAGATAGTGAGGGGAGCTTTTCGGTTTATATCTAATATGTATGGAGAAAATAATGAGAACGGATCTCGGGGAACATGATACCTAGATACTTAATGTTATTAGTTTCAATAAAAGATGCATAATCTGTACGGACGTGCAAGACGGGGGAAGATGCCATTGGCGTTTGTGACATCATAATTACTGTTAGTAATAGTAGAAATAAACCTGTAAAATAGTAGGTTAGATAGTCTCGAAAGATGTGTATCTGCTAGGGAAAAAAGCTCTGCCGGCCGGTGATGAGAGGGAAAAACATCAAGACCTAGACTGGTCTTAGGACACTTAGTCTGGAAATAGCATCAGATAACTGTGCTTCTATTGGACACGAGTATGTAGTAAGTCGACCGAAATGGCAAATTTGCCACTCATACGGCATGAAGATTTTCATTGATGGTCCGGCCATTCCGGAAGTGGCCGACGCCGGGGATTGGGTTGGGGATGCGACTGGAGTATGTTGCTGCTCCGGAAAATACTTGTGTGTGTTTGGGACTTGTTGGTAGTAGTATTGCTGAGACGCATAAGTGTAGCAGCTGAAGTTTGTTTAGACAGCTCTGTCTCATTGTTGTTGTATTATACCTGTGCTCGGCCATGTCATAGTAGCATAGCAGTATAACTAACCGCTTGCTTGGCTTGATGCTCGCAAGTTTTGTTTTATAATTGGGTGACGGAACCTGGAGCTTTGAGTGTAGGACTCAAGAACGAGACAACAAAGCCTTTCTCCCCTGCATGGAAATGTGAGCTTAACTCCTTGCAGCAAGGAGTGCGTGAGATCCTTGGAACTCAACCGCTTCTGCAGATCTGGTCTGGATGTTGAGTTATGCTCCTCTTCAAATATTGAATCCTTAGTAGGTGTATCATACATCCAGGCAAGCAGGCAAGGAGATGAAGGTGGGAAGATTAATAAAGGTGAATGAATTGCATCAGAAGCAGATATGGACCCAAAGATAAAGGCAGCTAGGCAGCTACCCAAAAAAAGATTCACGGGCCATTTAGCGGTATTATTTCCTTCCAATTATTGCAATTATTGCCCACTGTAGGTGCTTATATAACCTCATGTAGGCAACTACATGTATTACCCCAGTTTGAGTTAGGTGCACGCGACCATATTCTTACACATATGAGGTATGCACCTATTAAAATTAATTATCCGATAAATGACCGGCAGGCATAGTGGACATGTATGTAAGGCTTTCGATGCCTAAGATTTATTTCTTACACCTAAGCACGAGGCGTAAATGCTTTAGCGTCATGGTTTTTGGAAGTAGGCAGGCACTTAATTAATACATATTATTGAAGGTAGAAGGCGATCGTCCCATTCAAGTGGAAAATTGATCTAAGTCTAGGTACAAAATACAAAGTTAAATACCCTACGTGCGCACGAATGATTGTTGAATTGGTCCGGGTACATGTACATGATTGTGCACGATCCAATTAAGTCATCAATCGACCCCCCAAAGGTTCCTAAAGTCTCTGCCAGACAGCAACCCCCGCCTTCAATCCTTGGTAGCCCTTTCTTCTTCCCTCGTTGTCTAAGGCCTACGCCTACCTAATCTTTTCCCAAGTTTGACTACTGGATTTTCGATTTTCTTGCGAACTTCCCGCGGCTACTACCGAATTTGTTCATTACACATCTTTCCAGTACCATCTTTTTCCCATCCGAAAGCCCAGAAATCCTCCTTGAAATTTCTGCCATCGCGAAAATCCGAGACTTGATTACCCCTCCGTGCGTCCCTGCGTCCGCGTCCCTCATCAATATCCATCCCACCAAATCGCCGCTGCACTGCGACTTAGTAAACATCTTTCGCCATGGGTCAAACCCTTTCTGAGCCTGTCGTGGACAAGGTAAGTTGGTATTTTCTTGCTTGATCTTTCAATTGCGCTGTCATTTTTTTTTCTTTGCTCCCTCGGCCTTGTCCGTACCCCCGTCTGTCAACTCCGCGCTCACCCCATGGCCTTACCTAATGATATCGCAATATCCCATTTCCTATTCTCATGATCCCGGAGCGAGTTTTAGCTAAATGATGGGTTTTCTGCTAGGCTTCCGACAAAGGCGAAGATGACCGATTGCTGTATGGCGTGTCTGCCATGCAAGGATGGCGTATTAGCATGGAGGATGCACACAGCACCATCCTAGATCTCCTAACGCCAAAAAGCGACGAAGAGAAAAGGGTTCATCCCTCGCGATTATCATTCTTCGGCGTATTCGATGGCCATGGTGGCGACAAGGTTGCACAATTCGCAGGCAAGAACATACACGACATTCTTAAGAAGCAGGACACATTCAAGGCCGGCAACTACGAGCAGTCTCTGAAGGACACCTTCCTCGCAACCGATCGAGCTATATTGAGTGGTATGAATTATCGCGATAGTGGTGAAATTATGCCCAAGTGTCTGACGTCTACCTAGACCCCCAGTACGAGGAAGAAGTGTCCGGTTGCACAGCTTGTTGTGGTCTGATTACCGGCGAGAAGATTTATATCGTGGGTATCCCGTTACGGCATTATTTATGGCTGATAGCTAACTTGAGCTACTAGGCGAATGCCGGTGACTCAAGAAGTGTGTTGGGTGTGAAGGGCCGAGCTAAACCCCTCTCTTTTGACCACAAGCCCCAGAACGAAGGTTGGTGAAATTAGCTACCAAACTCCACCAAACGGTTTAGATATGCTAATGGACTTATTTGTATAGGCGAGAAAGCACGAATCACTGCTGCGGGCGGTTTTGTCGATTTCGGTCGTGTCAATGGCAACTTAGCTCTATCCCGAGCCATCGGAGATTTCGAGTTCAAGAAAAGCGCAGAGCTTGCACCCGAGCAACAGATAGTTACGGCATTCCCTGATGTTGTTGCACACGACATTAGCGACGATGACGAGTTCCTGGTTATCGCATGTGACGGTATGTCGTACCATAACCCACACTATATCAGAACAGACATATCTAACTGATAATACAGGCATCTGGGATTGCCAGTCTTCGCAGGCAGTCGTTGAGTTTGTTCGTAGAGGAATTGCTGCAAAGCAGGACTTGGACAAGATCTGCGAGAACATGATGGACAACTGCCTGGCGTCGAATTCGGAGACTGGTGGTGTCGGTTGTGACAACATGACCATGGTCATCATAGGCTTCTTAAGAGGCAAGAGTAAGGAGGAATGGTACGAAGAGGTTGCTAGTCGCGTGGCTAAGGGCGACGGCCCCTGTGCTCCTCCTGAATACGGTATGCCTTCTGGGAGCTCGGGATCTTAAATACCTAATTATGATAAAAAAAAAACTGACCTTTTCGACCCAGCTGAATTCCGAGGCCCTGGTGTGCATCACAATTTCGACGACAGTGACAGTGGATATGACCTTGACACGGAGAACAAGTCTAGAGCGTTTGGTGTTGGTGGCTATAAAGGCCGCATCATCTTTCTTGGCGATGGTACTGAAGTGCTTACCGACTCGGATGATACCGAGATGTTCGATAACTCCGAAGAAGACAAGGATCTAGCGAGTCAGGTATCCAAGAACTCGGATGACACCGATCTGAGCCATCCGCCGCCCAGAGCTCCCTCCCCTCCTCCGCGCACGCCGAAGAAGAAGGATGAGAAGGATGGATCTGCACCGACAAACACGACGGAGGCAGCCAAGGAGGAGCCCAAAGAAGCGAAGCCACAAGCTGAGACCGCTGTCACAACTAAAGATTGAGTACGAATATCATACTCAACTTTCTACAGGCAGCAGAATGGGTGATGGCACAACTATACCACATGGCGTTTAGCTCAGTTCTTTCGCCTATTGTTAGGACTCACCCCGCGCACCCTCCAACCGGCTATGGACGGTCATGACGAAGACACGAAGGGTTTGGTTTTTAATTGGCACATGAAATTTCACGAAGGCAGGTGGAAGATGAAAAGTGGAAAGGGGTAAGGAATTAAAGCTTGGACGGATGAAGATTCTCGTCAATGGAGAGATGGACATGGCTGAGGCTCGAGATACGAGATATGATTCATCACCAAGCCCATCCACACCTCTTGGGCTTTGCAACTTTACGGCCAAGACATGGACGGTCCTCTTCACCAGTCGCATCGTGGCTTACCAAAACTTCTCTATAACTGAGATGTGTTTTGCGTGCTATAAGAACTGCATAAACACCCGGATTTACAAACACTCACCCATATTCACACGCATTGATTCCATATTCTTTCTTAGGAGTGCAGCAGTAGCATGTTGATGAAAAAAATGCATAAATGCCAACTAAAACTTCCGTTATTGTTTTTTGCTTTTTAGTGATAGCAAACTCGCCTTTGTATTTTATACGATTTCCCCTTTACTGTGGTATTCATTATTCATTTCTTCTTGTACTCTAGCTGCTTAGGTCTTCAATGATCAGGTCGGAATATAACAATATCGGATTAAGAAAAGCCGAGTCACCGGTTAGATCCGTGGGCTCCACTAACACCACCTACCCTAACGGGTCGATAAGCTCTAAAATTTGCTAGAGAATCAATTATCAATAATCAATTAATCTTCTTTCATCATAGACCCCGATAAAGGGACCCAGGTTTCACATTGCAGAGAATGCGACATTTATAGCTCATGTCCCTGGGAATCCAATGGCTATGGAGAGCACCAGGTTGCCCCAACGGTGTCAGAGGGCTCTCCTTGATTCCCAGGGAGCAGCGCAATCCATGGTTATTTCAGCAAGCAAATATCCGACGATGTTTCTCGGCTTCTAGTGGGGAGGCTGAGACTGCTTTGGTGGAACAGAGCGCAACAAACGAGGTGTTGAAGGGTAAATCGCATTCGTCATTCACCAGAGCATTGTATCGTCGAGTCATTGCGAGAACATCTGGCTTCCATCCGAAGGAACCCGCACTTGTGAAGCCGCATGTTGAATATCCCACCAAGCCCTCTTCGTATCGCAGCTTGCGCAAACATAGAGGAAGCGCCGCGCGGCAACATCTACTCGACAGCATACATGAAGTTACAGCAAAGCCTGCGAACGATTGGCGCTCGACGTTGCAATTTATGCTACGACATACACATGATGCCGGAGAAATATTGAATTTTCGGGTTATCATAGGAAAAGGTGTCGCGGCCGAAGCCCTTCGAGTCCTCTCCCAACCCGACACCCACATTTCCCAGATTTGTCGACGAAACGAAAGCCACATTCGATTCGAAGAGACTGGTCCTCGGAATGACGAGCTTACTCTAAACTTGTCTGGCCCCGAAGACTCGGTTCGGAGGTCGCTCCTGGATATTGTCGGTGTAGTGGGAAAGATTACTGCTGTCAGGGCCTCTGACCCGGCTTGGGAGACATTGCTACTGGACGTTTGGAAGAGTGCAACGGCTCAGCGACCCGAAATTCGACTTTTAAGCAATGGGGAGGTGGCAGTTGATGACAAGACCATGACCTTACAAACGTATTCTCCGAGCTTTACGAATTACAAGAACTACGTGTTGACAAAACGCGCCGACGAGATTAATGCGCCTACGGAATGGACCAAAGATTCCTTTGAAAAATACGTTGCTGCGTTGGTTCATGGTCGCGTTCCAACGCACTTAGCTCAAACATTATATCCAACACCCCCTGATCATCAAGAGGTAGTCATATCTCTGCTTGTTGACCTCTTCACATCGGAACTTACCAGTTCGGCACTTTCCGTATCTGCTGTAAAGATGGCAATTGATTTCATCGAATCAAGCGGTAGCGGCTTTCGCCATGCATCCCGAACAATTTTCGACCAAGCGGAGTTACTTAACGTTCCCTTGGATGCTGAGATTTTCAATACACTGCTCGTTAGTGCGTCCAAGGCTAGAGACCTTGGTGGCTTTAATAGCATACTGAAAACCATGGTCCGGAAGGGTTTTCCCCTACAAAGTCGTGCCTGGGTTGCTTTCATGGAAATGGTAGAAGATCCACGAGCCAAGCGTCATATTATTGCACAGCTGAGAAGTAAGGGATTAAACAACAATCTGTCGATTCTCCGCGCAGCAGGCAGGCAGATGGTCATTCTTGATCTTAGACATCGACATCCATCAACGATTAATATCCCCGCATTCATCGACAAGCAGACTGAGGAATATGGAACTGGTTGGCTGGATACGATTACACTGAATAAACTCCTAGACGTGCTTGGTGCATATGGCCAGCTAGATGCTTGCAAGAGCTTGCTGGAACTGGTTCATGCTCGACGACTTGCTTCGCCCAGTGTGGTCACGATGAACACACTGTTAACCCACGCACAAGGGCTGATACACCAGATAGCAGTTTTAAATCCACTGTTAACACTGTGGCCAAAACTAGAGCCGAACGCCGACACTTACCATATACTTTTCCGAGCCGGTTGGAAGAGATGTTACCCTAATGTGCTTCGCGTTGTATGGCGATATGCGGCTCTTGGACATATGACTAAACCTAAGATGCGGCATACCGTATCGAAGCTCCTTAGCCAAGAGCGGGATCTAAGCGTTCGACGTGCCTTTTATAAAGCCTGGGAAGATGTTATATTTGGCCAAGCAGAATTAGCGGAGGCGCGAGCATCGCATGGAGACAAGCTTACCGCCACACGTATGATGTCTATCTATATCGAGAGGGCGGGAGATATGAAACCGAGCGTAGCGTTTATAACCAAGCTCGATGAAGCGATTGGTATGGACGTCAAGATTCACCAGCTTCTGAAGGAGGGAGTCGTTATGTCCCACTCTATGCGAGAATCGCTCACGGTGGACATACCATTGGAACCCAAGCCAGAGTCAAGCACTGAGCCTAATGTTCGCGCATTTAGAAAGATGTCAGAAGCCTCGGGACTGGGGGATGTTTCCAGTGGGACGGTATGATTAGGAACATGATGTTCATGGACGATGTATCTTTACGCCAGGATATGAAACGCTCTAGATGGCTACCTACCATCAAGTCGGCAATGGATCTTCAGGATAGGAGCACTCGGGTATCCATATGGTCCTTCAGATGTCTGATATATTGTAATAATAAGGGGCCGGGTACATATTATGATAACGACCTGTACAATATGTACGTGTTAGACAAAATAGAAGAAAGAGCCAGCTCTGTTAATAAGCATTCAACAACAAATAGCTGAATAAATTCCTAGTGATATATGGCAGCTGTTTTTCGTATATTGCGCCTTCATTTAACCCGCTAATAACCGGGGCCGAGGGTAGCACAACACCAATGTACTTCGGCTGTTTCCTCAGAGGTCTAGTTTTTATAGCAATTACTTTTTATAGCGATAATTACCTATCCAATTAAAGGAAGGCTCGGATAAGGATAATCGTTTGTAAAATCATAATTGTTATCTAAGACCTGCCCAAAAATAAGTACTTTCTAGCTTAATAAGAGATAGCAATTGCCAGGTGCCAAGGTGCAGTGCAATTATCTCATCTTCTATTCGCCCCTCCAACCTTCGAAACTCAATGCCCCGCATCACGCGACTACCTATGAGGAAGCTACCTAGATTACCTTATTCATTTCCCTTCTTAAGACAGGCTCCTTCTCTCCATTCTTTTTCTAACCCAAGAGTTACTTTTGCATCTTCTTTTTCTTTTCCCTTCGAGAATAAAAGAACCTATCTGACATCTGCACTTCAAGCCCACCAATCCCGCAAGATGGCGCCTCAACTCGACGGTTACTTCAAACAGGTTGACAACCTATCGTCAGCCTTCATTGAGCGTCTTAGCAAAGCGGTAGCCATCCCGTCGGTATCGTCAGATGCAGCGCGGCGCCCTGATGTCGTTCGCATGGCCGAATTCTTGGCCTCGGAACTCAAGACCCTTGGTGCTACCGTCGAACTGCGACCCCTCGGCAAGCAGCCCGATAATCCCACACTCGATCTCCCACCCGTCATCCTCGCCCGGTACGGAAGCGACAAGAACAAGCGCACCATCCTCGTCTACGGTCATTACGATGTCCAGCCCGCCGAGAAGAGCGACGGCTGGAGCACCGAGCCTTTCAAGTTGAGCGTTGGCGACGACGGACGCATGTTCGGACGTGGAAGTACCGATGACAAGGGTCCTGTTCTGGGCTGGTTGAATGCTATTGAGGCGCATCAGAAGGCTGGTGTTGATTTCCCTGTCAACTTGCTTATGTGCTTTGAGGGTATGGAGGAGTACGGCTCCGAGGGATTGGATGAGCTTATCGAGAAGGAGGGTAAGGGATACTTCGCTGATGCCGACGCCGTGTGCATCAGTGACAACTACTGGCTGGGCACCGAGAAGCCGTGCTTGACGTACGGTCTCCGAGGATGCAACTATTACAGCATCGAGATCTCGGGTCCGGGCGCGGATCTGCACAGTGGTGTGTTTGGCGGCACGGCGCAGGAGCCCATGACGGATCTGGTGCGCGTGCTGGGCAGCTTGGTAGACACTAACGGCAAGATCCTGATCCCGGGTATCATGGATCAAGTAGCGCCCGTCACCAAGGAAGAGGACTCCCTTTATGAAGGCATATCCTTTACGATGGAGACGCTGCACGACTCGCTTGGCTCCAAGACGACCATTTTCGAGGATAAGAAGTCGACGCTGATGGCACGATGGCGATACCCCTCGCTCTCCGTACACGGTGTCGAGGGTGCCTTTTCTGCCCCCGGCGCCAAGACCGTCATCCCCGCCAAGGTCATCGGCAAGTTCTCCATCCGCACCGTGCCCAACATGGAGATCGACCAGACGAACGAGCTGGTATACAAGTACGTAAAGGAGGTGTTCGCCAAGCTTGGTAGCAAGAACACACTCAAGGTGTACGCCCAGCACACGGGCAAGTGGTGGGTGGCCAGCCCGGACCACTGGAATTTCCGCGCCGCCGGAAAGGCTGTCGAGCGTGTTTGGGGCGTTGAGCCCGATTTCACGAGAGAGGGTGGAAGGTATGTCTATTCTCATATCACTATATGCCCCTTTTTTGAATTTTGTCTATTTTGAAGACTAATGTGTAACACAGTATCCCCGTCACTCTCACCTTCGAGCAGGCTACCGGCAAGAATGTGCTTCTGCTCCCCATGGGAAGCTCGACGGACGGCGCGCACTCTATCAACGAGAAATTAGATAAGAGAAACTACATTGAGGGTATCAAGCTACTAGGTGCCTATCTACATTATGTTGCCGAAGAGCCTACATCTTAGGTCGCACCGGAGAGGATGTATAACGAGTTCGAAATATGGTAATGAATACCTACCCAATACGTTGGTACTAAGGTAAATGAGTTGATGATACCATAATGCGACGATACGGCCTAGGACCATAAATAATCAAATACCATTGCGTATAAATTCGTTGATGTTTACTTTGAAGAGAGAGCTTCATTGACCTATTTTATGCGAAGCTTGAGTGCTGAAACTACATGAAATAGGGGGCACCTCGCGAACAATATGACACTGGCAGAAAAATTAAATCCTTATTTTCAATTAACGGCCTCAAAAGAGCTCCCAGTTGGTGAGCCAAGGCTTATTGCCCTGGCTGTAGTCTATGCCATGCTTATAATCGCCAGTAAGTTCCTCTTCGTCAATCCCGCAATGGGTCTCGGCATCTCTACCCTCATACCACCCTACGCCGTAAGTTTTCCCTAGTCCCTCCAGTCGCGCACGCATCTGCGCGTTATTGAGCTTCGCCGTGCCTACAAAATCGTACAACATCTTACTCTGGTGCACAAAGGCCAGCACGCTGGCAATCGTGTTAGGCTGCCGCGGGAGAAACGGGTGGCGACGACGGACGAACACCGCCGTCGCGACGACGCACAGATACAACAGGATGACGACGGTCAGCGCCAGCGTCACCGTGAACGACAGGACCGTCTCGGAGCCGGATCCCAGGCCCTTCTGCAGAAACCTGCCCCCTGCCTCCTCCTCGTCCTCGGACCCGTGGTCCACCGCGTCGCCGACGATGTCCAGAAAATCGCGGCCCTCGACGGCCGCGAGGCTCGTGACGAAGATGGTCAGGGCCTCGACCAGGATGGCGCCCCAGGCGACGAGGAACACCATCCAGTGGCGGCTGAAGAGCGCGCGCGCCGCGGCGGCGGCGAAGGGCAGGGCCGTGTAGTCCAGCGCCAGCGTCCTGGCGGGCGCGTGCCGCCTCGACAGGATGTAGTACGGCTCCATCATCCGCACGGCCGTCTCGAGGCTGCCCCAGGTCAGCTTGAGGCACACGGCCAGCGCGGTGACGACCCAGGGCGCCTTGTCGGTCACCGCGCTGGCCGGCGTGAACAGAAACGCCGGGATGAACCCCAGGAACAGCAGGATGCCGATCAGAAACGGCACGTACCCCTCGGCCCGCAGCATCAGCGGGTGCGGGTTCTCGGCCCGCAGGTGCGCGGCTTTGTTGCTGTTGTTGTTATACCGCCGCTGCTGCGCGCTCTCGAGCTGCTTGGATACTACGGGTCCTGAGTCCTCGGGGACCAGCGACGAGTTGCGCAGCGCGTACCGGCGGTTCTTGAGTTTCTGGTGGATGTCCCGCGGCTTGGCCACGTCCATGTCCTTGAAGTCCATCATGATGTGGCTGACGACGGCCATCGAGGCCAGCCCGGCGATGCCCTTGACGTCGGAGAGCAGACCCGAGTGCCGCGCGCTGAGCTGGTGGAACAGCACGCAGCCCAGCACGGCGACGAGGAAGAACGTCATGGTGAGCAGACGCGAGAGGACCGGGTTGACGGTGATCGTCTTCTCGATCTCGGGATTTCGCAGGCGCGTCTCCAGGTCCGGCTCCAGAACCAGGGCCGCGGCGCCCAGCGTCGGGACCAGCGAGACGGCGAGCAGCGTGGCCACGGAGGATACGGCCACGGCGTAGTGCCGCCGCCGCAGGGCGAGGAAGGGCCGCGCGAAGTTGAACAGCGTGATGTAGTCGACGTTGATCGACTCCGCCGCCAGCGCCCCGCCCTCCTTCGAGAGCTGGTAGAAGGCCTCGAGGCGCCGGACCTCGAAGTCGGTGTTCTGCCACAGCACGCCGTACGTCACCGTGACGATCGTCGGGACGAACTTGAAGACGAAGTAGTACCCCGCGCCCATGTCGTTGGCGTTTTGGAAGCGGATGAGCGGCTTCTCGGCGGATCTTTGGTACAGGATTTCTTGCGTTATGGCTAGGCCTATGGAAAGGAGGATGAGGCATGTTACTGTGTATAAGAGTTAGTAATGTGGATTGGTCTGGGTGGATTATAGGTAAGTACCTACTGTACGGCCACCTCATGGAAAAGGGTTTCCAGTTGGGCTGTGGGTAGAATACTTCTGTCTTGTTCACCTGCGTTGGAAGCATAGAATGTCGCATGCGCGTGGGATCAAGTCCAATAGCAGTTGGTCCTACCATCGTCGTCAAGTCGACCGCCGATTCTTCCGGAATCGTAACCTCAATCACCTCGCCCCTCCTATTCGCCTCATTCTGCCCGAGTTGCTTCAGCTCCGAGGCTCTCGGCTTTGAGGCGGTAGTAGTAGGCGTTCTTCGCATAGAAAACGACCTCGTGAAACTCCGCTTCAGAGGCGAGCTTGCGATGAGCTGCTCTCCTCTGATCGTGGCTATCGGGCTCATCCCCTCCCCTATCCCGCCCGTCAGCTTGCCGCTGGCTTCCTGCTCCTGCAGCGAGCGGAGAAACTCCTGGTCGTGGGACCCCGTCATCAGCGTCATCATGTGCCCCGAGAAGGAAGACAGATCGACTACGGGCTCGTCGACGCCTCCGGGCGGCGCCGCCCCGCCGAGCAGCGACATGTCGATGCTTTCATCTTCATGTATCGTGTCCTGGACCCTGGCGCGGAAGCTCTTGAAACGCTTCGAGGTTGACAACACGGAGCGACTGGATGGTGACACGGGCTGGTACCGTCCTCCACCGCCAGAACCCACGAAGGGCACCGACCACGACGATGATGATGCTGGCGACGCATGTACTATGTTATCGTCTAAATGATTGTCCAACGGTGGTGGGGCGTCGTAGGACGACTGCAGTGACATGAGAGATTCTCTCCCTCTAATCTTGGCGGCGGCCGACGTTTCTTCCTCGTCGTTGTCGTACGGACCGTCTGACAGATCGGAGACTTTGTGATTCAGATGCTGCGCGCCGGCTTGGGGCTTTAGTCGGAAGTGGGTATTGTAGGCCATGCCGGCATGCGGCGCGCCGACGAGGTTAGCCCCTGGTTTATTAGATTGGCGAAACGAAACGAAGCGACGATGTATGTATGTAGGACCTTGTGTTCCCACTCTCGTTTAGTGGGAAAGGTTCATCGTAGAGGTATGTGGGTATGTATAAGTCGTGAACACAGCGAACGTAATAGGCCAAATAAGCCGAGTTTTCTAGGTCTCGCGGTTCGTTACACTTCCCATATCAGATTCTATCCGGGTTACCTCTTGAGCGTCATTCAACAATGAGGCTATGGCGGGATCGTAATAGGAAACGCTCAATTTCACGGGCGCAGGATGGGACTAGCAGATGGTCGCTATTCCCAGAGAAGCGCCTAAAAGTAGATTTCGAATAATTAACAGATTAGGACGGATTCTGTTAGTACAATAAGGTATACAACAAGAAGCAACAACATTGAAAGAAACAAAGTAAATACCGATACTAGCACGCGTTAGAATACATACCAGCAGTAGCAGAACCCATTCTCTCATCCTACCTATCCTAACCGCCCGCCTTCTACCTAGTCATTCTACCACACCTTTCAGCTTGCCAAGAAGCTACTCAACTTGCAAGCAGGATGGCGCCAACACCAACCTTCAGCTGTGGTGGAGTCGAGGAATCAAGGACTCGGTTTTATTTTTGGGGGGGCGCAATCTTGGCCCGAAGGTCTGACGACCCCGGTCTGCGTACGTCGTAGCCGCATTGGTAGTAGCGTTTGCAGAGTTGACGATGGAGATTGGCCGAAACACAGGAGCCACAGCGGGGATGAGGATTGGGGCTTCGCTCAGCTGGAGGGAAGAGGAGGGAAGAAGAAGAAGTCCGAGCGATTAATAATCAACATTATTGGCGAGATGCATAGTACGTATTGTGTAAGATACCTAGGTAGTAGATGTATGAAGATCTCAGCCGGGGAGAGAGACGCCACCGCGGAAGATGTTGCCTGCAATGAGCGCGTAGATAATGCGCCATGCAGTGCGTATCGGGTGCCAGCCGCGACGAGATTGGCCTGCCATCGCCCGATAATAAATGACGATGCTCTCGACGGGCATGATCAAGATATCGATACCTACATGATGCTACAGCTGCATCCGCATGCTTCATCACATTGCCAGAAATGTATTCTTCCAAGTCGTATCCCATACACCCGAAGCTTGCGACTCGAATGTCGCACAGAGGAAACCCTTTGTGGTATTCGACATCATCTGACGGGCCTATGGAAAGGCGTTACGAACGGCCAGTTTTCGTGGTTGTGTAGGTGTGCTGTAACTTATGAACGCCTCCTTGTCATATAATTAGGTAGGTGTTTGTCGCTTCTTACCACGACCATGGCGCCGTCTTTGGTGAACTACTGCATGCTTCCGGTGCATCTCACGGTTGTATTTGCCAGCTTCGTTTGAATATACCAGCACCTATGATGACCGATTCAAGCAATAGCTCCATGGTGTGGACGGAAGAGGAGGTGCGATACCTTCAGGCTATGCTGTCGTGGAGCGATGAGGAGGATCACGGTGTAATGTACATCCCAGAGAGGCCGACGGGGCAGTTCATGTTTCTAGTCCTAGGCGCCGAGGGGTGTGGGAAGACTTCGATATTGGAGAGGGTATCTGCTCTGCCATACCTACCCGACGATATACCGTTGGCCGTGCTTCTGACTAGTATATGTAGTTTTGCCATGGCACATTTAACACCACCGAAGACCAGCCTCCCGATCCCGAAGAGCAAGAACGGGGTTACCGCCACAGCATGAAGATTGAAGACGAAACGTACATTCTTCACGCCTTGGAGCTTCCCTCTCAGTACATTTCTGACGAGGAGCGGCTCAGACAAGCCCTGCAGATCACAGAAGCAGCTGTCCTCGTATACGACGTCAAATCAAGAGTATCATTCACGCTTGTCCAAGATATATACAACCGCATCCACGGGATACTCGACGAGACGCGCGTGTACGGCCTTGCCCTTGTAGGAAACAGCACCGAATGCAGGGATGCGGAGCGGGAGGTATCATGGGCTGAGGGTTGTAGGCTCGCGCAAAGCTTCAGACATAGATGCATGTATCTCGAGACATCAGCGAAGACGGGAGAGAACGTAGATATACTATTCCCGCAACTAGCAGAGGAGGTGCTCAAGCTTCGGTGGCTCAACTACCAACAGAGGGAGGAGGCTGGTCGATCTTCAGCTGATGCTCAGGAGGGCTTTGTTGATGCTTCTCCGTCTAAACGTCTGGCGAGGTGGAAATCATGGGCTCGGCCTTGGTTTCAGAGGAAGGCTTCTGTTTCCTAGGTAGTCATATTCCGAATTCATTTGCAATAATGAGACTTGCTGACTTGAACAAGACGGCTTCATAATATCAATCCATTGACAAGCAGATAGGAACATGGAATGATTTCAATTCTCATCGCATTCAGATAATTTCGTATCAACAAAAACCATCATCTAGATATCAACATACCCTCCTATAAACCCCAATAAAGGGGCTCATGGTTTAAAAGCCAACCAAAAATAAAGCACTCCACCGCCTCACATACATCCACCTATCCCCTCCCTCCCTTCCTCACCACCTCACCACCTCCCCTAATGAAACTGGTCCTCGGTAACCCCCTTCCCCATAGCCGCGGTGCTGCTGACGCCGCCGGTGACCATCTTCTGGAGCTCGTCGACGTAGGTGGCGCCGCTCCACTTCTGGTGCTTGACGACGTCGACCTGGCCCGCGATCTCGGGCTCCTGGACGAGCTCGCCGTAGGCCCGCATGCCGTCGCGGGCGAAGGCGCGCGCGAACGTGTCGCTGATCAGCGCCGTCGTGTGCAGCCCCGCCAGCGTGATGAACTGCCAGCAGTACCCCAGCCGCGCCAGCCGCCGGATGTACGTCGTCTGCTCGTCGCGCGCCATCGCCGTCTTCCAGTTGAACGAGGGCGAGAGGTTGTATGCCAGTCTATATTTTTTTCACGGCTTGTTAGTTCTCCTGAATCTGTCTCTCTCTCGAGGAAAAAAAAAAGAGGGGACAAAAAAAAAGAGAGAGAGAGAGAGAGAAAGGGGGAAAGAAAACTTACTTCTGCTCCGGCCACACGGCGTGCACGCCCTCCGCAAACTCCCTCGCCTGGTTGAAGTCCGGCAGCTTGCTCTCCATCCAGATGGCGTCGCAGTAGGGCGCGTACGCGATGGCGCGGTTGATGGCGCAGTCGCACCCGCCCTTGAGTCGGTGGTAGCCCTCGCGGGTTCGCGGCGCGTCCCAGTTGAAGTAGATGTCCACGCCGGTGATGCCGTGCGCGATCACTCTCGCCTCCGCGTTGCTCTTGCCCTTGGAGCGCTCGAGGTATTCCTTCACCAGACCCTTCTTGTTCTGCAGCGTGGGCGCCGAGTTGATGGTGTCGACGACGGCCTCGTCGAAGCGTTTCAGGCTGGCTTGCTTGAGCCATGCGTCTTCGATCGCCTGGAGCTGGTCGCCTGTCTTTCCCGCTGCTTCGGCCGCCACCATCAGGTCGTTCAGCGGCTGGAGTTGCGGGTTCGTGGATCCTAGGATGAAGGCGTGGTCCCGAGGGTCGATGGTGGTTGTGATCAAGGTGGCTGCCTCGGCGTCTGTTCGGGCAACGGCCAGGAGATCCGATCCCATGATGTCGGCTTGGGCACGGATAGCTACTAATCTGTTGATGTGCTCGCTGATGGGTACTAACACCTTGCCGGCCATGTGTCCGCACTTCTTAGTGCCGGGGGCTTGGTCCTCAATGTGGATTCCGGCAGCTCCTTGCTCGATGAAGAGTTTGGTGAGCTTCATGACAGCTGTTAGACCTCCGTGACCCGTATCCGCATCGGCAATGATGGGCCGTAGGTAGTCGATGTTAGGTAACTTGGCACGCTCAGACTTGGGGGCGCTTAAGCGCTCTTGTCGTTGCTTCCGGTCGTGGAATAGCTGCGCCATGAACAAGTGCTTGACTTTATTTGGTACGGTTGTCTGCCGGATTGTCAGTTCATTGAACTGCAGCATGGTTCAGTATCCAATTGATTCTACTTACGTAGGGGTAATCTGCCAAATCCGGACCTGGCTCGTCTGACGCCGAAGCAGTTGATGACGATTGCCATCCCGATACATAGACAGTGTCGAGGTACTTGGCCATTTGGGTGAGCATCGTAGGCTCGAGACAACCATATGTGTAGCTGGCATCTTTATTATTGAATCTGTTCTCGAGAATTTGGAATAGCTTCTTGGATTGTGCGTTGCTGGCGTATTCGACCTTTAGGTTCCCTCTCTTGGAGACGATCTGCTCGGCGGTAAACGGTCGTCTTGTGTTTTTCCATCTTGGCTCGCTCCACCACTTCTTAACAGCTTCGACCTCTTGTATGAAAATCTGGTCTTCCTTATCCAGATCAGCGGCCTGGCTAACCATATTGTTGGGCGTCGCCATGATGGGCAATATAGATTAAGCAGGACGGAGATAGCTGTTCAAGCTAGTAAGTTCGTATGGGTATAGGACTTCCTAGGATATAATATACGTCCTTCGAAAATGAAGGTCTTTGTCCAGGTCCACGGGTTTTAAGTTAAAGGGATGAATCGAAAGTATATACCTGTAGCTGAACTACCTATTAAGGTACGAGAGGGGTAGTGAAGTATGTATGACACGAGTCAAGGACGAGGATGGACATGGAACTTTATCAACAAAGCGAGTCCGGACTACGGAAGTAGATGAATACACAGGATACGACTATACATAAGCTGACTACGAGAAACCTACCCATCTGATCTGCAAAAATGCATCTCTGTCGGCTTAGAACATCACTCACCACAGCTCAGAAAGCTCGGCAGAGATCGGTCAAGCGGCTATCGACGAGGATCCCATCATAGGCTGCCCTTCGAATAGGGTGACAAGCATGATGACTCCCAGGCCAGCCACGGTACCGGCGCGTTCGATCATTGGCCATCGACTAGACCTCTTTCACCGGCGCGCCTCGGAACCATGGAGTTAACACATGGGGGCTAGTCTTTCGAAAAGCTTCTGACGTCGAAGAGCTGGCGAGCCTCTCGGCTCAAAGGGGGTCAAGGCTGGTTGGAGTCTAGAAAGACATTGGCCGGGGGCTAGTGCGGGTATTGCGGCGGTCTACCTGATGGTTTGCCGTGATTGGCCGAGTTGCCGAGTTAGAGCCCTCAAGGAGAAAGAAAATCTAGGTCGATCCATCAACCTGGTCCCTGATCCCCCGCAATTCGTGGTCCTGGTCCTGATGCATAGTGGGGAGACTGGGAGAGTAATATCGAAAGCCGGGGCAGGGGATTTGGGGTTTTGCCTTCTTTGACATTTGATAATGACGTTATGAAAGTTGACGCTATTCAGAGTCATCCTTCTTTAACACCACGATCGAATAGATCACTGATTCAAAATTTAGAAAAAAGTCGGTCTAGAAATCACCTGAGCCTTTTTTCTTTTCCAAATTTATTATATGATTATTAAATAAATTAAATATATCAGCTTAAGTAAGTCTGCTGTTGTATTTTGTAAATGTTTTTCATGTGTTGCACCTATGTGGCGGTGGGAGGGTTACCTAAGTCTTGACATGTGAAGCAATCTATCCTCTAGCCAATGAAAAGGGGCCAAGATACATGTAAGATCGATACAATATTTCATCTCACATACCTACTGTATATGTATCTCCTACTTCTGCTGTAACAAAGGCACGGGAATCGACTTCCCCACTTCCGTTCACACCCGACCCCTTGAACCTTCGTCTCCGGGCCTCGGCTTCCGGAAGCCCAGCTGGGGCTTGCATGCAGGCATCGCATCCCGTTCATTGCCGTTATATGTATAGCTCCGATGAGTAACAAAAGTGACATGGTTTACTGCTATGTATCTATCACCTCTTCCTAGTGGACAGGTAATGTTAATTTGTTACACTTTTGTAACTTGCCGATTCAGATAAATCACCACACATACCCCAGAATCTTAACCATTGGGCTTCGATATAAGCTAACATTATACTAATCCAACTTGGCATCCGAACGCATTCATTTGAAAGGGGTAAATATTGTGAGTAACTTACTCATAACCAATCTCATCCATTCATCAATCTCGCATGGCAGCCTTCCTAAAAAGATATTCATTTGTTATCTTCATCTTTAACAAGCTACACCGTCTTAGAATGCAACCTGGCTCGTTCGTCCCTCTAGCCCAGCCAACCCATGCGGGAGATAAAATGATTTCTCATAGCCGTTGAGCCACTTTATGAACTTGAAGGAGGGAAAAATGCAATTCCCAATGGTAGGAAAGAAATTGACAGCAACGCCATCCCCTGACTCTTAAGCTAATTCTTGAAGTAGCTTCTCTTCCTTTATCTGTTGGGCCTTTTCGTACGTCTCGTAAGGAGTTAACGTGCCTAGCGCTCTCTTCATTTCCGTGTTAATGAACTGGAGACCGTAGACGTAACTGGCATTGACCCAACCGAACCTAGATGAAATATTGTTAGTATACTACTTTCGCATAGAACCGTAGATAGTAAAGCATACCCTTCTTTGGCAACGCCCTTGAAATCAAGTCCTTGGTTTCCGTACTCGGCGTCCACGCGGTGGGGATCGACCGGTCGCGTGACATCGTATTTCTCAACGACTACACCATTGAAATCAAAGAACGCCTTGGTGACCATGAAGAGCCACTTATACGCCAACTTCTGCGCGAGATCAGCGTATCCATATCGGAATAGACCCGTCCAGGCCAGCATCTGCTGAGGTGCCCATCCGTACGGATAATCCCACTGTCGGTTTGGTCGCTCTAGACTGACAACGCCACGCGACTCTTCCGTTCCCGACAGCAGACCTCCGTAGGCCTCAAATTTGGGTACGGCACATTTGACCACCTTGGCTGCTCGCTCGGGGTCTGGGACTCCAGCCCACAAGGGCCAGAAAGTCGTGCACGACTCGTAGGTGCATTGCTCTTGCTTTACCGTGTCGTAGTCGAAGTACATGCCCTTCTCTTCATTCCAGCAGTACTTGTGAAGTGCGGCTCGTCGCCTCTTCCAGCGGCGATCCCATATGGCGGAGGTCTCCACCTGACCGGGTACCATCGATCCACCGCACCACTCGGCCGGAATCTCGAGCCTATCGCCAAAGAGATTGCGGATTGTGCGCGCAATATCCATTTCGTACTTGTAGATCAATGAATTCAGATCGATTGTCGCGAGGTTGGCACAGACCTTTTCAAGTCTGTACGACGTATCGTGGCCGGATTCTCGGACAGCTCGGTCGTGAAGGAAGTACTCGTCCAGTTCGGGCTCATGAACCTCATTGTGGTTGTACGCTCTCACGAACTGTTCGAAGGTCATATTGTGTTTCTCAGCGTAAGGCTCGAGAATGTGAACGAAGTGTGATGCCTCGGTCTCCGGAGGCACTCCCAATCCCTCGGGTCTGTACCTGGACAAACCAGTCTTCGGGTCCAATCGCGGCTCTGACGTCCACACGCAGTAGTATTCCTTGATTGCGGCGAGGAACGCCTTCTTCAGGAAATCAAGCGCACCGGGCTCATGTTGTATCTTCTCATACACGCGTAGAGCCATATCGGTTAGGAAAGGCGGCTGCGATCGTAGCAGGTAGTACGATCTTGTGGCATTGAGAATCTTGCCGTAGTGTCTAATGCAGAAGCAGAAATTTTGGACCATCGACTTGGCAAGATGTACCTTGTCATTGACTAATAGCCCCAGAGATTCCATATAACTATCCCATCCGTACAACTCGTTGAACCTACCTCCTGGAACTACAAACGGCAGCCCACGCAGAGTCTTCTCTCCGGTTTTCGGATCAACAATCTCCTCCATTTCGACAGCAAGAAGCCCAGGCTTATCGTTCATATCTCGTAGTACTTCGGGTGTGATTTTATCGGGGAGGTATAAGACGTCCAACCGAATTTCTGGTCGATCACGAGCGACCTTTTGGTAGAACTCATACTGCTCTGGAGCTCCCCTTGGAACGTAAATACGAGGGCGTGGGTCATCTGTCCAGTCTTTCGGATCTTTGGCTGCGATTTCAATGGTTGAAGCATCGATGCGACGAGTCAACCCTTCCCAGAATTGGTTCTTGATCAGTCTAGATAGTCGACTGACGGGGTTTTCGTTGAGACGGCCGATGTCGAGAATAATTCGCTTCCGCCCAAACTCCTTGGCCATATATAGCTCTTGCAGTAGGTTTGAAAGCATGTATGTACCTCTGATATCGAATCGATTGTGACCCCCAGATGCGGCAGTTCGAAGAGCCATAACCTAAGTACGACGTTTTAGATGCCGATCTATGCAACTGTCATTAAGAATGAAGAACTCGTACCTTTGGTCCAGCATCTTCTATGGTGATTTGCATGTTGCCATCTGTGTCTTCCTGTGCTTGTAGGCTTTCTAAAGTATGGTCGACATCGACGAGGAATTGACGGGAGTGCGGTCGGCTGGATTCATCTGACGGTACATGTAGTTTAGCATACATATGTTTATATAACGGGTAGGGATGGTGAACTTACCATGACTACCTCGTCTGTGAGGCTCGTGAAGTCCCATGCGGCCTATCTCTTGAACGATGCCATTCTACGTCTGCCTTAGTCTACGTTATGTTCCTAGAATGCCGGATGCTAGAAATGATAGAACATACCTGGGAATATGTGCGATTCCGCTTATGCATACGATCTACCCCATGGCGGGCGTCGGAGGTATAGTACGTTCGAGCATCATCGTAGACACCCCAATCATCACTTGCGCCACGAACCCCCTCTCTAACGTTACGTTGGTGGGATTTCGCAAGCCCCGAGTTTAGCAAGTCGGCCATCAGAAAGCAGAAGTTTAGCTTTGCTTGCGTTAACGGAGGTAAGTTAAAAGGGGCCAAAGAGACGAATGCACCGAAGGCGGTAAAGGAATGTCAATTGGACGAATATAATATCCGAAGCTATAGCTCGTAGTGGGGTATCCCGGATATTGTTTTGCGCCGTCGTGATCGAAGGACAAGCAGTTTCTAGATGTCGGACAATACTATGTAGCAAAACTTGGTCGTTATGAGAGAATATGATGCAAGAGGAATGTTAAGTTGGTGGTCGAACGAGGAATTAAATACTGGAAAAGGACAGGCGCGGGGGAAGAGGCAATCGTGGGACAGCGTGGGACAATGGTGACCGCCACGAAAAAAAGCGACAGGGAATAAATAAGGAAGAGGTCCTTGCTCAAGCTGTACACGTCCGCCAACAATACAGGGCTGAGAAGGAACTAAGCCAAAGCCAGAATAGGGGAAAACTTGGTACTGACAAGTCGATTAGAAGTCGGGTATAAAGAAGAAATTCATGAATAAGGTAGATGGATAGCTAGAAGAATAGGTGAAAAGCATTTCAAAGTGGTCTTAGGTTATATGTCACTAGCCACTGTCGAATGATGTCAGCTCTTGGGTTGTTCTTTACTAACAAAAGTTGCGGGCGGGAACGGTAAGCGCATAAAGAGCCCTGATAGAGCAAGCACGTGTCCACTCTGAGATTATACCGTAGCCAATTAGACGAAGAGGATCTGAGACTAAACAGCTTCTAGAATGCTATTTCCTCTGTCAATTGTTCATTCTGCCTATCATTACGATGCTAAACACTAAACAAGTGTGTATATCCAAGCAGTTGCAATCTGTACCCTGTCATGGAAAATGTTATATCAATCCGATGCAAATATTTTCCGTTGATAAAGTCAGGTACGACTTATTGATATGAACAGATTGGCTGATAGATAAATTAACCTACCTCCGTCTTCGGTCCCTGAAAATTCATTATACTTCTGCCATTTTCCATTTTCCATTGCCCTATCGAACATCAGGGTCCTTCCCTAAGCCGCACGATGACGGCGTGACCCCGCTTGGGTTACCACCCCCTAAATACTATGTAGTAGGTACTATATTAGGTCCAATGACCTGGTTAATTAATTCCCACGTCTGTATCACAACAGCAACCTCTTACATGTATTTACAGGAAACATTCTATTGATTGCCTAGGTATATCTTACCAAGAAAGTATACAGCCTTATTCTAGCTTCGATTTAGCTGCGAACTTGCAAAATATGATTGCCGCTTGGGTAGATCCGATTATCATCGTCGGATCAAACAATGGGTCGGCAACGTCAACATGCGATAAGACTCCACCTCTTCATGCGTCTATGAATTCACATTTCCACTGTTCTCTATGAAACGGTCCGTTTCCCAACTTCTTTTGCGGCGATCGTCACCACGTACCTGGTTGGTTTTGATCAAAAATATCTCAGCCTGTCAACCGTCAGTTGTCAACAAAAGCTATCTTGAAGCTAATGGGTTTAGAGGAGATGTGACAAGTAGCGGCCCAAATCACTATTCACCCCATTGCAGCATTGGCTCTGTCGATGCCAACATACTAAATTTTCACTTCCTAGCTGAGTCTTGCTCCCTTCCACTACAATCGGAATTTAAATCAATTGTATGATCGCTTAACCCCTATACATAGCTGCTGTCGCCCGCGACACATGCCAATGTATAAATCTGCCAGCTACCCACAATATCATTGGTGCTATCGCGATGTTCTACATAGGAGATGTCCTGCTGTACCTAATGCGGAAGCTTCTAGCTTAATGGCGTGATAGAGAACCATAGTGTTCCTTTCTCTCTTCAAAGATGCATATATACAAGTAGAGTGGAAGCGCGGTCCGTTAAAAGGCTATCGAAGCATCAATGAGGTCTAACAGCAAATTAAACGAGCCAGCCTCTCTTCTTCAATAGTGGTCAGCGCTAGAGTAACCTCCTTCTGTCACGCTTTGGATCGACTAATGAAGTATTCCCGACGACGAGGACGTTATAGATTTACCTACCTAGGTACCTATGATATGATGTCTCAGCTTGTTAATTGCTTCTAACTGGGGGATTTTAATGCGGTTAACGTGCAATGCTACCAATTACCTAACTTACCTACATAGTAATTACAGTAACACTACTTTGTTCAATAGTTATATTCTACTGCCATATCACCAAATATATTAATCCCACGTGTCTGTTGAGGTTTCATATAAATACCCGACTCTGCAGCCTCCCGCTCTGAAACCTACAGGGTGGGATAGCCTCAAGTGCTTAGACACAGGTACACTGAAGGTGTTCATGTAACGTCCGCCAAATCTTCATTATATATGATTCCGGAGCTAGCCCAACTTAGCTGAACATTCTGTCAGCAGATCCGGCTTCGGATCGTGCCGATAACCCCAGTGCCCAGCATCAATAGTACGCACGGCACGAATGAGCTGAAAGACTCGGCGAGAATCCCAGTGCGAAAGTCAATAGTGAGAAAAACGAATCGCTCTCGGCCACGAGAATGAGATTGATGTGTCTGGAATAGGCCATACGGGTTCCTTGGTAACGGAGGCAATAGGCCGCAAAGCCACTGTGGGGGTTCGACGCTCTGATAGAGGATGACATCTTTTTATTCCTAGGTCAACCCAAGAAAGAAACAACCATCTAAATTCTCTCATTTATCAAATTCAAATGGTAGGATGTATGCTCAAGTCTACTCTTAATAACGTGTAACACATTGAAGACGTTCCTGAACTTAGTTGATGATCAGATCGAAGATCCGGAAAGATACAACCGGATAGTACTCAAGTATCTGCTTAAGCGAGCCACTAGCGGCTACTAGACCCGCCCTTACTGGTGGGTCACAAACGGGAGAGCTTATCTGAAATTGGAGTTCTCACACCTATCTCGTATCCCCTCCGTCCCCCCCCTATCTCACCTGCAACTGTCAATGGCTCGAGTGCATCGTTGGCGGCAACGAAATTTTGTACCATTACCTTTCCAACCCAATCACAAAAACGGCTGGTCAGCTGTGGCTTTTTGGAACCCGTTGAAAGCCATGCATACCCAAGCAATCAGCGATGTTCTGTTCTACCTGTCTCACAATGGCATTGTTGCCTACTACATATCGTCATTTTCAAATTTCAAAGGCTGCGATTTGTATAGAACGTATACCTTCGTCGGTCCTAAGGAATGTTAGTATTATAGATATTTACTGTATCGCCCTTTTATGCCCATGGCATCTAGGCCGTTCTTTCATCGTTCGCGGCTCCAAGAGTACCATGTTTCGAACATCGCCGGTCTGGGGACTATCAGCTTTCCCAATAGTCCCGGCGCCGATCATCTAGAAGACTGGCTATAAGCAAACAAGTTTGCTTCCGAGCACTATGCGTCTATGGTTGATGCATCCTATCTAACCGAGAGCCCCCAAATAGCTCATGCAGCTACAGCCCCTGCTCGATATCATGCAGGTCAACCTCGCGTTTTATTGCGCCCTCTGCCATTCTGGGTAGTGTGTAGATATAGCTGGCTGACCTGAAGCGGCGAACCATCGAGGGCTAGGCTTCGCCTCCCTTGCAGTTATCATGGCATCGATGCAACCTCATTCCTACTGCTACCCTCCCGCGCTTGACAATTCGGCCCAGCCAACGCACGAAAACCCGTATCGGTGTCCATACAGCGTTGCACATATCTTCTCAAGTGGGGAGCTGCTCAGCTATTCCAGAAAAACAAGTCGGTTCTGGTTCCGTGGGAGAGCGCCTCCTCCGTTTTATCATATACTGCATTTCGTGGCTTCGGGTAAGCTACTCAACAAGTTGTCATGGCGCTTTTGGATTATCGACCATGTGCTTATTGATCACCTAGCCGATACATAGTCAAGCACTAGTATAACCTGGCGTTCGCTCAACCGAAGGCCCGGGTGCTGCTGGAAAAGAAATCGGCTGCGTTCTGGAATTCCGATCCATAGACTTTGTTGTGCCGCCCGTTCCCTAGACTTGTCATCCTTCTGAAGTCATGAGGTGTTGAACCAGTTGCTCCTAAATGCAAGAGTGCACCCGCCTGTCCATATATGCCATCCTCCTTAGGAAGCTATCACAGACGGTCGTGATAGTCGTTCCTGTTCTTCATCTATACGGCTTGTCGAGATGGGTTTCTTCAAGTCTTACTTCGCTCCTGGCCATGCCAAAGGAAAGGAAGACAAGGACCAAAGTAGCACGCCAGCGGATGTGCTTCATTTGCCTGACCTTAATAACACCAACTCCAATATATTCCCAACAATTCCACCTGTAGGATTCGCTCCAGGCGTAGCAGCACCGAGAAACCCTTATGGACTAAACCCTCCACCCGAATCAGAAAGCTCGCATGCGTCGCATTCCTCGCCAGAGCCGGAAGTTTCATTTGAACAGCAAACTCATCGCGAGCTACAGGTCTCGCCTACCTCACGGCCAGAGTCGGTATACACAAGTTCGGTATATCCTTCGGGGGATTTTCGAAATACCCGACAAAGCATTGCCAACGTTAAAGCAGATGTCGTATGCAGTTGGTTATACCAGCAGCAGCTCGAAAGGCAGTATGCAACTGGCATGCTGCCTGGCGAGGGTGTCGTGCTGAAGAAGGGTAAGAATGACTATACTTGTTGTCCACCACAGCTTCGAGATATACCTAATGGCCTATACGAAATGTCAATGGAACTGAACGTCCGGGTATGTATAAATCTCCCGCGTCAATTGAGGCATTGCTGACCATCTTCGTAGTGTGCCATGACCATTAACACTAGAGTTATCAACGTTATTCTTGCCTCAAGGCGAGCGACGTATAACTATATCCCCATCTCCGAGGGGCTCCGCTTGCAAGTGCTTCCAACCATGCGCGAGCTACCTACATGCCAGAAGCATCATTTCGCCGCCTTCATCCAAGACTTACAAATCCTAGTCGTCTGGGATGACGAGCCGAAGAAAGTCTTGGCAAGGGCCAATGCCCTAGAGAGACAGCTAATGAAGATGATATGGGGTCCTGGTCATGAAGAACAGGAGGAATCTAAGGAAGAAAAAGGAGAAAAGAGCCCAGAGGTTGAAGTGAATGTGTCGGCGGTAGATTTAGAAGCAGGAGCTGAACCTGAAAAAAGGGAGACAAAACTCAGCAGTCCCGGCATCGTGGCTGTGACATTGGCTCTCTGCATGTCTTGCATGGGACTCGGTTTGAGATCCCTAGCGTACGAAGTCGGAACCGATGGGTCGTATGTTCGATTGGCACTCATTGCCGTCATTCCCATCGAGATGTGGGTGGCCATGTTTTTCTTCCAATCGCTCATCACGAATCTTTTCCAAACCTTTGGTCCTATCTCAGCCGTCGCCAAAAACTCGAGATACTACTCCGGAAAACCGCCCAAGCGACTCAATCGAGAGATTCATAGGTTGCCTCATGTGACCATACAGATGCCCGTTTACAAGGAAGGCCTGAAGGGTGTCATCATGCCAACCATCCAGTCACTTAAGGCCTGTATTTCGACGTATGAAATGCAAGGCGGGTCTGCCAACGTCTTCATCAACGATGATGGGATGCAGTTGATTCCGGCGGAGGAGGCACAAGCCCGGCGCGAATTCTACGATGAGAACAATATCGGCTGGGTTTCTCGGCCCAAACACAACCCTAAACCGGAAGACGGAAGCAACCCTTTCCTCCGCCGCGGCAAGTTCAAGAAAGCATCGAACATGAACTACGCGATGATGATAAGTAACCGTGTCGAGGATAAACTCGTTCAGGTCCCTAGGGCCCCGGGGTGGACACAGGCAGACGAACACGCCGTATACAAGCAATGCTTCAACGAAGTGTTGCAAGAAGACGAAGGCCGCACGTGGGCTGAAGGCAACATTCGTATTGGTGACTACATTCTTATCATCGACTCGGACACACGTGTGCCAGAGGATTGTCTCCTGGATGCCGTCAGCGAGATGGAGCAATCTCCTCAAGTAGCGATCTTACAATTTTCTTCTGGTGTTATGCGAGTAACCCCGTCTTTCTTCGAGGGAGGGTGAGTTTGATGACCATTGCACCAGAACAAACGATAGAGGAGGCGTACTGATATTTTTTCTCTATAGCGTTACATGGTTTACTAACCTCATATACTCGGCCATTACTTTCGTGGTGGCTAACGGCGACGCCTGTCCCTTCGTCGGCCACAATGCCGTGCTACGATGGTCCGCCATCCAGGAAGCTGCCTCGTACTTCGACGAGGACGGCTACGAGAAATTCTGGTCCGAGTCCCACGTGTCGGAAGACTTCGACATGTCTCTACGACTTCAGTGTGCTGGATACGATATGCGATTCGCGTCCTACACCGGCGAGGGCTTCCAAGAAGGTGTTTCCCTAACTGTCTACGACGAACTGGCACGATGGGAGAAGTACGCGTACGGATGCAACGAGCTACTCTTCCATCCGCTCCGATACTGGCCCACGCGCGGTCCCATCACGCCGCTATTCCGCAAGTTCGTCTCCTCTGGCATCCACCTGCCCAAGAAACTGACGATCTGCACGTACATCGGAACGTACTACGCGATCGGAGCGTGTTGGCTGCTAACGCTGATGAACTATTTCCTATCGGGCTGGTTTTTCGGGCTCTACGACAAGTTCTACATCGACTCGTTCGCCATCTACGTGTCCGTCATTGTCGTCTTCACCGGCTTTGGCAACTTTTCCCTGGCCATCCTGCGGTATCGGCTCAACCAGCAATCGCTGCTCGCAGCTTGTAAGTTTTTCCTACCCACATTCATTACCCTATAAGAATGAAAAAATCATCCCGAATAGGAAAGAAAAGAAACCAAGCTAGCTAGCCCTAGCTGGCTAAGCTTATGTACCGTCGCTAACCGCAAACAAAAAATACTTAGTCTGGAGCAACCTCAAGTGGGTTCCCCTGATGACGATCTTCCTCGGAGGCTTGTCGCTGCACGTGTCGCAGGCGCTCCTGAGCCATTTCTTCAGCGTCGACATGGCGTGGGGCGCGACGGCCAAGGAGGTGGAGGACGTCAACTTTCTGGAGGAGATCCCGCGACTCCTGCGCCGGTTCAAGGGCACCTTTCTGTGGTGCGCCCTCATGATCGCGCTCATCGTATGCGGCGCCGTCGCGTTCCCCGTCGAGTGGAGAATCGTCCACTTAGCGTCCATATGGCCGCTGGCGTGGATCGTCGGGTGTCATCTCTTGCTGCCGATTGCGTTGAATCCCGCTCTGATGGTGTTTGCTTGGTGATTTTTTTACTATGTACAAGGGGGATAAGATAATAACAAGGGGTTACATGTGTATAGCTTCAAGGCTAAGGGTTGTAATGGTGAGTTGGGAGATGGAGTTATGGATAGAGGTAGGTAGGTATACAACATGTATTGGATTATATAACTGAGTTAGGTTGGGTCAGACGGATTTTATTTTCACTATTCACTACTTCGGAGTAGATTTTCTTAGAATTCTCAATTCTGTACACGTCCGAGTCGGAATATGGCGGTGATGACTTAGGTACATAAGACTACCTAGGTTGGTACCTGGGATTGTTCCTTGCTGCATAAGTTGAGATGGGACGGGCTTTACCTGGATGGGAATTGGAAATACGACTGTACTCACGCTACGATAGTTACTATTTATAATACTTTTTAGATCTGATATTTTTAGTTTTGATTTCTTGAACACACCTAGAGCTCTATACCGCTTTTATCAGATGGAAAACAAGACAGTAAATTAATTGCCTCCTGAAGTAAGGAAGGATATAAGTACCTAGATTGTGGAATTAATTATGAGAAAGATTCAACGATCGATCCAACACGTTTATCATCTGCGGTATCTATTCGTCCGCCTTTTCGTTTTCGTGCCTGCTGGCGGTCTGCAAGTTGCATCGAAGCACACGATGTTATTCGACAAGGAGCTGAAACCTTTCTGCATCTAGGTCTCACGACAGATGCAGGTCAAGCAGAATATAGCAAGGTTCCCCTAGCCTAGCTTCTTATACTTTAACCCCCCTGACTCTTGCGCATTCTAGAAAGTGGCGTGCTGGAGTTAGTTAGTACTTAAGGTAAAAGACGGATCATTGTTACCTTATAGCGACTGCATCGCGCTGATCTTGGCGTCCTCCACTGGCCGAACCACCCAGCGAATTGGTGGCTTCCATCTCGACCCCACCAACCCGCTACTAGTAGTAACAGGCAAAGCTGGCAACTCGTCCTTGCTCTCTGGCTCTTCGATGCTTCCTCAATGGATCTGATAAAAGACGATACGAAGCAGGTACCTGCATCCACGTAATATTAACTCAACTTCCCGACCAGTTATGTAGGTACATTGATGTACTGACGTATTCTAATACGGGTAGAATACGTGTAGATTTCTGATGTGGCAGTTGCAGCACGTCTCAACAAGATTTGGGGTTTACCGGTTCGGGACATGAGTTTAAGAGTTGCTACTGTACTTCGACATATTGCCTATTACAATTTACATGTACATATAATAGCTTCATTCTCTACCTCTTTCTGTTTTTATTTCTTAATATCCTATATTCTCTTTTGCCGAATTAACCCCCCCTCGTCTCACACCCTCCACTCCTTTCCTCAAGCATTGGGGTTCTTATATTCCCTTTTCGTTTTTTCCTTTCCTTATCTTTTCCATCCCTCTCCCTCTCCCTCTCCAACCCGCCGCCACGCTGGCCTCTCTTTGCCCTTACCAATAATGGCCGTTTTCGTAGACCTCGACGAGGAAACCGAGCCACCTCAGACTCACCATTACGGCGCAGGAGCAGAATGGAATGGCGAACGAGTGAAGCAGCAGTTGTCGTCGGAAGGGCACGGGACAGCTCCTGCTAAGGACGTTGAAGGAGGACAGAGCCAGAGCCAGTCAACTACGACAGACCGCGAACCCGAGAACCCCAACGAGCATAATGGGATGGCGGAGGCTCTCGGATGTTATCCGTAGGCAGACGCAACCTCACTTATGGCATTTTTCTACTTTGCAGAAAACCCTTCCTTCCCTTCGGGCTGTTCATGCTTAACCGTCTGAAAGCCCTGGGGGAGAAAGAGTAAGCTGACTCGAACATTTTCCAAACCAGTATCGTCATGGCGATCGCCTCGTCCATCGACCTGAACACCCTCGACAATCTGTCCCGCACCTGTCGCCAGGTCCACCAGGCCCTCCTGCAGTACCGCAGCACCCTCCTTGCGCACACCCTGCACTGTGTCAACGAAGACGTGCCTGTCGATCCCGAAGAGACCTTCCGCTATCGTGCCCGCGCCGGGAACTGGTATTACATGGAAGACGGTCGTACCGGGGACTACAATGGCAAGAGCGGAAGCTGCGCGAGGGATATGGTGGCCGAGTGTAGGCGGTGTGGGACTGCTGTCTGCCGAGTAAGCATTTCGACTCGAAGTTTCGGATTACAAGAGAGCAAGATCTAATACTTCTCGTGTTTGCTAGAATTGCGCGATCAAACCTCCAGCCCCCGTTGTGCTTCGCGACAGGCATCGCCGGTTATGCATTCCGTGTAATAAAGCTCCGCTCTGGAGCCTTGTTTCACCACCATTGCAACCCGATACGCCCGTGGACGCCAAGGAAATGCAGCGGGCGATATGCACGTGCGCTACCGAGGGAGTCTGGCTCTGCCAGCCCTGCGGAAGAAGTATCCGCGGGGCAGATCATGACTATAAGGCGTATGTACCCTGGAAGAAGGATTGCATCCCTTAAAGACATCTGCTAAATCACCACAGCATCTGGAAGTGGCGCAACCAGTACGGTGAGGTTCTCGGAGGTCTCGGCACCGGAATCGGTGAAGGTGACAGGGGCGTAATATGTGGTCGCGAGGCCTCGTGTCGCGGCTCGAAAGAGCGAGAGCAGGAGACAGACTGCGACGCGGCGGACGCCCGCGAGCAAGACGAGAACAACGGTGGCATGTTGTCGCCGTGGGCCACCCCGTCCCCCGCGTCCTCCATCTCGGGCTCGCCGCCCTCGGAGCGCAGAACGCCCAGTCCGCAGCTCAGGCCCGGATACGCGCGCCACGAGATCGAGGGCATAAGCGGTGTCATCAAGACCAAGCTCGTGCGGATCGTGCGCGTCGGCGCGTGCGTCCCCGAGTTCGAGGACGAGAAGAAGAAAGGTGAGATCCTGGGCCGCGAGGTCTCGGGACAGCGACGTAGCTGGTGCGGCTGGTGCTGGAGGGTTATCCCCGGGGCGAGGGATTGGGAGACGGCTTCTAAAGCCGATAGCAAGGGGAAGGGCGTTGACGCTGGCTTGGGCGGGAAATGATCTGGGATATCATTCTTCCTGTTGCCCCTTTTTGTAGTAATACGGTGCTGGGGTACCGCTGATATAAAGAAAGCTATACTACCTATCTGTAGGTAGGTATGTTCCGGATATTACTGGATTGGATTATCTGGTGGTTGGATATCCGTATGAGATAAATGAAATGAAATAGGGTCGGAGTTGGGTATAGGTAGAGGTATAGGTTAAGTACAGTACTTGCCTGCCTCTTATAGGCACCACATAGGCTGATAGGTTAAGAGAGAAATGGATACGACTTGAATGAGACTTCTCTAGGATTTGAATAGATTACTATTACTTAAAGTCAACATATGCTATACACGATGTTTGAGAATTGGGTTTATATCCAGAGCGCCGGGTCACGAATTTATGATATTTAATAGGTACCTGGATACCAGGCAACTCGGATGTGCGGATGAGGGTGGTCTCAGATTCGTGCTCTTCAATTTAGAATTACTAACCGATTTACATTATTCCTTCGAACAGATCGTACGAATCATATCAAGTTACGACTTATGATGACAAATCATTTGGCTTGATGAAATGCAAGGTGTTTGTACTTGGACTGGTTCTTATTCTGGTATGTAGGTTTTCCGTCTGGCGGAGAGGTGTTTCGACGATATATCATAGGAGTTGGATTTCTTACTGCCAACTCTCACTATACACAACCGGTCTCTGGAAGTCCGGGAGGGACACGACCAACTCCTCGCTCCGTTTAGTGACTTGACAGGTAGCCAGATACGTAGCAGTCCGTTTCTCGCCCCCGTGACAAGTTGCCCATATTACCTATCGCCAGTACGGTGGGCGATATAATATCAGACAAGCCAGACGGCCAGGTGGATAGATAGTTCCTCAGATGGTTCCTCAGATCCATATCCCCAACCCCACCTTTCCACCACCACCTCCAGTTGGAACCTCACCACTTAACAGAGCACCCGACGATAGCTAGCTAGCTAGCTAGGCATCCAGCTTCCTCACAAAGCATCCCTAAGCAGCAAATCCTTCCTCTTCCTCCTCTCCTCCCTTGCCGCGCCGCGAATCGGACCCCAGCCGGCCTTGACGGCGTCCAGCCTGGCGCGCTCGCGCTCGCGGTGCTCGGCCGGCGACCGGCAGCACATCATGACGAAGTACGGGGTGCACGCGTACCTCTCGGCCAGCTTGAGCACCGACCACCTGCCCGGGTCGCTCGCGCGCAGGTGCCGCATCTCGGCCACCTGGTCCTGGGTGACGTTCTGGCGCTTGGGGTGGGTCTTGAGACTTGGGGGGAGTGTTGTTGATATTGATAATGAGGATGAGGTGGATGAGGTAGAGGAGGAACGTAGTAGTTGGCTCAGGTTCGCTTGTCGACGCGGGTCGCTGCGCGGCAGGAACTTGAAGGGCGTGTGGTACACCGAGCTGCTCGACGACGGCGGGTTGTAGATGACCTGCGGCGACTCGGCGCTCGTCAGGTTCGTCAGGAACGACGGGTGCGGCGCGATCTTCAGGGCGCGCTTGGTTCGCGATGTGCTGGACTGGTGGCGCTTTTGTGTTGTTGTTGTTGGTGTTGGTGTTGGTGTTGTTATTATGGCTGCTGCTCTGCTGGTGGTCGAGTATGTGGGTGAAGATTTGGCGATGCAGCGGAAGACCGGCCGCAGGAGGAGGGTTCGTGTCTCCATTTTGACGAGGGGTGATGCGTGTGTGTGTGTGTGTGTGTGTGTGTGTGTGTGTGTGTGTGTGTGTGTGTGTGTGTGTGTGTGTGTGGTTTGGAGGGAGATTGTGGGATTGCGAGAAAGGTGAGTCGGTTGGTCGGTCAATTGGTTTCTTCTTCCTCAATCCTAGAACTTCGAGAGTCGCCGTTGCCTTCCAATTATTTTATCGTCCAAAATCAATAGCTTCAATCAATTTTGAGCGGAAATTTTTACGGTCCGCGTTCTTACGTAAGGCGGGACAAAAATCGCAGTTTAGCTGGATTAAATTGGGGACCGTACCTCGGCCGCCTCAATCCTTTCACAAACATTTGGGGTTAGGGTTAGGGTTAGGGTTAGCATCTGGACGAAACCACATTGTGTTTCTTTACGTATAAGTCTTGTTTCTAATCCACATTCTATTATATGGGATCCCTAAAAAGACCGAGTATCTATTTTGAAGACCATCTTCGGTATTCAGCTTAGTATCGCCTCTATGCATGGAATAGGTACTAACTTTCTAGGGACCTACCAAAATGAAGCAATTCTATAGGACTAGCTAGTAAGTATTAGATGTGGTTGATATCATAAGGGAGTTGAATGAATTTCAACTAGACATCATCAGGTAGAAATCTGTCACTGTCGACCTCGTTCGTCCAACTCATAAGGAAGTCCGAGTAACAGAAATCGCACCTCATTCCTTAGCCTGGACTAACTTAGCAAACCAGCCATCTGTCTTTCTCATCAAGTCGCCTGGTGGGCCAGCTTCGACAATACTACCCGAATCCATCACCACAATAAGATCCGAGTCCATGATGGTATCAATGCGATGTGCCACGGTGATCCTCGTACACCCTGCAAAGCTTTCGCGCAGGATACGCTGTAGTATAGCGTCCGTGTCTGCATCGACATTGCTTGTTGCTTCATCTAGAAGCAGTATCGTGCTGCCACAGACCTGTCTCTTCACAACTGCCCGCGCTAGTGCGAGTAACTGCTGCTGGCCCCGCGATAGCGAGTTTGCCGTGATATCGGCTAAGATGCCTCCTCGTGATTCCACTACATCGCCGAGGCCGACGAGATTTAGTGCTGCCGATACCTGCTCGTCTGTGGCTTGGCCTTCCGGGTCGACATTCAAGCGTACGCTACCGGCGAGAATAAGGGGATCTTGTGGAAGGCTGATAAGACGCTGACGAATGGTCTCGCGCGGCACCGTAGCGATGTCTGTGTCGTCGATGGATATCACGCCAGACTCTATTTCTAGAAGACGAGCGATAGTTGCTACTAATGAGCTCTTGCCACTATTATTCCCGTTATCTTAGCACCCTGCCAATATCACAGTATTTAGATACATTGCAGCGTTGGGTATTTGACTTACCTTCCTGTGCGACCACAAATGCCTATCTTCTGTCCGGGTTGGACTTGCAGACTCACTCCGCGTATACCCACGGTGTCGGGACTAGAATGCGTGAGTAGAGCATCGGGCAAGCATCAGAACTTTACGGCTACTTACCCGTGAATGACCGTGACCCCATGGAATTCTATCGCACCACGTTCAGGCCAGCTCGGTGGCGGCTGGTATATCTCTCCGCTTTTGTCCTCTGGCTTCACAGTTGCCTCGAACTTCATCAGCCTTGAAATCGAGCCAAGCGAGGTTTCAAGCATCGTCCAACCCGATACGAGTGACGACAGAGAACCGCTGAAAGCTGTAACAGTTTTGTTAGTCAAAGATATAATCCTTCTACTTTATTGTATCACGACTTACTCAGGATGCTGTTTAAAGAAACACCAAGGAGACCTGGACTGGTAGAACGCCGAAGCCCGACGGCTAGGCCTATGACAAGGACCGCTTCCGCTCCGGCAACAAGATCCAAAACAAGATTGAGCCATCTCTGGCTGCAGTATAGCATATACTGAGGTCGCTGGGATTGATCGAGCAGCCGCTCATGCCTCGCCTTGAATCGTGACTCCCACCCAAATGCCCTGATCGTGGCGAGGCTACCCACTGACTCTAAAAAGTGAGAGAACAGAGGACTCCTGCTCTCTAGATCCAATAAACGGAGTTGTCGAGAGGTTCGCAGGTATACGTTTTGAAGGGCCCAGATTACAGAAATTAGGAATGGGAGTGTCGCAACCATGTAGATTGAGCCAGTCGTGACCAAAACTGCGGCTGCGATAGAGGAAAACAGGTCTGTTGTTGTGTTAGCGACTAGCTCTTGTCACAGTAAAAAAAATTGGGACATACTCGATACTGCAATAAGAACACCGATGGGAAGTTGTCCTTCGATGATTGTCATGTCTTGACTGAACCGATTTAGGATGGAACCGCTGTCAGTCGTAGAAAAAAAGGACTGAGGTGCCCTAGAAAATAGTTAGATCCTAGGCGAGACGGATGTCTATTTATTCAACCTACCTCATTACTACTCCTAAAAGAACTGAATGTAATTTGCGTGCTGTGTAAGGCGATATTAGGATGAGTATAGACCTGTATAACATATTAGCCTAGCAGCACATTGTAGGATAGCACCTGCAATTTACCAAACATAGCCACCCGTACCCAAAGACGTTAATACTGATAAGCCGAGGTATATACTCATATAGAGTGCAATCTGACCCCCTTCAATCTCAGCCCACCACTTGAGCCAGATGTCTTTAGGCCTGTTAGCCGCAACTCGAGTCTCAAGGCGATTTGACACGACTTACCACTAAAGCTACTAGAAAAGACGTCCATGATAACAAATGCCACGAAGATCGCCATCTTCGGCCATCCAACGGACCTGAGATAGTATCGATAAACATCCAAGTCTTTGGTGGGATTTCTCATATCATTATGCTCATTTACTTCTGAGATTTCAGCTGCCTTGCTCTTCGCATCCGGCTCTTTATCCTTGAGTTCATTCGCGCTTTCCGTTCTAGATTCGCTAGATGAGCCGAGGACATCGACTAGCTCTCTGCTGACTGTCTCTCCGCCTTTGCCGCAGTCTTGCACTCGTCCGTTGGCGACAAGGAGAACCTTGTCTGCGTACCTGAGGTACTCGGCTACAGACGAGTTAATCATAGGTATGGGAACAAAATGCGACACGACAATGGGACTGACTTACTTGCGTGCGTGGCAAGCACCGTGGTCACTTTGCGCCTTTTAAGCAACCCATCCTCGCCAAACAGGCGGAACATGATAGTCGCCTGTGTGGTAGTGTCTAAAGCACTTAGTATGTCATCTAGCAGAAAGATCTCAGTCCGGGCATAAACCGCGCGGGCCAGAGCCACCCTTGCTTTCTGGCCACCGCTGAGCACCGTGCTCGCGCTGCCGACCAGAGTTGTATCGCCGTCTGGCAGGCGGTCGAGGTCCAGGTCTAGCGCACATGCGCGTATGCACTGTCGATACCAGCGTTCGTCGAACCCGAACTCTTTTTCGGGGTAGCCCGCTATGGCCTGGCGGATTGTGGTGTTGAGGAGCCAGGGTACTTGTGCGCAGAGTGCCATCTGTGTGCTTGTGACACTGATTAACCCTCCATCTTCGCTTGTGATCTCTCCTAGTATCGCTTTGAGGAGCGTGGTTTTCCCTGATCCGGCGGGTCCTATCACCATGGTCAGCGTCCCGTGAGGAATGCTAAACGAGACGTTGGATAATATCGGTTCTGCCGTGGGCGCCGGTCGGAGGGATATGTCTTCGGCGTTTATAGCAAAAGAGGCTTCAAATCCAGATATGGTAGGCATGCCAGCTGGTGGTAAAATAAGCCGAGGGTCGATTCTAGGGGAAGTGGTCAAGAAATTCTGCACTCGGTCGAGGCAACCCAAGCTAGCAGCGGCAGATGGTATAGCACTCAGAAGCTTGGAGACGGGCCCTGTCAGCAAGGATATGATGGCCAGACTAGTAAAGGCCTGGGTCACATCGATAGACGACTGGCCCGTTGCCGAGGCCTGCGCAACATAGATCACAAAGGTGAGCGAAGGTGCGAGCGCCCAAGGCAAGTTTTGCACGACGTTCTTCCAGACGATACTCCATCTAGCGCCTGCCATGCGTTCAGTCTCTCGGACTCTTTGGTCTTGAACAATGGTGGATAGAACCGAGCTCAATCCCATCATCTTGACGCTTCTCATCTCGGCAAGCATGGAGGCCGTGATGGTGATGCGATCCTGGACTGCATCGATCCATACCTTCTGCCTGGCACCTATGGTCCGGGAGATTTCGGCAGTTCCGAAGAATGAAACTTCGATTTCGTTAGTCTCGTGGAGATAAATGAATGGGAAGAATGCTGCTCTATAAAACTGGTAGTAGACTTACTAACGGTCACGAAGACAGGTACGAGACAAACCCAGCCGAGTTGTCGAGATAGTAGAACGACCCCTATCACGACTTCGATCAGCTGAACCCATATCTCGTTTAAGCTGACCAGACAGCCGACAATATTGTCCACATCTGTGCTCATCAGCGTTACGACGGCTGAATCGTCGTACTGTCCAATGGGGAGTGTGAGCATGTGATTGAAGATCAAGGTGACACCTGCTCCACGAAACATGGTCATGAATCGATTAATGCTATGGTTGTAATGAAGAGAAGACAACGCTATCCCCAGGTATATAAAAGCCGCAGCAAGCATAAGTCCGTATCCTGTGTCGCGTGCAGCCTCGCTGTCCGGCTCGGTCAGTAGATCCAGGACATGAGTTATCAGGAAAGGCTGGGCAAAGGTGAATGCTATCAAGAATAAACGTGGGATGATGGCGGACAATATGTGCCACCGCAGCGCCCTCCAAGCCGCAAGGGGCAATTCAAGCCTCCGTTCTGGTTTGAGACGCTGCGCCCAGGCTCTCTGGATTTCGAAACTGAGAGCATTCGAGGCCAACTGCTTGTCTAGTGGATATAGATCATCAAGCGTGAGAGCAGACCGGAAGCCTTTGCGGTAGAGATCATTCATCCACCAGAGAAAGCTGCGGTTGATTATGCCGCTGGTTGACTCGGGTGAAAGGTCGCCATCTACCTGGAGCCTCAGATAACTAGTCTTTTCGCCGTTCTCTAGTATTAGCATGAATGCTTTACCGATTATGCTGACAGTGAATATGGCGGCAATAGGCATAGAGAGGTGTTGAAGCCATAATGTCCTAGCCTGGGCCAGGTCCAAGATAGCGGTGACGAGGAGGAAGACGACTAGGATGGTGGAAGGGCGAATTGCCCGGCTGTCTTCCATCCATGACAGTACCACTATAAGGATGGCAGCAATGACATTGATAATGGCCGTAGGTAGTGACGCCCGAGTCTCATGTGCAAGAGCCCAGAACACGAGTAGGGTGAGCTGCAGAATAAGCCACGCAACGGAAGCAGCCTGTATGAAGTAAATTAGCCACTATTCATTCATTACTCATAATCACTCATTATATCATACCAACTTCCAGTACCTCGCAGGCGTGAGCAGCGTTTCGGGACGCGACTTTTTGAGGTCTACAATCCTCCAAAGAGACGCGACGATGAAAACGGCCGCCGGGATTGCGGTGAGCACAGTCTGTTCGAAGAACAGCGTAAAGTCGAACCCGCCTCGACAATGATGGTCAATAAAGGGTCCGAAGAGGTCATCTACCCGCGAACAGTACTCGCCAATCGTTTTCATTGCTGCTGTTGACTTACGCTACATGGCTGGCTAGAAGGATCGGTGTAAATGGGACAAGGGTCATCATGAGTGAGGTGCCGAATTACTGGATCCATCATCCTTCTGCTTACCTCTTTTTGCTTCGAACTTGGCTCACAACCATGCTGAATCAGAGTATACGAAAATGACCGTTATGGCGTTTCATCGAAATCGCTAGTATAAAATATACGATCGATTTACACATGCATACCTACTTACACGACATACTGTACTGTATATAGAAAATAGATAACAAGAGGCATCTATATATGAAATTTTTTTTTCGAGCCAACATACAGAGTCCTGTTTCTAGGGATTCGGTTCATCGCATCGTCGATTTCTCCCGAATAGCTGGATTTGAAAGGGGAGAAAAATAGAGTAGGTATAGGAGATTGCTTTTTGTATACTCGAAGGCCGGCGGCACCGATAATAAGTCGGGTTCCGAGGCCACCAACTGCAGTGGGGGGTTATCGTGGCGTCGGATTTTGACACAAGGCGTCTTTACTTAGCAGCGTATACCCCGCTGGAAACAAATGTGCTCATCGTAGTTGGGCTAAGGAATCGTCTCAACTTCAATCGTCCTGCCTGTTTTTTTCAGCCCGAGGGATTCCATGCATTGAAATTCATGCGATGCGCGGGATGATAAGGTCCAATCAGTAGCCGTTCCCATCCCTCCTGAGACTCGTCCTGTAACGTTAATATTAATAAATGAAGGGTGAGAACCTTAATAGATATTTTTTTAGGAGGGGGGGCGCGCTTGGAAGAGGGGATTGAGACATTCGTGTTTCTGCCCCCATCCACGATTCGCGTCCCTCTAAGATCGTCAGCAGTGACGTCGAACAGCAACCCCCCCTTTTTTTAGAACTGAGGAGGAGTCCAAATATGGCAATCCTCGATTACCCCATTGCTTTCTTGTTTGCTTGCCTTGTTTAGTGCTGTTTACGTGACACCAATATTAATTTCACGTTTCCAGCTCGAAGCAGGGAATTTACCCCCTTCTGTCCCATCTTGTTAGCTTCTTCTGCTTGTTCCTGTTCCTGTGTCTTACTTACAGTGCTGAACACGAACACTTGGTGAACGCCAAGTTGACTCAGTACCTAGCGAGCTTGATTTTGAGAAACCGGGAAAAGGAATCAAAAGCAAGCTCGAGCACGCAAAAGCGCACCGCACTGTTCCTACATTGGAATTGATAGTCTAGACTTTAAACTCTTCTCCCCTCTTTACTATTCCTCTTGCATTCAGGGTTCAGTTCAACATAAGCCGGACACAATTTATGACCGGTCACGCACCCTGGCACCCTGTCCCCGATCCTACTAGTTCTTCCCTGCGTCTGTAAAAATCTAGGCGGGCCCCTCAGACCCCTTCGTTATCGTCGTCATCCTCGACTTTCTAGAAGAACCGAATACTCAGACGGGACTTTAGGACACCTTTTCAATAACCATCTCTGTCGTCGGTCGGCTTGCACTCAGCTGGCTATCTGCACCTGTTCATCCATTCCTAAGTGCATACCGCAAACTTGCTGATCGACGTGGCTTATCAGCTGGTCTTTTATTCTGGGTTTATTATACCTGGACAGACCGATCCTCAACAAGATCTCCAACCCGAATCGTTCACTTGCATCGTGCTGTACATATTAGCCTATCCACTCAAGTGCATCCGCAGTCGCAGCCGCAGCGACATCAGCAGGAACAGAACAGAAACAGGACAGCGGTAGGGCAGGCAGACGAAAGACGAAAGAATATTATCATTCTCACACCGTTTCATTATTGTCGCTGCTGAAAAGGAAAGTGCAAGAATTCGTCAGCTGGTGTGTGGACTTGAACTTGAACTTGAACTTGAACTTGAACTTGAACTTGGACTTGGACTTGGACTTGGACTTGGACTTGACAATTATTATTTACTCCTTCCCTTATCGCAAACGTGGGTTGACGAAGGGTAAGTGGACTCTCTCTGTATTAATCAATATTCTACTACTTTAATCAGTTACCTTAATTCCCTAAAGATGTATATTGAAATACCCCGATAATTCAAATGTTCAAATATTGGGAATTGGGAATTGGGAAACTTTAACTCGAGACATTAGGCACTTTCCCTTTCTCTTTCCCTTCCCCTTCCAACTTCCCCCCCCAATCTATTTTCGCCTTCTATTTATGCCCGGCGTTTGATTTTCCACCCCTCGCCCAAACAAAATACATTACACACTCCTTCAAGTTGCGAGGCCAACCTATCCCGTTCGGATTTTGACATTTCGTTGGTTTTTGTTTCGTCATTTTGGGTCCCGTGCTAATTATTAGTCTTGGCGTCTTCCAGAACAAATAAATATCACTCATTTGAAGCGTTGCCCGTTAATCACCCCATTCTCTTAAAGCCTTGACTCCCGGTCCTCCGCAATGACTCTTGCACCAGCAGTTTCTATAAAACCTGGCCGGGAGAAGGATTCCTCAGCTAAATTAGGAGAGAAGAACAAGAACCAAAACACAACGGGTGATTCGACTTCAACAATTACGGAATCAAACGAAAAGGGTATGGAGGACGATTCAGCTAAGACGGACTCGAAATCGAAGAAGCGTACTCTGTTTGGCTTTGGGAAGAAGAAGGCCGACTCTAAGCAAACGACCAAGTCTCCCTCGAAACCTGCCGCCGAACTGTCTAGTCTACCACTTGCGAAAGATGTGCCCCGAACCTCATCGAAACGGTCGACGGCCGGCTCGCCAATCCAGGCCGGCAGCCCCAATATGACGCCATCGTCGCCTGGACGGGGTCTGTACTCGTCTTCCCCGCGACTAAGTTCTCCCGCGGGTTCTCAGATCTTCGAACGAGACGTCCAAGAGAGCGCCGTCGTCATACCCAATTCTCCTGCCATTCCATCCCACATCCAAACCGAAAACTACATTCCTCCCGTCCTCGACGCATCCTCCGAAGCAATTACCGACGACCGTCTCGACCCCGATGTTGTTGAGATTGTTACACATAACGCACACCAACCTGCGAGTGTGACGGTGACCGGTGCCTCTCAATCCGACAGCGTGTCCAATTTGTGGGTTGAGGATCTGGCTGCTCTCTCCGACAAGGAGGAGGCAGCCTCGAATTATGGCTCCCTCGATTCTACCGATGTCAGGCGTCTGAGCTTCATATCATTTGCGGACGTGGTCCAGGCAGAACAAGTACCTCCCAACAGCAGCCGAGATTCAATGCACCTGGCAGGCCTGACTTCCATCGGCTCGAGAGGTGTCAACCGATCACCGTCGCCAATCAGATCGCCGGTATCCTCGCAAGGACCAGAGACCTCGCCGCCAAATAGTATCTCGGGCTCCATCAAGGGCCTAAGCATGTCACCTGTGCGAAAACCTCTCGGCAGCCCAACATCTGCCGAGCACAGTCTTTCGGTGAACGGAGACCTCAACATAGAAACGATGTCGCAGGCGCTGAGACGTACCGGTAGCACCGACCTCAGCGTTGCCCGCAGTCTTCCTATCAGTCCAATCGAGGGGCCCTCTCGCTAATCGAGCGAACGCACAACCTATCTACAAACCCAACATACCCAACATACCTAACATACAAACCCCCTGTCTTCCCTCTGAATGGAAGATAGTGAACTAAGAGATGGCGACATATTTAAGGGTTGCGCCTCGACTGGGCAGTACCCTGAATTTTTGGACGCTTTTATTCAGTTATGCTTCGATTTTATTTCCTCTTTAGGAATTGCGATAACCCATGGATACCGTTTGATACTTGATTGTTTTTTATTTCTCGTCGGGGATGGCGAGTGAGGGTGGTGACTGACCGAAGCTTGGGAAAGACAAACGGAGTTGGCAGATATGCGGTTCAGGGCAAGGACATATCCGTTTTTCGTCTCACTTTCTATTTCTTCGTCCTTTTTCTTTATACCTACGAGACGCATCGGGGCAAGGGATACCATTCTTGATGGAATGCTTTTGTTCGTTGCTATGCTAGCAGACTCTTGCGAGTTTAGGGACTTATCTGCCTAGGGACACACTGATGATGGCGATGAGGGCTGTTATGTGGGGGTTTGATTCATGGCAGACGGACAGGCAGACAGGCAAGCACACGACGGAGATGGTGATGAGGGAGGCAAGGAGAGCAAGGAGAGGGCAAGGCTGTGTCCGTTTTTTATTATATCCAGATTTATATCCTCCTACCAACCAACACCCAGCAAAAGGCAAGAAGAGATGGAACAATGTTGTACATAGATAAGAATGCCTTATTGCATTGGGCTGTGTTGTGCTATTGTTCTTGCGACCCAATTGTTGCCTTGCCTCGTGTCGTTCGGGCGTCTTTGTCCTGCTTACATAGGTACTGACCCTACATGCATGTGCAGATAGGCAAGGTACACCTTTTTTGTTCCCATTTGCTCTCCTTGCATGATGATATGATTCCTGCCCGCTGGAAACGAAGTCTCGGAGATGAGCTACATCCATAGTATTGTATCTACTTTTAGAATCCAAGCACCCAATTATGTCTTATCCTGGTTCCGTACCTAGGCAACTAGGCAAGCTACGTAGGTACCGTAGTGGGAATGAACAAAAGATCCCCGTGTGATAGCTGAACCTGGGCTTGACGATCATGAACTACCGGTATGCATCCGGGCTGTGCTTATTATAACACCTGCTGGATTCATTCAAAATGTCTGCCTAAGGTCGCGTTAGAGGCGTTCACGTCCCAGAGCGCTGGGTCGGGATCTCTGCCCTTTTCGTCTTCTTGCCCGCTTGTCACTGTGTTCTGTGCATGCATAGGGGTCCTAACATTGAATAGCTGGCTGGCTGGCTGGCTGGCTAACTCAGCCGCGGCGTCATGGAATGCCACGCAGATGAGATGTCGGCAGGTAACCGATATACATCGTGACGTACCTACATGTATATCACGGCTGCAAGGACAATTGTCCTGGAATCAATAATACGTAATCCGTTGCAAGGCTCCCATTCCTTCTTACGTGACTGATGTGGGGAGTGATCATGAGCTCCAAGAGCGGAATATCCGTTTGGTCTTTGGAGACGGGCAAAGACATCCATCGGTGGCCTTGTTTCATAATTTTCTTTCTCGTCATCTTTCAAGTGGGACTTTGAGGATGGACGGGCAAGACGACACGAGGCGAGCGCGAACCGATAGCGAAATGTTTCACGCTTTCGTGTGGATAGACCATCCCCGGATCTTTTCCATCCTTACCCAAACCCTACAGAGCCTAGGTACTGCTGACTTTTCTGACTCTTGCCTGTGGAAATGGTTCCAATTTTCATTCCCCTTTTACAATTTATTACACTTGCACGACTTGTGTGAATTCTTTCATCAATGAGCATTCCCCGGTCCCGTCATTGCCCGTTTGTCGTTGTTGTCGGTGGCTGCTTTAGGTGCCGTAGGAGCTAAGAAGACTTCGGTCCGCAATAGCGTAGGACGAAAATCTCTTGGGCTGAACGAAGAATACGCCTTAACGTCCGTACCTTAACCTTTTGCAGATATAAATGAGCTGATTCTCAGATTGGGGGGAAATGGCTAGAAAGTTAAATGTCATGCCGATGTTCATCATACGTACGTAGGTATTATTTTGTGCGTTGTTAATACTATATATCACTGTATATTAGGTAGCTGTTTATTTCGAAACGCATCGTACATACATAGTACATAGGTTGATTGGACTTATGTACCATGCAGTTCATTCAGTCTTTGATCCTCGTTTCCTTCGAGAACAAGCGGAATCGAAGAATGATGCCCGCTGATCAACATTCGCCATGGTTGCATTAGAAGCGGGAATACAGGTCGACCGACCATGGACCCACTCCCCACCTTACCCTTGCAGGGATTTTTGTATGGTGGTGGGATATTCGACCACTACCATTGGTTAAAATGGTAAGGTGAGCTTCTAATGGCTGAATGGTAAGGTGAGGTTATACCTAAAAAAGAAGGCTTTGTACAGCTCATTTTCTTTCAAAATTTACATTCAAATAACTGCGCGAAAAAAAATTGTAAAAGCTTCAAATCCTGATCTAATTGAATCGCATGTATTCAGGATTTGAATGGCCCAGGTTGCACTGCTCTGCGACCTATATATCCTGATATATGAGTTCTTCATGTATGTGTGTAAATGGGAGTATACCATATAAAAAGGCCAATCAGGTGCGATAAGCCCGGAACTATACCTAAAATGGGGTAAAGGTGAGTACTAATCGAATCCTCGCCGAGTATTCTTAGAGTATTCAACGAGCACTCATAGAGTACTCATAGAGTACTCATCTAAATTTATACTATATCTAACTAATAATCTAAAATCATATAAGATACACGAAAAATCTAAATAGGTGTATTATATGATTCTAAGTTTAAAAGACCATCTTATCATAAGAATATAAAAGGTTAAAAATAAGAGAACATTTAATTAGTATGAAAGAGTACCTGACGAGTACTTGATTAGTAAATCAGGGGACTTTTAGAGGGGTAAGGGTAAGGTGAATAACCAATGGTAATGGTAGGACACCCCACCACCATACAAAAATCCCTGCAAGGGTAAGGTGGGGAGTGGGTCCATGGTCGGTCGACCTGTATTCCCTTAGAAGCAATTAGAAGACTGATCCTTGATGGCTCGTGCATATGTAATCACAAAAATTGTGGCTACCGCGGAACGGACCATTCCAACTCTCTTTGGTGTTGTTCAGGGACCAGGGCGCGAATTTTGGATTTCGTGTTTCCCTAATCGCCTTATGATTTTTTTGGACCTAATAATTTGTAGTATTCATGTATGTACAAATTACAAGCGCCATCGTTCGAGGAAAAATGTAATACACTTGGAATTCTATTTCTATGGAGGTAGTTGTTTTCTCATGTCGGACATCGGGACATATGTTGGTTGTTAGGCAAGTAATAAACGAATTAATTATGCATGAAATATGTTACAAGCAGGTAACATCAGGTACAATAACATGCGTTCCTGCAAAGCCCGTGGCTGTGGCTTGTCTCAATAGACCGGGGAAAGTGATCTATCTATCACAAGGCTTGATTATGAGTCATGCATGTTGTATGCATGCTATGTAGGTTTCAAGGAACCATCTGCAAGGGATCCGGGAAGCTGGTTAGGGCAACACAGGACGGACACGTTGTGGAGGTCGCAGATATGTACATAGAAGGGCGAGTGTGGTGGTGTGTGCATCTGTTCAGTCACACCTCAAACGCGAGGCGTCAGCTTTGTGATAGGTCCGTTAGCTTCAAGAACGAGAAACATGCATATGAGTTCTTGCCAAATTCATGCCCGAGCAGGTGGCTTGCATCCCCCCCATATTGACGGATGGTGTGTGTTGCTGCATTTTGTCTGTGACAAGTTCATGCCTGTTACCCGATCAAGAATGCTCTCTCTCGCTTCCTTTGCCGAGCGAGCTATTAATTATATTGTGTTCATTCGGAAACCAACCGAGAATCAAGATTTCGGGCCAGCACGCTTTTGATATAGATGTTGCTTCTTTTTTGAGACATGTGGTTTCGCAGACTCGTTGCCCTTGCAGTCTTTTCCCCACGTTTTAACCGCTATGGAAAACGAGGAAGAGAGGGAAAAAAGTAAGAAGGGACATACCTACATGACTTTTGCTTATCATTTCTCAGACTTTGCCTTGTCACCAACCTATATCACATTCAAAAGGAGATATGTAGCTCTAGACAAGAAGGTTTATCAACATATTTGTTGACTATATGTATGTATCTTAGTATATTCGGTTGGTTAGGTACCTATCAGGATTCTGGACATTTTGTTCCGTGCAACCTACAATATGGCGTCCTGCCCCCGGTTGGTCACCATTATCAGGCCATATTGGCATATTGGCATCCTAGCAGGGCGTTCGTCGGCTTGTTATGGCTTGTGCCGCGGCGCAGAGGGATGAGCCAAATACCGAAGGATTCACGCTTGAGACTTGTCATCAAGATGCCGAGACTTGTGTTACCTCAGTTGCCCAAGCAGTTTGAGCAGAAGAAAAGCTTAGTGTACCTGTTTACCCAGGTTATCTCGTAGCCTCACCGCTTGGCGTCCCCTAGTAATACCGGGGATACCTGGGCAATAAGACATCACGATCAACCAGGCTATGAATGATATGGATGATGTGAAAAGAATGATCGTAACCGAACGGGAGGGTCAATAAATTTCGTCACAATCGCTCGTTGGGTCGGTTCGGTGTAATATTGGTTTTGATACGATTATAACTAGATATTACTCAAGTCGATGTGAATCTATTATCTACAAAACTAACCGAGCATGGTGGGGCTGGCCCGATGTTAAAGAATCAACTAAAAATACCTACTTGCACAATGGAACTGTTACTGGTTGTGACTGAAGCTTAGGTAGCTCTAGTTGCACTTAGAGCCTTCCCTTTCTCACCGTCTTGCGGTAGTCCCTGGCAGTACTAAAACCCAGACGAAGGAAGGAATATAATAAGTTATGACTATGACAAGCAAGCTGGTATGGACTTTCCGATATTATTCTATATTCCCGTCCTAATACTAGTGTCCGCTTAGAAATTACCCACTTCTTATACTTGTGGTCCTTCAAGTTCTCCTCTCCAGCTCCTTCAAGCCCCAAACCCAAGCTCCAAAATAATAATATCGAGGACTGAAAATGTAATGAATGCATGACTTCGATTTACACAACTAACGCCAACAATTGATCGCAGTTTGCAATCTGAGACATTCCATTTGGTACCATGTACTTGGTTTAATTAGAGCTGTTACTTGCGGAAACACTTCTTCCCTATTTGTCGTCGCACGTTCTGTCTACCCCCCCGCCAAATTACCTGCCCGGTAGCTTGCCGTCTCGACCTTGAACTGGACCGGGGATCCAGAATCGTCGCCCAATCGTCTCATCCCAATGGTTCAGCACCCCAAGCACCGGTCCTGCAGATAATACTCCGACCTTCGCTGTGCAAATCCAGAAGCTCCAGAACCCATAGAACTTTCAGAATCCCCCCNCCCTAACGAACGAGTACCAACGAGTACCAGACCACGCTGCGCCCTCTGCCTATACTCGCTGTCGTACCCTCCTAACCTGCCCGTCCTCCAATGCAAGCCCGACCCCGGCAAACAAGCCTACATTGAACCACTCGACGCCTCGCCCACACCTCAATTAGCTTTATTTTGAAAGCTTGCCGGCTCCTTTACCATCCCTGGCCTCAATCTTCCACGTGCCGCGTGGATACTACTGCCAGGACAAATCTGATGCTATACCACACGATGTTATGATATTACGATATATCTGCAATCTGGAAGCAAATACACACAAACACTTACCCGATCCGTTCTCCGACCTTCCTACCCCGTCGCAGACTTTCGATTTCGATTTCGCATACCGTACCCTATCATGCGCCGACCTTGCTGCGAAATCCTGTAGTTTGCTCTCGACAGTTACCTCGCCCCCCCCTAGAATGCTCATTCGCCGATTGCAGTCGGTGAACGAATCTCTTTCCGATCACGATTTATGACAGATACGCCTCCGTCCATGCAAACTTGCTCTCGGCATCTCGCTGGTGATAGAGGTGGATGGCCGCGATAACTGCACATGTAACCACGAGGCACGACATTGATCCTATACATCTGCGCGAAACCGGCTCAGCACTCAATGCCCCAACTCAACCGCCTCGATGCATTCGAAACAACGGATTCGCGGTATCTCTCCGCCACCGGAGATGGAAGGGGATACACACGGCGACCACCACATAGACAACCTAGCAGACTGGTCGATAGCTACTGCAGGAGACACGCTGCCACAAAACGCGGAATGGGCGACCAGTAGTAATGCGCGCACGGCTTTCAGGTCCAATGCCAATGTGCAGCATACTACTATCCGGACCGTTACACCTGAACTAGGCGAGGACGGCCACGCTACGGATACAAACAACATCGCACAAGCGACCCGGGGGTATGGTAACGCCTCGTCCCAGCAGAGTTCCCCTAGATCCATACCTAGCGGAGAAAGGAGGCGACAAGGCATGGTATTTAACGAGGCCTTCAGCGACTCCATCGAGGGCGCTTCTTCGACTTCGAGTCCGCCCGCGCTACAGCAGAAGGCTGTTCTCAGACCACGCACACATACCATGGATGGCGCACTTGCGCTACGACAGCCCACTTCAGCCCCTGCGGCTGACCCTAGACATAGAGTTGGCTCCTTTTCGTCTTCAGCATCTCAGCCGTTCCTAGATATCGATGTTCGCCCTCCTCCGACCGTGCTAGAATCGGTGGGATTTCCTTCCGTCGCACCAACTAGGCCTCCGGATCTGAAAATCACCCCGTCGTCAAGCAAGGAGAAGAAGTCCTCTAACAGGCGCTTAATTAAGCGTGGCGCTTCGCGTCCTACGTCTCCCTTGATATCACCTCCTCCCTCCGTAGATTCGCTGCCCCTACCCGTACCTACAGATGACGCGAACAGAATTCTCCTACTAATGAAAACTCTATGTGGTCGCATGAAGGGAGAGATAGAGTACCAGAGTGAGCCGAATGGCCCGTGGTACAATGGAATCTGCTATATCGACGAGGATCGGGGTAGTCTATTATTTGACTCTGGCCAAAATGGACCGTTCCACATTCCAGTGGTCGCCGACCTACGTGGATGCAGGGTTCTTCCCGTGGATGGTCCGGAAGACAAAGGAAAATGCCTGGAGGTACTAAACAATAAGATGGGCGTGGAGCTACTGCTCCGACCCCTCCCGTCCGAAGAGTTCGACCTTTGGCTAGCTAGCCTACTCTGCTGGCAACAAATACGTCCCAGCACAGTCAGATTCGCCAACGGAAAGACATCCAATTCTCCTGGCGCGAGTCGAACGGAAATGAGGAGACGAGGATCTACCACACCCGGAGGTTCGTCTTCGAAAGACGCAGCCATTATCAAAGTTGGTAAGGTGATGCTGTGGGACAAGGGCATCGCTACGTCACCCCGCGCCATCGTGAAACGCCCATCTACTCGGGATCTTCGTTCGGGCTTGACATCGTGGAGGAGAGTGTCGTGCATCCTCCAGGACAATGGCGAGTTCAAGCTCATGACCGAAAATGATGTGGCCGTACTTTCCATCATCGAGCTGTCGCAGTTGTCCCGCTGTGCCATCCAACAATTGGATCGTTCTGTTCTGGACGAGGAGTACTGCATCGCAATCTTCCCGATCTATTCGTCAAGTTCGAGGCAGCTCTCGATATTCCGACCGGTGTATCTAGCCCTAGACTCCAGAGTTCTCTTCGAGGTATGGTTTGTGCTCTTGCGAGCGTTCGCCGTCCCGGACTTATATGGACTTGAGCGCGGTACGGAGCAAGTGACCGAGATACGAGAGTTCGATAAAGACTTCGAGGGACAATTGTTCCGGTTGGAGAAGACCATCTCCATACGAGTCACGGAAGCGAAGATAAGGAGACAGACCCAAGTCTCGGAGCATCATGACCGCCACGGGAAAGATCGGGATCCCTTAACTGGTAATTACCTAGCCGAAGTTATCCTAGATGGCGAGGTTCGGTCCCGCACAACGACTCAGACCGATACAAAGAATCCATTCTGGCGGGAATTTACCCAATTCACCGAATTGCCCACCACATTACCTTACTTATCTGTTATATTGAAACGAGTCGACGGAAATCTGGAAAGTTTAAGCCATCAATTGCAAGCGTCTTTGGGTCTACCCAAGACTGGCAATCTGACGGAGGTCTTGTGTGGAGCGGTGGATATACCCCTAGACAAGCTGGAGAAAGGAAAGGATCACGAACAATGGCTCCAGATTTGCGACGAGAAACAAGAGAGTATCGGGAGTATGTTCGTCAAGGTTAACCATGACGAATTAGTCGTTCTTTCGGCGAAAGACTATGAGCCGTTATCCGACCTTCTTCATAAGTTCAGCGTCGGGCTGACCAGTCAGATCGCCCTAGCCATACCATCAGCAATGCGACGGCTTGCGGAACTGTTCTTGAATATCTTTCAGGTCTCTGGAAGCTCCACGGAGTGGCTTATGGCCCTGGTTGAAGAAGAAATCGACGGAATAGGGAGCCAAAATAGCATGAAGCGATTGCGCTTCAGCCGCCGGTTGAAGTCTAACGAATCTTCCAATTCAGCTAGCGACAGAGATCAACTTGTCCGAGACATGAAGTCTCTGGCTGGCGAGGCGAACCTTCTTTTCCGCGGCAACTCTCTACTGACTCAAGCTCTGGAATGCCAAATGCGTCGCCTAGGAAAAGAGTTCTTGGAGGAGATTTTAGTGGACAAGATCTTCGAGATCAACGAACTTAATCCAGATTGCGAAGTCGACCCGAGCAGAATTCAGCACGGCGACGATCTGCAGTCACACTGGAACCAGCTCATGCAATTGACGACGGAGGTTTGGGAGTGCATCGCCGACTCTGCAATCAAGTTACCTCTTGAGCTCCGACAAGTCCTCAAATACGTTCGAGCTGTTGCAGAGGACCGATACGGCGATTTTCTCCGCACTGTCAACTACACAAGCGTCTCGGGGTTTCTATTTCTTCGTTTCATATGCCCAGCAATACTGAACCCTAAACTTTTCGGACTTTTACGAGACAACCCGCGACCCCGAGCTCAAAGGACGCTGACGTTGATAGCCAAAGGGCTTCAGGCGTTGGCGAACCTATCCACGTTCGGCAAGAAAGAGAGCTGGATGGAGCCTATGAATAAGTTCTTAATCATTCACAGGCAACCCTTCAAAGATTACATCGACCAGATGTGTTCGATCCCATCAGAACGTAATCTCGCCTCTGTTCCCGCCTCTTACTCGACCCCTGTTACCATCCTCGGTCGCTTATCTCCAATATCTAGAGAAGGTTTTCCTTCTTTGCCGTATTTGATTGACCATCCTAGGAACTACGCGGCTTTAGTTAAAGTTTGGCTTGAAACAAGTCACAAGTCAAATGCTGCAGATCCTTCAGACTTCGACGCCGAGCTCGCAGAATTCCACGTAATATGCTTACATCTTCAAAGACGATCGGACGAATGCCTCGCTAGGATGGAGGCATGGCGTTCGTCCGAGAACGAATCAGTAGCCACAGAAGATTTGGCCGATGCCCTTGAGAGGTCAGCTCTTCTGGATACGGTCAACCTAACATATGGAAATTCATCAGCATGGATGGATAACAATGACTCTTACCAACCTCCGGGATCGTCCGGCAGCGAGCGGGACGGATCGGCATTTCGAAATTTCGGGAGGGAGGGCGGTTCTCTTCGTCAAATATCCGACAGCATAGAGATGTCGAATCCCATGGGGACAATACGAGCGAAAACAGGACACGTGCGAAATCCTCGTAGTTTCCTACACGGACTAATCGGTGGTAGGAAGGATAAGGGGAAGGAGACGGCTGGCTCGCCGTCAACAGGACGGAAGAGGGAGAAGAGTAGGGATAAGGAGGACAAGGAGAGCAAGGGCATATTGGGAACCTTTTCGGAATCTTGGCAGAGCGACACGAGCTCGAGGCACTAGTTATGCCTTCCCTCCTCTGCGGAATCGTATCCGGACGCACAATCACAGACCCGATTGCAACAGCAGCAGCAGCAGCCACAACAGACGACGCCGCAGAGCTTAAAGCGCTCCCGGACCCGACTGACGAAGAAGCGTCCCGTCCAAGAGCAGAGGGATTAGCCGCGTCGACGCCGATGTTCTCGGGTTAGGCAAGGGACGCAGAAGGAGTTCGGCTAGAGAGCAGGCTCGTCGCGCCTCGTCGCTTAAGAATGAAATGAATAATAGACTGAGGAACGGACCGAGGGAACGGTGGTAGGAATTAGAAGGTGACGCGGTTCTTTACCAGTATTCAGAGAACGTCACCTACAAGGGACTTTTTTATACCCAGTTGCCTACCTGTAGGTTAGGTAGGCATCCTAGGTACTTAACGCGATGTTCTTACGAGAGAGAGAGGTCTTCTGGCTTGATTCTTAAGGTTATTTCATCTTCCCACTTTTTTTTTCTTTTCCTTTTTTCGAACAACCCCCTAGGGCAGAGTCTTGTTCTATCTTGTTGTGGCCATATTTTACTTTTTTATTTCGTCATATCCATTGGGGGGGGGGGGGGGGNNTGTTTTGGTAGAAGAAGAGAAAACTTTGGGAGAGGTCTTGTTTTTTTTTTGAGAGACAGACTGGCTGGCTGGCACACTGATTTTATGTTTTTTTCTCATTACAAAAGCCTCGTCATTTCCTTTTCCTCCCTTTCGTGGGGAGAAGGCTTTTGACAACTTGTTCGTTTGTTTGTATGATACGACACGCGGAGCATTCTTGACGACTATTATATCATTATCATCATATATCGCCATATTTACCATCATCTTGTTGATCCGAAGGAAGGGGAATGTGGGAAGAGGGAGGGGGGCAAGGGGTGGCAGAGAGAGCGAGGTAGATGTTTGTTTAGAGGGAGCGATGAGGTTTTCGAAAAGCACTTTAAGTGCCTAGTTGATGTAGAGTAAGGCGAAGGAAATATTGAGGGAGCGGGGGAGCGGTTAGGAGTGAAGATATATACCTAAGCAGTTACCTTTGAATCAGGTACTTATTACTATTATACCAGACACTGCGAACTTGTAAAGTGCAATCTTCCATCAATAATGTCACGTTCGGTTGGTTAATCTCGTCAGTGATTTGTGCAATTCAATTCGACTTGATTCATTTATCATTAAAAATCCCATGGGAATACTCAACGCATCCTGTTGTTGAAATCTAAACCATCCATGCAGATGCAAAAATGTCGCCCAAAGGCAGTCAGTCAGTCAGTCAGTCCCTCCTAGTCGCGCCGGTTTTGAAGAAAAAAAAAAGGCTCAAACCCTCACCATGCGTATGCAGGCCGACACTCCTTCTTACTTCTTTCTCCATGTCTTTCACTCTCTGTCTCTTTCTAAAGGGGTAGTTTAGTTAGTTAGGTATCTTCCTTTCCTGATAGCGCCCGCCCATATCCCAGATCACGCGAAGAACTTCTTGTAAGCAGCCTTCTCCTTGGCCAACCGCGCGGCGGCCTGCTTCTTGACGGAGTCGAGCTCCTTGGCGATGGCGGCGTCGCCGGGAGCCAGCTTCTTGGCCTCCTCGAGCGACCTGAGCGCCGACTCCTCGTCCCTCAGCCTGACGAGGGCGAGGCCGCGACGGTACAGGGCCTTGGCGCGCTCGGCGTCGGCGATCCCCGGGACGGCGAGCGCGGAGGAGGCGCTGCGCTCGGCGCCCTCCCAGTCCTCCTGCTTGAGGTTGAGGAGCGCCGAGTTGCAGTTCAGCGTGAAGCGCAGGGCGGCCAGCTTCTTCTTCTCGGTCTCGTCGTCATCCTTGGTCTCGGGCTCCTCGTTGATGTACCGCAGACCCTTCTCGTACTTGGCCAGCCCCCCGAGGATGTCGCCGGCCTTGAAGGCCTTGTTGCCGAAGTCCTTGCAGTCGGACGCCACCTTCAGCACGTAGGATGCCGGCAGGGGCTGCTCAACCGACGTGTCGTCCTCCGGGAAGTCCTCGTACTGGTCGCCGTAGGCGTCGGCGGCCTTGACGTCGGTGACGGAGGCGGCGGATGCCGAGAGCTCGCCGCTGTCGGCGATGACGGCCGCCTTGTCGGGCTTGTCGTTCTGCGTGTGCAGGTTCTCGAGCTGCCGGACCACGGACTTGCCCGACTTGACTTCGCCGAAGACTACGTGCTTGCCGTCTAGGTGCGGGGTGGGGACGGTTGTGATGAAGAATTGGGAGCCGTTGGTTCCTGTCGATCGGAGTGTCAGTTAGTTGACAGTCTTATATGGATACTATTTCGGTAGTCAAACTTACCGGGACCGGCATTGGCCATGCTGAGCAAGAAGGGACGCTCGTGCTTCAGCTCAAAGTTCTCATCCTCGAACTTCTCGCCGTAGATGCTCTCCCCACCGGTGCCGTCGCCCGCCGTGAAGTCGCCTCCCTGGATCATGAACTGCTTGATGATGCGGTGGAACCCGCTGCCCTTGTAGTGGAGGGGCTTGCCCGTCTTGCCGACGCCCTTCTCGCCGGTGCACAGCGCGCGGAAGTTGTCGGCCGTCTTGGGCACGATGTCGTCGTACAGCTCGAACGTGATGCGGCCGGCGGGCTTGCCACCGATCGTCACGTCGAAGAAGACGTAGCTGCGGCTCTTGGTGTCGGACATTGTTGCGGAACGGGTGTAAGCGGTTGAGTTAAGTATGTATCTAAGAGGTAGGATAGGTTAGGTTTGTGACGAGAATGAATGTTGATTTTTTGTTCGGAAAAGATCGTTGGCGGGGTAGTGTTGGAGAAGATGGTGGGATGAGGTAGGTAGGTTGTAGAGATGGTAGAGAGGAAGGATAGAATTAGGGATTTGAAATTTGTTACAGGAGAAATGAGAAGGTGTAGAGAGGATAGGTACCTACCTACCTTATGTTTGCGGCTGAAGGTGCAATTGGAATGCTGTTACCCGATTGCCTGGACTGGACGCAAGAGAATCAGTTGGAAAAGGTGAAGCTTTTCCTGCAGAGAAGCTTCTAGGTGAACTGCAATCGCGGGGCTTGTGGGGTTGCAATCATTCCAGCGAGGGGCTTAGCTTTCCTTTAAGTGCTTTGTATAGTGCCTAGTTTCTAACCAATCACGTTTAAGATTTGGCTAATTCTTTACTTTATAGAGCAAGAACTGAGGCTCAATTCAACGCAACTTTAACGTTTTATTAACTATGGATGTCTAAGGTGTGTCTAAGGCATAACATGGAATTTGTTTTAATGGTAATATTTCATTTCTCATAACCTCGATTTTAAAAAGAGCTGTAGTTACTGTCACCCCCCCCCCCGCTGGTCCTCATCGTAAGTGCTTTTTTATCTTAATGTACCTAGTCAACGCCTATCACAAAAACATCCAATAGTCTTATGTGCTTGGCCAAGCCACAACTGCACCATTGAGGGGGTTGTTCAACCCGAGCATCGAAGCGATCGCGCCGTCCATAGCATTGTATTACATGCATCCCTTTCCAACATTGACAAAGGCGACCGGAATTATTTCTGTAGGGACTGGTGATCCCCGATCCCCCCCTTTGCCGGCCTCTTCTGGATTATGCGAAGCAGGGAAGTACTAGCAATCATCAGGTTCGACATTGCGGACGTAAACCCACTGTCGGGAGTTGATGAGTGCTGGTAAACCACACATTTATCGAGACTGTCTGCCAGCGCGACCTGAGGCCGAAGGGTTTACCAAGCATTTGTGATGGGTTCATTTAACTACCTAGCTTCCATAGCAGGTTTCATCCTCTCTTGTACAGGAGTCGGAGACATATTCAGTTCAGTGGGTCGGTATGCAAATATCAAAAATGATGCCGGGGAATTTGAATCATGGTATTAACTTGAGGTATAACTGGTATATAAGCAGGGTAATGGCCGAAGTTTGCATTGGTACTGTACCTCTAGTGTATTCGGAGCTTACAATCTGCTTCGTTTGATACTGAAAGCTGTGATACTACAAATAAGTAGCAGAGAGCTAACCTAGAAGTAGGCTTGACATATGATATACAATAAGGGAACTGGTTGATTTACTAAATGAGTTGAAAAGCGATTCCGTTAGAAAAGCTGTCGAACTCACCAATAAGCCAATTATACCGATATATGAATCATGAAGCCTTCAAAGGGTCATAATCGGCTTTGAAAGTTAAGTACCGAATGAATCTTAATTTAGGTGTATTGAGACATTAAATCTAATCGGCTAAATACAATAGCCTCCGAGAGCATCCGATTGCAACTTGTGAAAGGACAACTTTAACCGTAGTTGATCTCTTGACTGCTGTCTGAATACCTAATTCTATCAAGTGGTATACATCTTGGCCAGTTAGTGAGATAGATGCGGGCTTGTGTATATTCTAGTGCTTGTGATACCCTTCAACAACCAACATAATGCACGACTGACTACATCTCTGCAGAGTTGCATATAAGGCGCCAAGACTGAAACTAGAGCGACGGGAATCTGTCATGTTCGAGCAAGTGGCATTGACAAAAATCTACACGTGGATTGGTGTCACACTTTATATCAATGCCGCGTGACATGCAGAAGTCGATAATGTCTCGTCAGCCCGAATGGGAAGACCCGAACAACCTATTATCTGACACATGTGGGTTTCGAGGATCAGTGGCGCAATGTGTGTGGCTATCGCGAATGACTATCACTTCCCTATCAGTGCTCTTTCAAGCCTAGCCAGGTCCAAATGCAACCAACCTCCCTGCTTCCCATCTGGCCATGCAGGGTTCAGGAGGGGCTAAAAATAGAGGGGGGATCAACTCTACTTATTCCTTGATACAAAACAGTATGATGGAATAAGTTGCCACTAACAAGAGGTACCTGGTTCTTTGTTACATACATATATACATATATGCGGTACCTACATGTACATACATGTACAGATTGCCTTGCCAAGTTCAGCGATCGGGAAGAACGAAGGTCCCAACCGATTTCGCAAAACCCGTCCACATTGCATCAATCTTCACCAGTACACCTACCACATTGACATTAGGCATAGGCGCAACAGCTGGATTACTAGTTGTCCTCCTCTGGATAGTCTCTTATGGTATGGAGGGACAATTGATGGTGTTTCCTTCTTCCTATTAGCATTTCAATACTTACTACTTACTACTTACTTTCCTTCTTTTCTTACAATCCCACCTTCATTTTCAATCAAGATCTACGATCGTTTTCGTTTTCGTTGAACAGTGCTTGCGCAATATTCTCGGTCTAGTCATACCGCTCTCTTCTATTCTCACATTTATGATCCCGATATAAGCATTCGATCCTATTTCATTCCGCCGACGTGCTATGCGCATCGGCAACCTATACTCAACTCGATGTACCATCTACGTCGTATAACAATTGTCGCTGTCTTCCTTGGTGTCGTCATCTTCCTTGCCGCATTCCTACCGAAAGCTCTCAACCCCGTCCCGCCCAGCAAGGAAAGACAAGAGGCCGACCAAGCATGGATAAATACTTCACCGCACTGGCTTGACCGTCAAGCTTGTCGATGGCTTAGTCTTTGCGGACTTTTACACCTCAGAACGGATCCTCCGGGGAAGCCGAAAAAGAAAGATCATGATGATGGTCACGGACACGAACTAAGGCATATCCTAGGAGACGAACCGACGACCATATTAACAGGAGAGAGCAATAGACAATTAAGAGGCATTCCGGATTACGTGCTAACCTACGCTCCGCTTGTTCACCTCTACTCTCAAGAGTTCTTTTGGCCCTCCGATATTGCCGATCACATGAAACATGTCGTACCTGACATTGACGATGACGTACTTCTCAACGAGTCCGAACCGCTATCCCTGTCCAACCTGAACAAACTCAGCGGCAAACTAGGATTCCAACACCTCAACAGCCAAGATGACGTGGAATCTCGTCCCCAGTGGCTTCACAGCAAAAGGAATAGACCGATCGCTTTCGACGACGAGGATGAAGACAAAACAGAAGACGACGAGTCGGAACCTGATGGATGGCTTAGCGATGATACGACCTGGTACGAGGTTGACAGAGATCATCCCCTACAACGAATTTCAGATCCGCGTAAATTACCCGCTGGTATGACGCAATCGCAGCGAATAGCAAGGCGGTCTCGAGACTTACATTCTCGCGAACAGCAGCGACTTCTCTCTCAGTCGGCACAGGAAGGACTGAATGAACAAAACAAGCCAGACGAATCCGGTTACTCACGCGCACCTGCTACCCTCGTGCTAGTAGACAAAGGATCTGGCATCGTTGACGCATTCTGGTTCTTCTTCTATGCCTACAACTTAGGACAGACGGTTCTAGGTACCCGCTACGGAAATCATGTTGGTGATTGGGAGCATTGCATGATTCGGTTCGAGTCTGGTGTCCCCCGTGCCGTATTCTTCAGCGAGCACGAGGGCGGACAGGCTTATGCTTGGCACGCTGTTGAGAAGCGTGGAAACGAGACCGAAATACAGAGGCCCGTCATCTATAGCGCTGTGGGATCACATGCCATGTATGCTACGCCCGGAAACCATCCTTATGTTTTGCCGTTCAAGATGCTCAAGGACGTCACCGATCGGGGCCCTCTCTGGGACCCTTCCAAGAATCTGAGAGGCTACTGGTATGACTATACTGCCATCAAGGATGACGAGGGCCTGGAGCCGGTGAAGGAGAATCCCAACGAGCCCACAAACTGGTTTCACTACCGAGGAACTTGGGGAGATAAGCTGTATGGATTAGACGATGGACGACAATGGCGATTGTTCGGCCAATATCACTATGTAACAGGTCCGCAAGGTCCGAAATTCAAAAATCTTGGCAGAGAAAAAGTATGTCAGACCTGGAGGTGCCGGATCATACACAGCATCGCCGAAGGCAAGAAAGGGAGCTGGCATTCATGAAGACAGGATGAAGTATACCACGATTAGACGGCACCAGGGCGTTCACGGATTAGATACCCCAGCGGCAGTTGGGCATGCCTTTTTATGCATTTTGAATTTGATACGATTACTTTTCTTCTATTCGCCTATCGCATCGAGTCCGTTGCTAGTGGAATGGCGTGGTTCGTGGAACTGATATTTTGTTCCAAGTGTAAGTAGTCTCTAGACTAAGATGAATCCTATCTAGGTCTATTCAGCTCTGGGCCTGCCGAGTTACCTAACCCTTAAAATTGACTAGAGTATGTGGATTGAGGTATTCAGCTACCATCCGGATCGTATCATGGCGATCTCGTGCACATGGTAAAGCCCGCCATCTCCCAATTACTTGTAAATCGGAATATGCGCGTAGGGATCCACAGTCACATTAACACTACTTGAAGTATGTATACGAGGGTTGAAGAGGTATTGTCTTATTCGCAAAGAGGCAAGGATTCCACCCATTTCATTTCATCTCCGCATCGTACAGCCGACCCCAGATTTGGTTCCCCCGTCCTTTCCCCGTGGGCGCCGGGGCCCCCTGTCTCAAGGTTCTGATTGATTGGTGCGCATAGAAACGAAGGCTTGGGATTTCGGGGGTGGCTAGTTGGTTATGGAAGAATTCCCTCCACTCAGGGCGGCCGACTGGTTGTTTTTGGAGTATTTTCCTCCGCTTCTTGGGGCATTCTTCGTCTCCCCCAAAGGTGTGTGGAGGTGGGTGGTATGATATCTTGGTTCTTGGGACTGAGAATGGACTAGGGGGGCTGGCTTACGTGCACATATAAGGATGGGGGGATGGATGTTACTGAATCTCGGGTTCGCCTTTCTCTTTCGTGAGGGTGGGTTGTATTGCTTCTCGTTGAAGCTTTGAGCCGCATTTCTTGGTTAACCTCGTTGCCCCTCGGATTGGGATTCTTGATTATATATCGTTTGCCAAGATGAAGCCTCATACTTACCAGGTATGTACTTGTTTGTTCTCTGCTATAGGAATGATTGTTAGGGTACGGAGACCAATTATCTAACAATTTCCAATACATAGTTCCTCGTCGGCATCTTCGCCTCGATGGGTTCGGTGCTCTATGGTTACGATCTAGGTGTCATCGCCAGCGTGGTCGGCAGCTCGTCCTACGCTGAGCTGTTCCACGCAAACGCAGCCCAAAAGTCAGTCCTAGTCCCTTTTTTTTCTTCATGGCACCTCACATTTCTCTGGTTTGTGCTGACTATAACAACACAATCGTACAGTGGCGCTGTTGTCTCTTTGTTCACGGGCGGAGCTTTCTTCGGCTCTGGATTTGCCGGTCTGGCAGGTGATGTACTTGGCCGAAGAGGCACTATCTTGCTGGGTGCCCTATTGTTCTTGCTCGGCGGATCCATCCAGACTGCCGCGCAGACGATAAATTACCTGTATGGAGGTCGTGCGGTTGCTGGCTTGGGTGTTGGGTTTTTGACTATGATTATTCGGTGAGTTTCTCCTAGCCGATATAATAGGTGATGATAGAAGATTGCTAATTTTTGGGTGTAGTGAGTGTTCAAGCGTTCCCCCTTTTTTTTTTTAGCGAGTCGTATGGCTTAAGAGCCATTGAGTCGATGAATAGTTTGGTTGGTTGGCATGCTAACACCACATAGCTGTCTACCAGAGTGAAATAGCGCACCCCTCGATTCGGGGAAGGGTTACGGGTCTACAGCAATTCATGTTGGGTATTGGTGCCTTCCTAGCTGGATGGATATCATGGGGATGCTTTGTAAACCTGACCAACTCCGGCCAATGGCGAATTCCCCTTGGAATCCAAAATGCTCCGGCTGTCATCTTAGCTGCCTTGATCCTGTTCTTCCCCGAAAGTCCACGCTGGCTCATCGATCACGACCGAGCCGAGGAGGGCCTACAGACCCTGGCTAAGCTCCATTCGAACGGCGATGTCAACGATCCCTGGGTCCAAGCCGAGTTCGCCCAGATCCAGGAGACTATCAGCTTCGAGCACGCGCACGAGGCGAAGAGTTACAGGGAGCTTTTCACAAACCCGTATGTTTCGATAACCCGGATTTGGCTCTTATGCTATAGCAACTAACTCATTCACATAGCTCTGCGTTCCGACGTCTCTTCCTAGCCTGCTCGATCCAAGCCGCGACCCAGATGACAGGCGTGTCCGCGATCCAGTACTTCTCGGTTACCATCTTCGCGCAGATCGGCATATCCGCCAACGATGCCCTCAAGTACCAAGCTATCAACTCGATCCTGGCTTTGATTGCCCAAGCTTTCTGTATGCTGCTGATCGATAAGTTCGGTCGCCGTCCTACTATCATTGCTGGAAACCTGGTGAACTGCGTCATGTGGATCATCGTTACCATCCTGCTGGCGCGATTCCCGCCTGAGGCTGGCCAGGGAGGTACTGCTGGTTGGGGTTTCATCATTGTGTAAGTGAACCCGCAACTCGTCAAGCAAGTTTATCAAGAAGTATAGCTAATAAATATGTCTACTAGTACTTGGCTCTATAACATATCCTTCTCCTTTGCCTGCGGTCCGTTATCATGGTAAGTCATACCTCCTCTCTCCTGTCCTGCTTCGGAGGGGAGTATTGACCTAGTCCAGGATCATCCCCGCCGAAATCTTCGACACGCACACGCGATCCAAGGGCGTCTCGCTCGCGACCATGACGAGCTATGCCTTCAACACGCTCATCGGGCAGATCACCGACATCGCGGTCAGCGCCGTGGGCTGGCAATATTTCATCCTGTTTGCCGTGTGCAACGCCACCAACGCCCTGTTCTTCTACTTCGTCATCCCGGAGACCAAGCGCGTGCCGCTCGAGCAGATGAGCACAGTCATCTTTGCCAAGGACGCGCCTTGGATTGTGGTCGGCAAGAAAGCCAAAATGTACCGGGCGGCGGCGGCCGCCGCCGCTGTCGTGGAGACTAAGGAGGGCGAATTGAAGAAGGATGAGGTGGAGATGGCGTGAAAATGTGTTAGCTGAGAGTAGAGGATAGATGACCGAGCTGTACTTTTTAGTTGAATCAATATCATTCCTAACCATGCATGCTTTGGCAGTCTGGTCCCCATCAAATTATAATCTTTTAAGGCTATAGTCTACTATAAAAGTGTACGTCACAACATAGGAAGCTGGTATTGGTATTCAAAATTCGTATTATACTGTTATACAGTACACGATGAGATATCATCCAAGCTTCTCGCTTCTATATATCGCCATCCCGCATGAGGTAGTACATTGTAACTAAATGATAGATAGCTACAAGATCTAAAAGGGTATATAGGTAGGTAGGTAGGTAGATAGATAGACATATTAGATTGTACAAAAAGGGTTTAGTATGGAAAAGTGTTCAGGTCTTGTAGATAGGCGGTCGGTACTCGATGTTCTCCAACACGGCATCAACAGCTTCTTGTATGTCGGCATGGAAGAAAGGTCGGTTGAGACCATACACTGGGACTTGGTGACCAGTCTCGTTGATCGAAACTGGCTGTGCGGCAGCTTCTTCGTCGCCGTGGCTCGCATGCTTCTCGCTTATTCCTTTCTCGCTCGAAAGAGGAGAAGCCGAGTCTGCCAGGTCGGAAACGCTGAAGATGGATTTCCACCGGCGACCGGCCTCGGCATCTCCCTTGTTGGGTGGGAGGAAACCGAAGCCGGCGGCTACGAGGGCGCGACGGGTCCAGGGGTTTCTGACGTTGGCGAAATGCCACTCGACGACATCAGGTGTCGTGTATCGGTCGAGTTGGTTGCGGACGTCGATCAGAGCTTGAACAGAGGTTGCATCAACGTTGTTGACAGCAGCGAAGTCTAGAATGACTGCTCTTAGAGTGGGTCGCTCATCGGTGTCGTCGAGAACGGCTTTTCCTCTTCGCGGACCAGGGTTATTCCAGGGACGGTCCCCTAATTTTCCGAGAGATGCTGGATCAGTCCTTCGCGTGGCCTTGAAGACACCTGCAGTAAGCCCGTCCAAGGTGCGGGTTGCGTTTGGGTAGTTGAACAGCTCCGAGAACTGGAAAATGAACACTCCTGGGTAAGGATGGCTGAGAGGGATGCGAGGGTTTGAGTTATCGTCGTGGTCAATCGGAATGAACAAGTTACGCTCGCTTGCGATGCCGCCATCCCTGAGACTCGCGGGGGAGTCCTTCTGGCCGTGAGAAATCTCGCTAGCCCGTCTCTGCGCAGCTCTGAAATCTCCAACTGTTCGAACCTTGGCAACGCCGAGGAAGCGACCCTTCGCCTGGAACACGCGGAAGATGAAGACTGCGAAAGACACGCACACAGTGGTGTAGATACCGTCCTCAATGGTATCAAATATAGTCACCAAGACGCCAGCGAAGAAGATGATAGTCTCTAAGGGGGAGATTCTCCAGAATTGGTACACAACGTTCGGAGGCGAGACAACATCCAGCACGGCGTGGATAATGACGGCGGCGAGCGAGGCCTGGGGAATGTACCAAAAGACAGCTGTCAAGGCATATAGGGCAAGAAGCACAACAATGGCCGTGATAACACCAGCGAATGGCGTGCGTACACCAGACTTCGCCTTGATAGCGGTACGAGAGAAAGACCCAGTGGCCGGGTACGCGCCAAGGAAGGGTCCTAGCAGGTTAGAAACACCAATAGCGACCAACTCTTGCGACGGGTCGATGACATAGTTGTTAACACGTCCGAAAGACTTCGAGATAGAAATATGCTCGATTAGGACGACGATGACGGCCGCGGGAAGCTCCGTAGCCAAGACGGAAAGGATGCTCGTGTCGAGGTTAGGTACACCAGCATGTTGAAATCCTGTTCTTGTTAGCTTTCTCTTCCACAACGGACTACCTAGCGCGCATTCTTACCTCGCGGGACTTCACCAAGGACACTGAAGAGAGGGTTCTCTCGGCGATGCAAATTTACTCCGGCACTGATTGCGGTGTATAGCAAAATGACAAACGCTGTTCGAAGGGTGGACACGAAGAAGAGCGTCTTCTCTCGCTGAGGATACTTCTTGGCCAAGTACGTGCAAGTGGTTCTGATGATGTATAACATGAGAAGTGCCGTCAAACCCATGGCAGCGTCGATAGTCGTATATTTCAGGTTCTTCAAGGTGTTGATGATGACCTTGTACGTAGCCTCTCGAGTAGAGAAGTGCTTCTTCTTGCTGTTCTGGCCAAGCATGGTAGGGATTTGGCCAACCGCGATGTTGATTCCGGACCCAGTCATGAAGGCAGCGATCGAGGGCAGGGGAATCAAGTCGACAATCCAACCAAGTCGTGCCAATCCCATGAAACACACAATGGCACCAACAATAACGGCGAGGGCAGAGGCAACAATATGCCCCTCGATATCGGGAAGTGACACTGCTGCTCTGTTGACAATGTTGCCTGTGATAGTTGACATAACCGCGACGGGCTTTGTGGAAGTCAGCACGTGCGCCTCACAATGCAACAGCTATTAGGGTATTTTTAGGAAATGACATACTCCGATAGTAATATCTTTCGAGGTCGCAAAGAACCAGTAGAGCAAAACACCCATGAACGAGGAGTACAGTCCATACTGAGGCTCAAGCTCTGCCAACAGAGCATAAGCCATGCCCTGGGGCACGACAACGGCTCCGACCGTAACACCTGGATGAATTATGTCAGTTTGCCTGTGCGCTGTGTGCGATGGGTTCACTGGTGGGGTTTAGATCTGATGCTTACCTGCGATGAGATCGCCGATGAACCATGTTAGATTGTACCGGGTAATCCAGTGCAGGAACGGGAACAAGCGATAGAAGTAATGGAATATGCCTCGCGGCGTCGGCGTTACACTCGCGATCCATCCTATCGCGGTCGGATCCTCTTCGTCGTAAGGCTCGACGTTGGAGTGTGACTGAGATGCGTTTCTCGAGTCATTGACCTCGGCCTCGCGCTGGCCATACGGATCCAGGTTCAGGTTGAAGAACCAGGCAAAGCCGTGGCCTACCTTGGTCAGAGCGGAAGACATGTCTCAGTCCTGGCCCGGAAATAGAAAGACTTTATGCGGCTTTGCTTTGCTGCGTCGGAACTCGGGGACTCGGGGGCGGCGCGCCCCTGGTAGTCAGAAATAGCGAGATGTCTCTTCTTTCTTTCGACACACCAATTTTTCTTGACCAAACAAACCACAACAACTGCGATTATGTCTGTCTGTCTGCCTGTCTGTCCTCGACCTGGGATATAAATTGAACCGTCTGAGAGATGCCACGAAAAACGTGCTCGCCAGGATTATATCGATCAGTTCGTCAGATTCGTCGAGCAAGCTTCGACCCTGACTTGCATGATGCGGTCGTATTTAATATAAATGAAAAC